>VXAV01008842.1:81291-99706 GCA_013399715.1 Alectura lathami | reverse complement strand
TTTTTTTTTTAATTGAAGCGTGGGTTAAAGGCTTAAGTTAGCAGGCTCTTTGTATTGGCGTGTATTGTATCCCCCTGGGGAAGAGGCTGAGGAATATATTTGTCAGAGAGGAGGAATTTTCCTGAGTGTTAATAGCAGAAAGTGCCTCGTGGTTCAGATTCTGTGCAGTTGCCGCTGAAACCACTGGAAAGGTTTAATTAGAAACTGGGTTAATTAAGGCCTGAGACCATCTGCGAGCTCAGCTGGCAAATCCCTGCAGCAGCACGCTGCCCGGGGCTGTGAGTGCGGTGTGGAGTGTCTGAGGGCTGGAAATGCAAAAATATTAGCGTCCAAAAGTATATTTAAATTGCTTTGGGAGGCTTAGTAACATCCTCCAACGTAAGTGCTCAAATAGCGCAATGTGCGTTAATAAAGTGCATGATACTGGCAAAATTGAAAAGATCAGGCTACAAACATTGCTGGATTGTGGTGAAGCAAAGCGATAAAACAGGAGCTGAGAATAGAAAGTTACATATTCTTTGAGTGATAAAATTCACATGCATGTTTTTTAAGCTGCTGTGAGTTGGACTGTTTTTTGTCAATATCCAAACAGCTGTGTATCTGTGAGTGTTGGGTAGCTGGGGCCAAGTTTAGGAGGAAGGATGGAGGGTGTTACGTTGAGATATCTGTACAGATATGAAATTGGACTGTTTTGATCAATAGTTTGCTAGTTGTCCAAGGGAAGAGGTAGGTGGTAGTCACAGTGATGGCATAACCAGGTTTAGGCACATGGAATTACTCAAAACTGTAATGGTTGTGACTGCTGCTCTGATATATCACATGTGATAACTGAGCTTCGTTTAATCTGTAACTCACAGTCCCATGTACAACTTTGTATGTACCCACCTTTACTGAAACATTTACTTAATTGCTTTGCAAGGAAGTTTTTAATTGCTTATCTAGAGGTAAAAGACCATTGAATGGCCAACCTAGATGTTGGAAGGAAATAAATGGTGTTGAGTTTGTAGTCCTGACTGACTGGACTGTCCTACTGGATGCTGCTGGTGCCGGCTGGCAGGTGCCAGGGTCAGCTCTGCACATCCCAGGTAGCTAAGGCCTCCTGACTTCTGAACGTGACCCTGCTGCTGCTTAAAAATTGCTTACCTGTACACAGAATGCAGGTTGTTTCCTGTCCGTAATACTATCTCCAGCAAATATTGGGAATAGAATAATGTAGTATGCACTTCTTAAAAATACATTTTTTCTTTTTCTTTTTTTTTTTTTAATCATGTGATCTTCATATTATCCGTCCATGTAGGTTGTTCTCATTTCTTTATTTGGCACCTTTTTGATAATATGATCATTTTTCAATTTCTGTGTTTACTTCCTGTGTTTTAATACTGCACCCTTTAATTCATAACAGTTTTCAATGCCAGAAGAACAAAGTCAAACTATAATGGCAGTTGATGAACTTCAGGCCATCATACAAAGATGCGTAAGTACTCTTCATAAAAGTCACTGGTGCCAGCGGTGTAAATCTCTCTTTATGACCCCAAAACACAAGGCACTTGATAGCAGGTCTCTTTGCGGATACCTAGGTTCAGCCTCCGTGCTTCATTGACTTCTCCATGGTGCTTTTCCCAAATTCTGCATCTTAGAGAAAGAAGTGTTCTTGTTTCTCTCAGCAGTACCTGTCTGAGGGCACAAATCATCAGCAGACTGTTGCAGAAAATGCATCTTCCATATAACATGCTGTAGTTTAGACTAAGAAATTGCCACTGAAATACTGCCTTGTGTTCTGTGGTGGCAACTTCTTTTAATACATACAGGATGATGCATGAGAAAAGACAAGTTCTGGTGACACTGCATCCAGTTTTGAAATGAAAGCTCGGGTCTCCCTGTTTTTGATTTGTCTTTTATAAATATGGAGTTAAACATGCATATTTTCTTTCTAGCAAATTCTGGAAGAAGCTGATTTTAGAGGAGAAGATTATAACCTGTTTCAGGTAGCAGGCCAGAAATGTTTAGAAGACGGGTATGCTGCTCAGTTATTAGAAGTAATGCAAAATGAGAAAAATAAGGTGAGTTTGAGTCTGTAGTATATATTAGTTCTGCACTAAGCACACTCCTAAATAGATACAACTACATGTGAAAAAGGGAAGGCTGCTTTCACTGTAGAGCTCGTGTGTGGGTAGGCGTAGTTTGTCAATTGCTCCGTGTTAAGTGCACGTGCTTGTGTAACGTCAGCTTACAGAAATCGGGTCACGGTAACAGAACTGTTGATAGCTGTTTTCCAGTTACTTGATAGTAACAGATTTTAAATTGTCAATGACATCAGAATGATGTTGGTTACAACCAAGAAACTGATCTGTTGTCTTTTTTTTTTTCTTTCATAAACATGATGATTTTGGGTTTAGAAAATGTTCAGTTTTGGTTGATTCTTTGAAAATCTGGTTTGTAGGTTATCATCAAGAATATGGGCTGGAACCTCATCTCGCCTCTTGTTAGATGTATTTTAGCATATAAACAGGAAAGCGATCAGCGAGAACACTGCCTGAAGATACTAGATCAATTGGTACAGGTATGTTTTTGAAATGCATGGTTGTAATGAAATAACTGTAGAGAAGGGGCAGGAAGAGGGCTTTTTTTTTGCCTTCTTATTTCCAAAGGAAACAGGACGTGAATACTTCTGTGTTCTTCTGTCCATTCTGCACAACTTTAAAGGGCCGTTTTTTTCTGGAGTTGAGGCAGGGATAGCATTCTCAGAGATAGTTAAGCTTTTAACAAATCTGGAGAAATTGTTACATAGATAAAACAGAAATACTTAGTATCACCAGGGAAAAGGTTGCCAGACCTTATCTGATACCAAGTCTTTAGTGGCCAGCTTCTGCAGTTAGTATAGCCTGTCTAGGGCAGGTCCTAGATTCTAGAATATCCCAAGCTGGTAGGGACCCGCACAGATCATGGCTCCACACAGCACCACCCAAAATCCAAGCCCTGCGGCTGAGAGCAGTGCCCAAGCGCTCCTTGAACTCCAGCAGCCTGGTGCTGTGACAGAGTATCGGGATGATTCTGGTAATGTAATAGGGAAATGAGATTTGATCAGTAGGAAATCAGTTCCCTTTTGTTCATCTACTTAGAAAACAACTTCCAAACTGAAGTTGTATTCTCTCTACTGTTAAGGGATAATTCCTTGCTACGGTACTGTGAGATGTTTATAGAACACAGAAATCAAGTTTAGTGCCATTAGATTTACTATGTTTTCAGCTTATATAAGTGTACCCGCATATACACTTTACAGAAGGCATGAACTGTAGGGAAGTATTTATTGTTTCATATTTCTTTCTTTAAAGATCATTTGGAATGTTCTGATCTGCATTCTTAAATGTTCAGGAACTTCTGTATTGCAGTTGGCTTGTGATGTGTGTGTGTTTGTTTCATATCTTATACCCATGGTGATTTAAACATCTGTATTGTTCATCTCCTGTAGCTGTGCAATCCCAAGGAACTTTTTTTGGGTTTACTTGAGCAGATTGAACAGGCGTCGGGTGAGCAGGTGTGCCCAACTGTCATGTTACTGCTTCAGCCTTTGCAGACAGGTAAAGTTCACTTTCTCGTGTGATTTCTGAAGAAAATAGTTTTCTTATTTATCAAATTAGTTTAGCTTTTGCTGGAATAGTTTGAGAATATTTTTGTCCTGGCAGGCTTTACGGTCTTTTGTATTCTACAAAATGACACAAAGTGTAATCTTCATGCCTGTATCGGCCTGTTGGGGAAAAAAAAAATTAGATGAGATTGATAGCCTCAGTTGAAAAAGCAACATGCAGCTATTTTTCATCATTCACAAAAATTTGGTTCTGTGACAGTAGAACTCATTATTTAACTTTTAAAACTTGCAATTCCATTTTTTTCATAGTTCTGCAAACTTCTGTTTGTAATTGAAGCAGGTTGAAACGTTTTGAGTTGAAAAACGGCATTCTTCTGATGTGCATACAAAACCTAGAGAGGTTGGTTTGAGATACCAGCTAAATAAGTAACGAGTAGTAGTTTCTGTCTGGAGACGTGAGATTGAATCACACCTTGTAGCGAGCCAGTTGTGGCAGTCTTTGAGCTGTGTTGCTGAATTGTGTTAGCATTTAACAAGAGATGCACTCTGACAGTGAGAAGCACGCATTTTGTTGGGTAGCCCATCTGCGGTTAGCCCACACTGAGCACAGCTCAAATGCAGAGCCACTTGTGCTGCTTCCTCAGCCTGTGAGCTCCGTGCTGGCTCTGCCACGGAGCACAGAGCAGCTCCAAACTGCTTCAGGAAGAGTCAGGTCTCAGCAGAAGGGTTGGGCTATTGTCTTCAGCTTTGTTAAGCACAGAAAGAACAGAGCGGAAAAGCAGTAGTAAAAAGATGCTCCAGGACAGATAAACGGATATTATTATGGATATTATGGATTAATAGATATTATTTCACTCAGAGTAGTTCTAGAAAGACAGATTTTTCAGTCTTCATGACTGTGCTTCAGAGAAAAGAGGAATGTGTGGAAATGCAGGACTGCTTTAGGATGTCCTTCTCAACTGTGTCGTCACATGAACTACAGAGTACTAGACTAGCTGGTGATGTTTGGTCTTGCTGGACTTGTTGGTGTGAATTCAGGTATCAGTTCCTCTGCTTCCTTGAAGCTAGAGGAACTGCGCAATGCAGTCATGTTGCTTTTCTTCACTCTTTCCTCCAGCAGGTATTAACTTACTGTCTCAAAATGTTCTCTTTGTTTCAGTGCTTTTGAAACTTCAGAACAAGAAGGCCTACTCAGTGGGCTTATCTTTGGCCATGATTATGAATCAGCTTACTCCCTTGCCTGTACCTTACACAAAACAACAAATACAAGAAGATAAACTTGGTCTCTGTCAATGTTGTAATGCAGTGGTGGACTTTGCCAAACCTTTTGTGAATGAAGTTGTTAAAAACATGGAAAAGTCATCAGAATACAATGACATGGAGCTGAGAGAAGAATTATTAAAGTTGTGAGCGCTTTATGTCAGCTTAATACATTTCTGTAAAGTAACAAAATTACACATGCAGTAAATAAATCATCTTCCTAATGGTTTTATAGTGCTGCCAACATATCTATTATCTAGATATAATTGTCTATTGCTGTATTTCAAAAAGGAAAAAAAAAACAACAAATCTTTACATTTTTATGAAGCGTGGGAAGAAAGTAAAAATAGCTTTTTAGTACAAGTCTCTGTGGTATGGAGCTGATTTGGTAGTCCTGTACTTCTGCTCAAAGGTACAGCTGAGGATGATCATACTCTGGAGATGAATTCTAAGGAATGCTTCTATGGGAAACATTATTATTGTTTTTTCTGTTCTTGGAATATGAGGAATAGCAGCAGCCAATATGAGCATAGACCTTGTTGGTGGCCATTAATGACGTGTTATGGTCTAGATTTCTGACCTTACTGGTGATTTTACGTTTCATCTCTCTTTATTTCAGCTGTATGAAGAGCCTGAAATACCCATTATTGACAGCTCAGCTTGAACAAGTGGAAGGCATTGAAGAACATCCCTTTCGGCATTTTGCAGCAGAAATTATAGTAAGTGCAGTCAAAACGAATGACAGCGTTTGCAAAAGCAGTGGTGTGGTTCAGAACTCCCAGCAGGAAACTCATTTCGCTTCCATTGTTGGTTGGTGTGCTGGCTGACCGTCTCTGTAGGACAATGCAGGTAGTTTAAGGTCTGGAACAGATTAAGGTTCCATCTTTGGAAATTGTAAGCCTTACAGACACAGTTCTGCTCCTTGATGAGCAAGTTTGAACCTCTCTGAACCAGCAGCTGCTGCTTTGTTTTAACTGCTTCTATTTCTTGATGAGGTATGATTTTTTATTTTTGGAATATCTACAGGATTGCCTTTGCTGCTAGGTGAAGGTAAAATCTAAGTATTAATCCAAGCTTTGCACACAGAAACCTCTAATGTGCTTGAAGTGCTGACTGTTAAGGAATAAAAATTATTGCTTGGCTGCTGCAGCTGGAAATTCAGTGTGAACATGTCCACTCCATGCCACCAGTGCAGTTACTCTGGTTTTGAACATTTTGCATAGCAGCAAGTAAGTTGTTTCAGTAACTATGGATACACTTGTTCTCATCCTAGTATCAACTCTATGAAATAATAGAGTTAAGTTTGATCTTCAGAATTTCTTCTCGTTATCTTTGGTTAGAGGAGGAAAATTCACAACTCTAGTGTAGGAAAGACAAAAGTTGAAGAATGTGCAGAAGGAAATTGAAGTTTTAGAAAAGGTAGAGCAAGGAGTGAAGTTGGCTGAGGAAATCCAGCTAGCTGAGGAAGAAGGCTGAAACTGGCTGTGAGCTATCAAGCAGAGAGTTAGAAGAAAGGCAACTATTTATATGGTGTAGTGGAGGAACTAGTCCTGGAAAGGCAGTGGGACTGGATCAGGACATCATTTCAGGGGGAGGAAATGGCACGGTAAGATTTGGTGAATCTCAAAAGGAGGACTTGGAGCCAACTGGGATAAGGAAAGCACATGCAAATAATTGCGAGGGTGTGTGCATGCACACAAAGGAAGTCTGGAAGTTGCTATGTGATGCAACACTGTTTCTGTTCCAATTTTTTTTTTTTTTTTTTTTTTTAATTTAGAATTTATGCACGCAAAACTTTATATCCAAATGTTAAGATTGTAAAGTGAAGCACACTAAGTGGTTAGCAAAACATTTGGTTGCATACAACCACAATTAGATTTTCTGTCATGATCACATCCATTTTTTTCCACAGCATGTCTCAGTCAGCATAGGATGGAACTGCTGTGTGGACCAGTCAGGGCTGTGCACTGAAAGAACCGTGCTGTGAGATCTTTGCTGCTTTTATTGCAGAACTTCTAAGATGTGCAGTGATGGAGGCAGGGATCACCAGAAGGTGGTGTAAAGGTTAAGATAGTTGAAGACTGCTCTGAAAAACAGTCTTTTATCGCTGCCAGTCCTGTTGGGCACACTCTGGAATCATGTTTATTATGCTAAGTACAAATTAATTTTTCATTAAAATTAAAAATTTTTCATTAAATTAATTTTCCCAAGAAGGTAACTTTTGCTGTGTGTGGAATTGGGTAATGAGAGCTGCAGCGAAGGGCAGCAGAGGCATGCTTTCGCTGTATGATGTCTTGTGTAATCCTAATTCTCCAAAATGTCAGATGTTTGGTTTGGACAACCCTAGAAGAGTGAGTTAACTTCTGCTTCTTCATAATCCATAAAACAGAAATTACACTAACTCTTAATCCGCATAAATGTGTGGGGAAAAAACACCTCTTCACTGGGAAATACTCAGGTGTCATCATGTTGTGAGTTGCTGGAAAGGCCATACCGAATGATTCTGGCTCTAAAACAGTTTATGCAGTAAATACAGTTTAAGCTTTGAAATCTAGTTGCCTTTAGAAAATGTATACCAAATAAATGAAATCTAACTTTCTTTTTTAGGACATTTTGCTGGATATAAGGGAATTGATGCCGCTAGTGTTTTTACACCATAAAGGCAGAAAATCATACTGGGAGAATCAGGAGTTTGAGGACATAGAGCGGAAGAATTCTGCAGATTCTTTGGCTTGTCTGTCATACCTGATGTTTGTTCAGCACTTTGGTATCAACTGCTTTCCAGTGGTATTTAGGTAAGAGTTGTTCTTCCTCGCTTGCTATAAGTTTGTACTTTGAAAGTTCTTTCTGAGCAGAAGGAAACTTTTTGTTTTGAATAGCTGTTAATGAAACCTGCATTTCACCTGTGTTTGTTTTCGTTTATGCATGTTTCACTTATGTAGCTTAAGAACATATTTCAGTCCTACAGATTGCTCTGTTGCAGGTTAATGGTAGATGAGCTGACCTGTACGAACTGGTAGGATTTGTTTTATCCTGAAAGTTAACATGTATTAAAATCCATATGTGACTATAAATATATAGATTGTAAACAAAATTTGTCTTATTGCTTTGTGTCTATTACAAAAGTATTAATTTTGTAAATATGTTTTTATAGATTTTTCCAAAAAGACTAATCCTGTCAGATATACTAACTGTGAAAATGCACATGGCTTATGCAGTGTAATACACACCTCACTTTCTCTTTTAGTCCCTCATACCTTCTGCAGTGCAATATGACTCATATTGAAGTGCTACTGAAAAGGTAGGCTTATGTGATGTTTGGAGCTCCAGGTGGCAGAGGAGGTGCTACTTGTCCTATGGGTTGTTTCTGGTGTTTCACAGTAATGCATAGGATCAAAGTTTGGATATACCAGATAAGTTCAGAGAAGATTTTTAAAGCTGGCAGTTAAAATTGCAAGCCCTATGGCAAGATGGTGTTCTCTTTCTCTAAGAGCTAAAAAAAGTTATCAAAAACATTCCTTTATTGTCTTAACAACCTTTATTCTGAAAACACAAAAATAAGGCTATTTCTGTACCTACAGAATAATTAGTGTATGTTTATTTGTAATTCTGTAACAGCTTACTGCTAACAAAGACTGTAGCAATAGTGCTTCACTGAACCTACTCTGATGTCCTCTGGTTAGAGGGCAGGCTCTCCATGGGAAACCAGACTTCTGTGTATGTTGTGTTTTTGGCTTCCATCAGCAGCAGCATTGACCAAGTAATTTCTGGCATTGCTGTAGAGGGGAATTATGACTCCTTATCATTTCCTGGTAAGACTGAAACAAAAATTCCTGGCCTTTTCTGTTTGGGATTTACTGTGTTTTTCTTTGCCTTGCAGAACTATGCACGTGGAATAATCTGGGAAAAGTTTCATTTTCTTTGTTAATTAATATCTTGATACTTGTGGGATGTGAGCTGCCACCTTTGAGCATTTATAAATATGGAGAAGAAAAAAAACAAAACAGTTCTGACCCTAAAGAGAGGAGTCTAGCCTAGAACTTTTAATCAGTCAATATATTCTCAAAAAAAGGCCTTTGAGGGGTGTAAGGAAGACCTCACATTTAGAAATCAGAATGAAAATTGTTGAGGGCCACACTCCTTTTTGGCATCTCTTCTATGGTTTCATCTGAAACATCAGCAGTGTCTCTTTAATGTACAAATTAAATTTCATATCTTTTTCCTTATAGAACAGAAGAGTCTATGTTATCTAAAGGACTTGTAAGTTTACTTTTCCTTTTATCAAATTTTTACTGTTAGAATCCTTATTCTTTCCAATTTAAGAAACTGCAGAACTTTAGTTTCTCTTTCTTAGAAAGGCACAAACGGTTCAGGTAGTAGTTTCAGAAATATTTTGAGGTGTCATTAGATGCTCTTCAGTTGTACAAACATTTACTGAACCTTACGCACATGCATATACATTTAAATTACCATTACCACTTCAATTTGTACCTCCTAGGAGCTCTGCATATGTGAAAGAGCAATCACGGGAGGGGCGGTTTGGGCCATGAAGTGTTAGGCATGTAGATCAGTGTCTTCTTGTATGTGTGCAAAGAGTTGGCAGTTGTGTTTTTTTTTTTCTTCCCACCTGCAGGATCTGTTTGAGAGCTGTTTATTGAGAATGGAAGATAACAGCCTTCTCCATCAGTATTTGGAGTTCAGAAATTTTATAAACGTGCCTCAGGTAATAAGCAGCACTGTACAGAAGTCTTTGTAGCTGATTATGAACTGGGTGTCTGGGAGAGGAGGTGCTACCGAACCTCGGTGTAATTGTGGTGTCAAACTGAAACCTCTGCTGTCATGCCGTACAGAATTGTTTGTCTTCTACATGCTGCAGCATGACATTACAATGACAGCTAAGACCTCCCTCAGTCTGTGTACAGGCAGCAGCGGGCACTGGTGTTAGAAGAGAGACGGTGCTTACTGCTTCTTGCTTCTTCCTTGCAGGTGGTGCTGCTTGACTAGTTCTTTGGACACAGCTGTTCATGGGCTGGCTTGTTTGTTTGTTAGCATCTCAGGTAGATTTAATTCAATGTGATGTAACAATCTGCATGTAATTAGAATTTGTTTTCTTTGTCCATCTGCAGGATTTGGTGAAGGTTATGACTCTGTGTCCCATAGAGCACCTGGTACGTAATGTGACCCGCAGTATATTTTATGTACTGAATTTGTTTAATTAGAAAAAATCAGGTAACATCTTTTAATTAGTAGTATCATTTAATTTTTTTATTTTTTTTTAGAGAAAGAAGAGTTTAAATATTTTGCAATTGTTCATAGACAAATTTGATGCAGAGGGAAAATATACATTATTCAGGTATGCATCCAAATTACTGTAGATTGTATAATACAACCTGTGTTGCAACTTAATTACTTAGAAACTCTGTCAGAAATAATTTTTATCTATCTTGTGAACCACATGAATTTTCCTAGGTTAATTTGTGGATAAATACAATCAGCTGTTTCATGTAACCCAGTGTTTAAAGGCTACATCACTTATTTTTCTGTGGTAAAAGTCCTGCTTAGTGAATAAGGCCATAATGTCATCCAAAGTCGTTAGCTAACTAGTAACTTTATTTTTGTTGCAGGTGTTTACTGAAGACAAGCAACCATGCTGGTGTAGAGGGATACATTATTCAGAACATAAAAGATCAGGTTCACTTATCGCTAACGGTAAGCCTATTACCATTGGAAACAAATTGTCATCCCAAAACTCTGGCTGCATAATGTTGGGAAGATACAGATCACTTAAGCTTACAGTGATGCATTTAAAAAATAAAACAAGAGAACCACACATTGAATAGAAGCATGAGACTGGGAAATTATATGATATTGATTTGACTTCTTTCTGCATATTCTTTTAGATTATAATTCCACAGAAACACTTCTAATGACACAGTCTTACTGTATCTTTAACAGGTTATTATTACCTTTTCTGTTCTTGAAAAACATAGTCCTTAAAGAGGGTCTACTTCATGTTTTGTTTTATCGTCATGGTTCCTCATTTTCTGAATATAATTCAAATGCTACGGTCAAGACAGAACTATTAATTTTTATCTTGGGTTTATGATGACATTATATTATGAGTGCTTCACAAATGCTAAATTCATCAGAAAGGGCTGAGCTAGATCAAAGCCATTTAAACCTCATAATTTATAATCATTTCTACAAGGAAATTGGAAAGCTTAATAAAAAATAAATGGTTATCTCTTTTCTTTTTTTTTCTTTTTCCTTCTCCTCTCCTTTTTACTGCTTAGGGCCTTTTTCAAAGCAAATTTGATCTCCAAGGTCTCACTTCTGTCAAATAGGACAATATAATAAATCTATGCATATCTCATGCTATATAAATTATAACACATTTATATCACAATTATGAATTATGAATAAAACAGTGACTTGCTATTTATTAGACCATAAGACAGCAGGGGATAAAGAATGTAATACTATGAAAACTCTTCTAAAAAGTGCTTGCACTAAAATTGAATAGGTAAAATATGTTCTGAAATATCTTTACTAATGAATTTGTTGACTATGCAGCTTCATAACTCTGTTAATACATTTCTTATCTGTAGAGTAGCCTAGCTGTCAACAAGACATTTTTAAATTTTTGTCATATGGGTTTGAATATTCTAGACTGGTTGCAAAGAATTCTGCTTTAGACATGAAGAAATAAATGGATAGCAACAGGAAATTGTTACAATCTTAGTTTTACTGCCCAGCTAGTCTTAATCTTTCCAGGTTCCTCATCTGACCTGACTTGGCACTGGCAATTTTCTCATCTAATAGCAGCTTTCCTTCCAACCCATTTCTGGCTCTGTCCCAGTTTCCTCTCATTTAACTTCTGTCCTGTGTGTGGTATTTCTTTTCCAACCTTCCGCACCTCTGCCTGAGGTATGGACTTCACCAATGCGGGATCTTTGCATAATCAGCTCTGCTCTGAGCTCTGTTGTACTGATGCAGAACACCCTTTTGAAGAGGCCATGAAGCTTCCAGAGAGGAGTACTCACCTGCACTTCGAGAGTGATGTGCAGACCCTTCAGTCAGCCCTGTGCAGGAAGGCTCCTCAGTCCTCACCGCGGAGGGAATTTTCAAGGGTCTTAGCTTAGATGCAAGTCTTCAACAAACCTCTGCTAAGCAAGTGCAAGAAGTTTGTTTGTTTCTTTCTTGTTCTTCCCCTGCTCACTTCATAATTTGGTCTAGTTTAGTGGAATTTTTGTGAAAATAACAAGTGGTCTGTCTGTGATAGAGCGTCAGGATAATTGTTTTGTCACTTCAAAACCTAGCACTTTCCATCTTATGCGTAAATGATTCTCCCTTCTGTCCCCTCCTCCACCCTCTTTCAAAAGAAAGTAACAATGTGCTTCTTTGTCAAAGAACCGCAGAGGTGAAGCTGTCCTTCAGCAAGCATTGCTAGGAATTAGGGATTTAGAAATACACAAAGAAAACTTCAAAAAGTTGATAATCCTTTAAACAAACAAACCATCAAACACAAAATGACACATCACTACTATGAAACAAATGCAGTCCCTGGTAAAGATAGCTAATGGTTCCATTCCTCAACAGAAAAAAAGAATGCTTAGTACAATTTCCTCATTTTGTGTAAACAAATATTAACTGTATTGATGGTGGTATGATGAAGAGGTGCGAAATCTACCCTGCTGAAATTGAACAGAACACTTTGGTGTGGAGAGACAAAGTAGAGGTTTACAAAAAGACAAATTTGTGTACTTTGATCACATGTAATAATTAGAAAATATTTCTTCCAGCTTTTGATTTACTTTTAAGTTTTTGGTTTTCCCCAAATTATTGTTGTTAATCACAGAATCATAGGACATCCTGAGTTGGGAAGGACCCACGAGGATCATCAAGTCCAGCTCCTGGCTCCACACAGCACCACCCAAACCCTGTGTATGAGAGCTGTGTCCAAACACTCATAGAATGGTTTGGGTTGGAGGGGACCTCAAAGACCATCTAGTTCCAACCCCCCTGCCATGGGCAGGGATGCCTCCCACTAGACCAGGTTGCTCAGAGCCCCGTCAGCCTGGCCTAGAACACTGCCAGGGAGGGGGCACCCACAGCCTCTCTGGGCTCACTCCTTGAGCTCCAGCAGCCTGGGGCTGTGTCCACTGCCCTGGGGAGCCTGTTCCATGCCCACCACCCTCTGCTGCAGAACCCTTCCCTAACACCCAGCCTGACCCTCCCCTGACGCAGATCCATGCTGTCCCCTTGGGCCCTGTCGCTGTCCCCAGAGAGCAGAGATCAGCGCCTGCCCCTCCGCTCCCCTGGGAGGGAGCTGTAGGCCGCCATGAGGCCTCCCCTCAGCCTCCTCTGCTCTGGGCTGAACAAACCAAGGGACCTCAGCTGCTTGTCACACACCTTGCCCTCCAGACCCTTCACTATTAAATTATTTATGTTAAATTACTTAGGATTTATTTAAGATATCTTTGTTTAAGATTTAAATGTACGTGGCTAAACTTTTTGTATCATTTTTCAGAAGGAACATGACAACGTTTGGTTTACAGGACATCACCTGATCTCCCTTCTAGATTTAGTCCTTTTGCTTCCTGAAGGTGCTGAGACAGATCTTCTCCAAAACTCAGATAGGTGAGCTGTAATTACAGTTAGAGGCTTTTCTTGTTCTTTTAAAATCACTTAGCAGACTTCAGACTGCCTTACTACAAGTCTCTTGCTATGTGATGAATAAAAATGGAGCTTCTAAATTAGCAGGCTGACAGTGTCCATATGGACACACATCCCACCTGTACAATCTGTAGTTGGAGACAGTGCTACTATTTGTCTGGAAAAAGCAGTAAGAAGCTTTTCACTAAAAAGTGCAGTAGAACTAAAAGCAAATTTAAAAAGCATGCAGAAGTAAAAATTCAGTACAGTGAAAGAGAAAACTGTTAGACTGGTTTCAAACGAACTGTGGATTACCAATGGCGCATATTACAAATGCCGTACTATGGTTCCCTCTTCAGAAAACTCCTTCCCTCAGTCACTGACTTTTTCCAGACTGCTGCCAGTTTTAATCTTCCTTGCAAAGCATCGAAGTTGCTGCACACTGGTGCTCTCGATTAAGCCGTGCTGCTCAGCAGATGGGTGGTTTCATTTTGTGCAAGTGGATGTTTTCAGGGTGTCTGGCTAATGGACAATTGAAGTTATTATCCATGTAATAAATATCAGCACTTTAAATAATCAATAGTATATTTTAATTCACAGGATCATGGCATCACTAAATCTGCTGAGATACTTAGTCATTAAGGATTGTGAAAGCGATAATCAAGTAAGTACTGCAATTGATACGTACGTGATTGATTTCTGAGTAGCTGCGGACTGAGAGCAGGATTCAGTGTGTACGCTGTTGTTGTTGATTCAAAACCATGTTTTTTACACAATGGTCAGTAATCCAGAAGTGGTATTTTACTTCTTTGTAGTCAGAGGTGCATGATGTGTTGTTCTGTTCTGATGAAATTTGGTTGCATCCATACTTAACTGTTACTGTAAACAGCTTAATCCTTTTATTCTGTCTAACGTGGGTTTCTTAATGGATTTCTTTGCAAACTTTTACAGTTCAAGAGATCCATTTTATTCATCTTTAGGTAAAATATTTTTTGTGCAACATGCTTGAAGTTATTAGCATTAAGATTTCTCAGAAAATATTTAATATCATATTTAAATAGTTTTTAACTGTGCAAAACAATTTTCTGTATCTACGGCTATGTGATAGCAGCTTCTCTGGGTATGGACATCACAAAGTCTTGTCTGTAGATCCATCTTCTGAAGCAATGCAAGGCATTGATAGGCCTCCTCAGTTTTCTGCTCTATTGCTTTACCAGATACAGCCTAGAACGTTTTATGCGGCAAGGCAGCTTGCCAAGCCAAGGTGCCCACCTGTGTGTTTACTGTAGGTGTACATCTCTGACCTTCATTTCTTCTGTGTGGATGTTTCAGTGTCGATATGCCAGGAATACTCTGCATATTTGAACTTTGCAGTGTATTTTAAGACAAGAGACTGACCTTACTTATTTGATCCATATCATGTTATGCTGCCTCACCTTAAAGCAGGATTTTGCTGCTTTACTTGTAATCCCTTCATCTTTCTTCTGTTTTGCTTTGCCTCTTTTCTGTCTGAAGTAGTCAGCAGTATTTGTTACTGGTAGATCAGTGCAAACTGTTATTCAGGTCTTGTATGGTTTTCAGGTAGTGTATTGTGATGGATCTGTGTTTTGACGGTGGTGGTGGTTTATGATTTTTCGTTGTTCTTGTTTTTAGTGTGTGTGTGTAGTCACTCCTATTCACCTTCAGTTGAGGAACATGTGTTCCTGGACATTTAGGGTAAACTTGCATGAATTTCTCAGCTGGGTCAATACTCAGATTCCATATTCCAGCAGCT
This sequence comes from Alectura lathami, assembly GCA_013399715.1. Classification (NCBI taxonomy): domain Eukaryota; kingdom Metazoa; phylum Chordata; class Aves; order Galliformes; family Megapodiidae; genus Alectura; species Alectura lathami. Next base: position 84,431 of record VXAV01008842.1, on the reverse strand, counting down.
GATTTATAAGCTCTCCGACTTGCATTGTGTCACTACACCCTTGAAGAGCCAATGGAATTGCGTTTAGCTCTCTGATTATGTTCCATTGCCAAATGACTACTTCGTTCTAATAATAAAAGCAACTTCTCTTGACTCCTTCAAATAATTGTTCCAACATTCTTCTGACTTCTGCAATTTGGTAGCTTTTTCTCTGCTATATTGTGTTGTGTATCACCTACTAAACATTTTGATTTTGCGTTAAAGTACTTCTTACAATTAGTGACAGTTTAAAGAAAAATTGCTTTTCAGTTTAAAGTACAGTGAAGCCTCTGACTTCAGTAGGCAATATCATGGTCAGATGAATATTCTAACCAGCAAATGAGTATCCTAAGGTATTTTGTTGTTTTCCTCCAGTTCCTCGACTTTCTTTATGATTTGGAGTAATTGACTTTGGCATCTCATTTTCTCCTAAAATACCAAACAAAATCTGATCCACTTTTTAAGCACTTTGGATTCTATGAATACAAGTTTCCTAAGTGTCTAATGATGTTATTTAAATGCAAAGATGATAATATGGTTGGTAGTGATTACTAAAAGCATCGGGAAAATGAATAGTAAAAATAGCTTTCGATTTTGCATTTCTAATGTATTATGTAATTAGTTAGTATTGACAGACTAGATCTGTGTCTCACATTTATGGAGTGATTACATTTTAAATGCCCATTATGGTCTATTCTGTTTCATGTAAATGCATAGCTGTGTGAGAAAAGAAAGAATTCCTCTTCTATTATTATTAAGAAACTATACATAGGACACACAATTGCTGTAACAGTGCTGTCTGATATCTGGCACAAGGAATGTCCTTACAGTTTGAGGAGAAAATAACATTAAGCTTCTGAAGTTTTCCCTTACATCTAAGCCCTGCCAGTTCTTCTCTTCTCCTTTGCCTCCCTTCACATACTGCAAGTGGAACACAAAGGACGTGCTTCCTTTCATCTCAGTTTGGATGTTTTGATTGCCGCATAACAAGTGCTTTCACTAATCAACTGTAAAAATGAGATTTTTGTGGATAGTTATTTCATCTTAGCACCGTTCATGCAGAGGTAATTGCTGGTCTATTGGATCAGTTAACTTTGTGTCACTTAGCACCCAAATTGGGTGAATTTTCCCTTGTAATCAACAGAACCATTTAGCATGAAGAATTCTTATTTTCATCATCTTTACCCTGCCCTCTGACACTGCTGCAGGAAAGGAGTCATATAAGTGCCTCCTGTATCTAAAGGCACAAAGACTGCTTTATATGTTGCCTTCTACAGCAGTTTTGTAACTACAAGCTTTTAAGGCACCAACACAGTTTTCCTTTTATGCTGTGTAACATTGAGCAGCCTTGCCTTTGAGGATCCTTTTCTCGTATCTCTTGCTTCCGGAGTGCTGTCATTACCAGCTCTTCACCCATCCCAAACTGGGGAGCAGGTTCAAACAAACACAGAGCATAACAATCTAACGGACTTTTTTTTTTTTTGTATTATGATTTACTAGGGATTTCTCTAAAATCTTAACACTGGTAAGACGATTAATGTTTGGTTTTTATTAACTAGATGTATTTTTATATATAAAATGTATATAGCTATATATAGTGAAGTTGAAAAGGGAAAACAATATCTGTAACTAGATCATAAAGCCTTTAAGGGGCTTTGCCTGCAAATTCAGAGTTTCCAGTGCAGCAGTACCAGTGATGAGTCTGAACTCTTTTTAGTATGTACTAGGAACATAGGTACAGTTTAAAACAGAACTGGATTCTGCAGAAAGCAAATATCTAATACTTCTTTGTGTATGTTTTAAGGGAGATTGGAATATTGTGCATATTTGCTACATGTTCTAAAAATAATAGGTAAAAAGACCTTAAGAGTAAGTACATGCAGTTCCCACATGCTGGTAGAGTGTAACTCACTGTGACAGTTGGGGATGCAAAGGCTGGGGTACCAGTGTGCCCAGTAACACTTCTACAGCGCCTGCTTAACTGTGGCAGTACAGATGAGGCCTTCATATTTCAGGAGCATGGCATTTGCCACAGCTTGCATTTGTCATCTCAGTACAATGTTAATTCAGGGATGTTAATTCAAATGTTTGTGCTACTTTGCTGAGTTAGAGGAATCTGTAGCTGATGTTTTCTCACTGTACAGATTCTAGCCCGAGAAAGTGGCTACTATCCACCCCCACAGATTTACCAAGATCCTTTCAGCTTTATTTACAAAAATGAACCGGAAATGTGCATTTCTGTTGCTGTAGTTACCAGTCTACATACTAAGTCTGCCCCTTTGCTTGACTGCTTCATCCTCCAATTTTCAAGAAATAGTTTTGAAAATGCAGGAGGGAGGGAGAGGAATTTAAATATCTATCATGATGGTATCCATGGTTATGGATAGGTCTAAATACTATTTTTTTTTTCCTTCCCAGCACAGAGGTGTATGTATTAAAGACTAGTCCAAAAAACTCTGCTTGAAAACTTAGCATTGTGATGCTTCATCAAAAATAATTTGCAACCTTCTCTGTTCTGTTCTCTTTGAATAGACTGGTGTATGGACCACGCTTGCCAAGATTGAGAAAAATTTTTTAAAACCACTACATGTTGGACTCAATATGTCAAAAGCACACTATGAGGCAGAAATAAAGAATAAGAAAGAAAACAAAAGAGGTTTGTTTGTTTTTTTTTTCTTAGCTTTGTTCATATTCAGAACCTCTGGAAACAAGGAATTGGCGAATACTCTATAGATGCACATTTTTATTTAACTGTTGATACTATGGTACTATTCCAAATTTCAAATAACAATTCAGCAGTTACTGTATTTGATATTAATACTTTTCATAACTACAAAAATCTGAACTTGTTTATCTCTCATCACATTTGTAAACCTTATGGAGACCTGACAGAAACATCACATGAACATATTCAAACCTTGTTCTGCATTTGTACTTCTGATTTTAAGGTTAGACAGGAACATCCAAGTCTGTCTGTGAATATGTAGCCTGTAGGTTTCACACGAGGCGTGGGGAAGCTAACAAGAGAAGAAATAATCCACACAGCAAATAGGTACTCCCTAAAAGCCTGAAGGATTACATTCTGATTTTTTTTTTTTTTTTTTTTTTTTTTCAGGGATTTC
>VXAV01008842.1:41413-53890 GCA_013399715.1 Alectura lathami | reverse complement strand
AAAAATTACAGAAATGATTGTATTAAAAAAAAAAAAAAAAAAAAAAACAGAAAAAATAAAGAAGACATTTATCACACTAAATAATCATAGTTTTCAATTTCTGAAACACACCTATCTATTTTGTAATTAGTACATCAATCTAAAACAAGCTTCAGCATTGAAATAATTTCTAAAAATTGTATTTTCAGCTCAGGTTGCTTCCTTTCAAAGGTATAAAAGTACCAGAAATCATCCAGAGTGCCCAGTAATTTTTTTTTTTTTTTTGCCTCGCAAATACTGCTATACATAGAGGCTATAGAAATATTTATGCAGAGTCTTATTTACTTCAGACAAATTTGTCTGTTATGTATTAGTAGCGTCTGCTGATGGAAGGAAACTTATTTTTGAGCTATATATGCGTATTTCCCAAAGAGGAATTAAGATTCTGAATTATTACAAACATAAAAATTTAAAAATTTGTGCGACTTTAACGATTCCCAAACAGTGTATCCACCAGATGAGAGAGAATAAATACTGTCACTTAGGTAAATACCGTCTGGAGAGCTAAGCGCATGAAATGCAATCTTTGGGTAATTGCCATGTAGCCATGACCATTGCATCGTATGAAACCCACACTAGTTTTCTACTAACTAGTCGTGATTTTGAGTGTGAATCTCAAGAGAAGTGTTGCTGAGGGCATTAAAGCATTTTTTCAGGGCAGGGAGCGTAACAGACACAGTGCTGCCATGGCTTGTGATAATAGCAGGAGGTTCGTTAGCTCAGGAGCAAACCATTTGCTCTGGGAAACAGATGAGTTTCATTACGTAGCAACAGGGGAATGTGAGATTCTGCACACAAATTCCTGTCTTTTATTTGAGCTTATCTGTTTGCAAATGTAGTAGAGCATAAGGCTGAGTCCTGAAATGCTTCCAATAATGGATATTACTGATTGTGCAGAAATTCAGGTCCACCAACAATACAAATTTTCTGAAAGGAAGATCTCTTAATTCATGTGACAAATTAATATGAATGTAAAGTAAATAGCAAAAATAGTTGTTTTCAAGCTGTTGAGTACTTCTAATATTTGGATGCAAACGTTACCTGAGAACTAGTGAATACAGGTTTTTTGCCAAGTCTTCGGTCATCACCCTTGTCAAATGCAGCTGTGAGAAGGAAAAGCATTTCCTTTACTACTTAGCAGAAGAGAAGGAAGACGGAACAATTCAGCCTACTTGATTAACATCTTTTGAAATCAGAAAGCAATTCTTTAGGCTCCATAATTATTTTAGGAAGGCTACTGTTTGGAACAAAAGCGTGGTATCTGTAACATCACACGGCCACAAGCAAGTTGTTGAAGTCTTCTGTTTCCCATCTCCCCAGTAAGGCACACTTGCTGATCCAAGCTTGCCTCACTTAAAGCTTGAAGTGCACTGAGACCCTCAAAAATGTGTACAGAAATTTACAGAAAGAGTCCTTCAGATTTAGAATACTAATGACTTCTAAGTGATGTACTGTCAATTATGGATTAAGTCATACTATTTAAATAGAAAATTGCTTACAGCAAGGTAAACTATATTAGTTTTCAAAACTGCTAAACCCAAAATATCTAAGCATATACAGTAAGGTCACAGTGCCTCTTCAGACAGCATGCAGCTTAATGTCATAGGAGTTATCCCTGTGATTGTCATGTGAAATTTTCAGGCAGTGAAAGCTCTTTTTTTTTCTGACTGTTCTATTCTGGGAGAGAAGCACTTTTCAATAAAGCTTTGAAATCAATTGAGCTTATAGAACGTGAAAAGGATATTTATAGACAGTGTACAGACCCAGAATCAATGAGGTTTCTTTTTGTATTAATGTTTCAGCTGAAAAAGAGATCTTACAGAAAATGAACAACAACAAAAAAACCCTCAAGCATTCAGTTCCTCATGTTCTGATATTTGTTTATACATAAAAATGTATCCATGTACAACAGTGAAACAAAAATTCCACTGAATGTTACGTTATTTTTTATATAGTGCTGTAAAAATCATACAAGAAAAGATACGCTGAAAATGGCACCCCAGGGACCTAATCCTTTTCCAGCAATGACTCTGCACATTAATACACACTAATACATTTAAGATCAAATCCATATAAACTTCTGCCTAAGAAAACACAGAGACACGCTGTGAATGATAAAACCAAAATATCATCTGTCTTCTGTTGGCATTTTTCCTCCTCTACAATAGTGTTCCCATTCTACATTAAATCACTAAAAGGCACACCACTGCCAGCAACCTTTAAGATGAAAGTTGATTTAAATCATCAGACCAATTTCGCTTAAAGATTAAAACTTGTCTCCCAGTATTATGTGACTGCGTGTAATTAAATCCAGATAATTCATGCAGGCATTCCAGCCTGGTTGTTTACAGATAAAATGTATGCTAGCTCTGAGTTACAGTTTGGAAGAAAACAAAACAGCATCTGGCAAGATGGAGTTTGGATAACTAAGGCACACCTCAGTCTCAAGTATTTCTTTTTGTACTGAAACACTAGTGCAAAACAGCCTGAACGTTATTACAGTAAGGACACAATCATACTAAAGCCAAGAAACCCCACAAGCAAACAAAAACCCTCTGGTTTTTGAAGCCAGCTCCTTCTGAAGAACTTCATAATGCAGAAAAAAAAAAATCATAAATCTGTTTTCTACAGTAGCAGTGAGACCTCATTTGACTACACCCCTAAATCATGCTTACAAAGACTGACACTGCATCTTTCTCTCTGCATGTAATGCCAGAATAAAATTTTCATCAGCCTATAGGCACAAACAGTTCTAGCTCCTAATGCCTTTAGCAAGAAGAACACTGAAATGTTTACCTTCTTTGAATCAAAAGTGCTGCGATTTTAAGGAAGGCTCAAACATTCGTTTCTGTTCTAACGCCGCCGTACTGGCAGGGCTGAGAGCTGCGTTCAGCCGCAGCCCCAGCTCCACCTCGGTTCCGCACCCTCGGGGTACTCGGGCACTTCAAAACAAAGGAGCGCTCAGAACAAAAACTCCTTTCTGCTGGGAGTGCTGCCTGCTACAATTTCTAGCGAACGCTCTGCAGCTCCTTGGGGGCTCTCTGCGGTAGCACACACAATGTCACAATACCAATCAACTGTGAAGGCAAGCTGGCTGCACTTACCCCAGAGCCTGAGACACGCATTATGCAAGAGACAAGCAATATTTGTACGTTAGGTAGAAAATGATACAGGATGGAAACAGAATTCATAAAACAGATAATCTGCTTTGTGGAAGTTCAACATTTCCACGGTGCTTATCTCCTTAAAAATGAGACAGATCAGGCTTTTTAATCCTACTGCAGCGTTTTAAATGATTGAGAGTAGCTGTAAACACGAGCGGAATCAATCTAGGTATTTCTACTTCCTATTATATGCTCTCCTGAAAATAAAAGCAGGGGAGACTTCTCACAAAAAATGATTTCCATGTTTGAAACTGGCTAAGCATGCTGTCATGCATCTATTCTAAAACAGATTTCAGAAACCTAGAGCATCACAAATTGTGCTTTAATGTGTATCTGGCTGCATACCACCACCTACATTTTCCCTCCTGAACAGATACTAAGACATCCTAATGCCATTTGATGCCAGACATACCTGCTTGTATTTTCTGTTGATGGTCTGGCCTCATCAGCTTCCAGCCTTCTGTGTGACGAACAGCATAAAAAGACTGAACCAGGAAGACCCAGAGCTTATCACGCAGAGCCTGGATCTTGCACGTAAAACCCTGTGTTCAAGTAACAAATCAGCAGCTGGCGAGAGGCATATTGTCATAGCAACCAGTCATTATTCCTTTCAGAATCTACTTACTCCCTAAGCTAGATCAATGATGTCATCACTTATATTTTATAATGGCCTGCTAGATGGAGATGCTGTTTTTGAAAGATTATTGCCCACCATGGTAATTTTTGCAATACTTCAATACAAAATCATTCCAAGGTATATTAAAGCACTGGAAAACACTACATTCATTCTTTTTTTTTTTTTTTTTTTCCCCCCTCCTTTTTCCTTTTCCTTTTTTTTTTTTTTTTTTTTAAATGAACCCCTTAATAGCTCTTTACTGTCAGCTGTGTCACAACAAGGTCAAATACTCCAGGGAAAAATATTGTATCTGATTAAATTTTCATTGCTTTTTCCAAGAAGATCTACGATAGCAGCAGATTGCAGTAATTCATTTTGCATTTCTTTTTCATTCTATGCTTGTAGCATCATTCTGGATTTTAATCAGTATGTCATATTATTCATGAATTATCCGCAGTCAGCTGCAGCTTAAATATCTTTATTCATTATTTAGATTGTGGGAACATACATGACATGCTGCACACACAGAATGGCACCTCCCCCCCCAGTCCAAAAAGCACACACTCAATTAATAAGAGTCAGGCCTTGCTGCAGAGGACAGTCTTAAACAGAAGCAAACGTAGCTGTGACTTCTGAAAAGAGGGGAGAAAGACATATAGAGAAATAGAGGATTAAGCTTTCTTCCCCTGCAAGCTTAAGGTAATGCAGCGTTTTGATGATCACAAATTTGAAGTGATAATAAGCATCACCAGAGCAATGGTGCCCATGGGACTTATATTCTCATTAACACACAATTTTATCGCCACATACAGGGTTTCTCTTTAACAGAGAGAACTGTCACTGTCCAGTAAACAAATGTCAGTGTCCTGCTTCCAGCAGGACTTTGGGTTTACGCGGATGCCTTTCTGTGCGGACCCAGCTGCAGGACTGAGCCACCTGAGCTCAAACTACACCATGTGGTTGGAACACTGAAGTGTAAATAGTGGAACAGTTTGTCCTGCAAACACTGCACACTGCAAAACCTACCATCTCCTTCACATCTGCAGAGTCCAACAACGCATCCACAGCTACAAGAAGAAAGCAGCTATTTTCATTAGTAATATTTTTTTCAATTGCATTGAAAATTAGTTCTAGAAGGTCAGGTTTGCTGCTCATTGCCTGTGCCTGAGGAAACAACAAAAGGCAGCCGTTTAAAACAAAGAGAGTACTTTGGATGCACAAAAGCATTTCTTAGCAGAGGATCTGTAATGCAGGAACCATTCCAAACATTGAGCATTTTCCCATGTATCCATTCCATACACACTCTGCTCCAGCAAATAATCTTGAGACCTCCTGCTAACCCAAACTTGAGGAACAAACATGCTGTGATGAATTTGCATCCACACACAACTCAAAGTTCAAAGTCAAAATGTTTTAACATCTCCCTATTTAATTTTTTAATCCTCTAACACATTAAACATTTTTTTCCATTGGAGAAAGGAACCCACTAGGTGAGTTGGTATTTTCTGACTGGAACCTGCAGCACTGCCAACTTCTCACAACAAAAATCAGGGGAAGTTTGAGCACACTGCTAATAATCACTCCTGCAAGTGCAAGCTGGTATTGTGGGGGTCCAATGTTAGGGAAACTTTTTGGAGGTTTATGTACATACTTCTCTCTTTGCAACACAGAGATTGTCCCACTGAATTGGTGTGTGAACACTTTACTGAGGCAGATACCTGCACATGGTATTAACCCTTAATATGCTTTAAAAAAAAAACCAAAAAAAACCACACTTAGCACTGCCTACTTTTTTGCATGAAATTGCATGTTAAAGCAAAAGTTGAATCTACCTGAACTAGTGTGCTATAATTCAATTTATCTGGAAACATACAGTAACTTGAGGGCATTTTTACCTGCAACAGAACAGAGAAGCCTTCACTTTGTACTACATGTAGGAGGTTTGCCACAATAAACGTTACACATTCTTCTTGTAGCTGAGAACCCACGGCCACAGCTCTCTCCGTCCACTTCACTTGGGGAAGACTACTGATCAGCCGGTCACTTTCCATCAAAAGGAAAGCTGCATTCTTGTGGTTCTTAAAATAAAAACAGAAATTAAACCCTTGCCTAAAGAATTACTGCTTATAAGATAGCTTCTGTTCAGTTACTGAACACTTGTGCAAGGATCCAATGATGTATTCTTTTTTTATTGATAATTCTGAACATTATAGCTACCTTTGAAACTGAAGGAGAAAAAAAATCCGTTGCTTGCTCTGTTTCATCTACTGATGTTAGACAGTGACGTTTTCAGTAGTTTCTATTGTATTTTCCAATTACATATACAGTCCTTAACAAAATCTTACCTGGATTACTTAATAGATAAATCCTTTTAGGTCTCTGAAAGATGTAATAAATTCTTTAACAAAATGAATAAGTGACTATTTTAGGTGTGCGTGAATGGCCCAGCATTCAGAATACATAAATATCCATGCATTTGCACAGGCATGAATACTTTTGCCTCATTTAATGGGGTCAGACATCAAATGTTTGTCTTCCCAGAGGGAGTTTTAACTGCACTTACTCTCTTTGTTGTCTAACGTTACTCTAAGAAACATAACTTATGTTTATAGTTAAATTTCAAACAAGAAAACCTATTTCCTAATATCTCCCCTCTTGGTCGGTGCTTTTGTTTCTTTCATACTTGTGCTAAGTATTTGCATTGCCTCATCAACACTAACTGAGGGCAACCTCCACTGGCTAACACATGGCTTAAAAGGAACTTGCAGTTTATCGGGTCCGCGTTAGGAGGGACTGAGAGCTCTACTCAATGCAACCTAGCAGGTCACTGACAAATTACGCAGTAAGATCAGTAACAGTGGAGACAGCAACAATTCAGATTTTGACACAGGAAACTCCACTGTAAATTCAGATTATAACCATGCAGTTAAAAAGCAGTGAGAATTTTCTCATGCATATTGTAGTTAAAATAGAAAATCTGGCCAGCCACTGTTCAACCGTTTTTTATTATTTTACTCAGCTGTGGGCTAAGCCAGTTTGCCTATATGCACACAAGGTAAATTAAGGATTAAGTATGCTCATAGTTTGATCTTGCTCCCACTAGGCTCTGGCTGAGTTTTACTTCTCTTGTTATAATCTTTTTCCTAACCATTCTAAAATGGAGCCCGCTTTACTTCTCTAAAAATAATTGGTAATTTTCTTACATCTAGTTGAGACTCCGGAGATGCACTCCTGTTTTAACATTTCTGTGCTTATTATTGCTGCTTCCCAGAGATTTTCCAGTCAGCAGTCTGCTTTTTGTCCTTTAAGTGCTGTCCCATATTTATAAGCTTTTATGTTTGCAAGATCAGTAAGTGAAAGCATCAAGAGAGTCATACTGTTTAACTGGGTGTAACCATTAACTAGTTCTACAGAGAGAACTCAAAAAAGAGGACTGCAAAACATGGGTTAGCCCCTGCAAAATTCATGTTAGACTTTTCCTTCTTTCTCCCTTAAGCAACATGAAGCATTTTTGCAGATTTTGACTTTCAAGAACTCCAGTGGGAATTCCACAAGTTTTTGAACTGAGTCTTGAGAGCTCAGAATGAAGTGATCACTCAGCAGAACTGTGCTGTGGGCAGATGTGGCTTATGCTTTATTTTTTAAATTTGCGTTTACAACAGTTTTGTAGGCTTCAGTCTATAAAACATTGGTGCATCTTGCAAAGACACACCAAAACAAATTTTAACTCACTGAAACAGGAACCAAAATACACTTCAGTCCAGACTCCAAATCTCCTGGAGAGGCTGGGTACGCAACCAGAGCAGCACCGAGTCCCACAGACCATGACTGCTGTGCAAAACTGGGGGTTTAACGATGGCTCATGTATTTCAACACAAGCTGCAACTACAGCATCTTGACATGAAGGCACAGAGGGGAAGACAGGCCTGAAGTGGTGTGGGTTTGCCCTCATACTGTTGCAAAGGGGTGTGTGGAAGGGATCCTAGAGCTGTGTCTACCCTACGCACTGCAGCTAGCTGGGAGCTGGGTGGTGGTGTAGCTGAGCACCTGCAGATCAGAATGGACTAACCTATGCTCTGGAAAACCTTACTCAAAACTTCTCCAATATTTACATGTTATATGACATAGCACAAAGTGCTGAGCTGTGAGGGGATCAGTTCCGTACTGTCATCTCTACATGTGTACATACTGTACTGTTACTGACTTTTGAAAGATCAGCTTGTCTGTAAACAGATGACCGGTGATCACTGACAGCCAGTGATCACCTGAAGTCTGGGGAAGTAAAGTACATTTTTCCAAATTAAAATGTAGGCAAAGAGGAGAAGGCAACCACAAACTGCGCATGCTGCCACCTACCATAAAATGTGATACAGCAGTTTGCTGCTCCTCACTCTCCGAATACATCATGCTGTGCTATGATGGCACAGATGTGTTTCATGAACTCCTGCTGTGTTATTATGCTGGACTTGCATGTGTTTTTCTCTAGATTGTGTTCCATAAAACATAGCAACTACATCTGCAAATTAAAATCTGTTTCTCAAATTGTTATTTTAATGGTAACTTTTACGCAGTATGAATGTACGAAATGTACGACAGGTCTAAAATACTGCCGTTGTTATCTCTTAAATTATGTTGTACAGCTAAATAGGCTTTTTTTTTTTTTTTTTTTACTTCTTAGGTTTTTTTTTTAATATAGAACACACTTTATACTACTTACCAAAGACTTAATCAACATAAGAAGACAGTTGTTTTGCAGTTCAGTAGGTAAACTGGCAAAGCTTCTCTCTGACAAGCATTTTACAAAATGTTTTCCTACCCATCTGTTGAAAAAAAGTATCTTAAGTAAGAACAACAAAAAATATTCTATCTTCACTTGCTAGTGCAAGTGATCCCACTAAAGTACTGCAAGGAAAAGCGTTTAAAACATGAACTTTTAATTGGTCAAAACAAACCCAGTCTCTCAAAGTAAAATCATTTCAACAGAAAGCAGAGACATGAAAAACATAAACCATAATTTATTGTATTTTAACTTACTTCATGCAGGCAGCATATAGGTTTTCCACCCCCAGTGAATGAGCAATAGCCATGCATTCTAGTATGGGTTGCTGCTTTCCAGGGATAGGCTGGAGTGAGAAAATTATCACAATCATTGTACATTCAGACTTGGATAAACTGTACAGAGGTACAAAGCCTACCCAAGTGGTGTTAGCTACCACAGTGTTTGTGTTTGGTTCCTGTCATGCAGAATAGGCAAGTCACCTGTTCCCACACAAGTCAATAACGTAGCATTCAGCCTACTGAGCCTAATGCATGAAAATGCTTGACTCCAAGCAGTTGTTTGTTTTCTAAACTATTTTTTATTGAACAGAAATGTATTTAAACTATATGTCCATGAAATCTGATACAGTATTTCCATATTCCTACTCCTGTCAAGAACAACTACATACACAATGTAATGTATTGCATTTTACCCCATGCAGTTTAGCGTTTAGTTCATGGGCTAGAATACTGCTTTTCATCAGCTGTGGTTTCCCAGGTTTCTGTAAATAGGTGGATGATACCACAGGCGTTACTGCCATCATCAATCCCACAGAATTTAACAGATGCACACACAGGAATAGGGTCTGCTGACTCAGCTAAAGCACAAACCACACAGTTGTTAAGTATCTCATCAATATGATCTGGAAGTAATGGAATCAAAATTCTTCCCTTAGGCTTTATAGTTCACAAAGTAACATGAGAACTGACATACCTTTTGGAAAAAATTGCAGTAATCTCTCTTCAAAATGTAGATAGCTACTTCTTTCAAGCCATCTAGCCCATACATGTCTGCAATGCCCAACATGCGACTAAAGAGAAAGTAAAAACAGTATGAATCAAAAAAATCACTTGGATATATGCATTTTGCTTACAAGACAATTCAGTCACCAGTTTCACCTTTGTCCAATCAGAATTTATTGCACAAAATAGATTGATAACCAAAAGTGAAACTTGCCAAAGAATAATCTTCAAACAAAAGCATGTACTGACCTAAAAATAATCTCCCAACCACTTAGTCCAGTCTGTACAAAAAATAAAGCTCAGCTACTGGCTGAGAAGCTGTTTAAAAGACTCTCCGTTTCTCTACTTTCAGTGCAACAACTGAAAAAGATCTTTGTGCCCATGGAATTTTGGCATTTGGTAATTTTTCTAAGCATTACGTAAATTGTTAACAATAACATAGTACCTTGAGAACCGCGTCCCTTCCAAATACTAAAAAGCACAGTGAGCAAGCCATTAATAATTGTATGTAATAATCAATACCTTACTATTATTTTCTGTATCAATTCATTATCTAAACATTGAAATTGCAGGGCATAAAGAATTCCATATTTTTTAATTTAGATAAATTTTGTCCAACAACTTCTAACAGTGAGAAATTTTGAGGTTTTAATATTTAATGGCAGAGTTCAAAAGCTAATACATAAATTAATCCAGAAAATAATTCACACATTTCAGAACTTATTTCACCAATACAGGATTATTGTACAATAGCAACATGAAACTGGGATTAAAAACTATACCAGAAGATAAATGCCAGCAGTTTCATTGGTTGATACATATATATATATATATAATCTTTAATGGATTTAAGACTAACTACTTAGCCTTTGCATCAAATCACTCTTTCAAAATACATTCCGCATATTAACGATTTTATATTATCATGTTGTAGATGCTGTTCAGAAAGCTAAAAGGAATGTATGTGCAAAATGTACATCATCCTGCTACAAAACATCCTCCTGTTTTTCACTGTCCTTATACAGTGTTCCACCTTTTCCAGTAGTTGCTGAATAAACTGTTTCTTCAACAGCTTTATTTTTGGAATTTCCTCAAGTATGGTTTAGGTGTAATAATTATTAATTACATTTGACATCTTTGTCTTATTTCTATAAGCAGTTCTATAGAACAAGCACCAACTGCAATTAGAAGTAATAAAAGTTGACACATACCCAGCATCAACTTTGTCTGGGAAGTCCAAAACAGCTCCGTATATAAAATGCAAGATGACACTCATTTCTGCATGGCTTATGCTGGGGGGGGGATAAAATAAAATAAAGTAAAATAAATATATATTTTCAGCAAAAGAATGCTACATTGTCCATCCATTCTGTGAATGGAAGGCATTGGAATCATCAGGAATGACCCAATAATATTAAAGCTATTTTCAAGATCACTGCAATGAAATATTATCGATACAGACTGTATATTCATTGAACTTTGCTACTCAGTAGTTCTGCTTAAAATCTGTTATGCTTTAAATCTTTGAAGATAGCCATAAGGAGACTAATACCGCCTACTAGTAAGATTTGACAATTACATAAACATCTAGATTATTTATACTGATAGAATACAGAAAGGACTTTAAAAAAAAATCTTCAAGCACTTTAATAATATTAAGTCAATTTTAAGTATATATTTCAAAATTATTTTATAGTATTTTTAATTCATTCCTTTTACAAATATATTCAAGCTTTTCCTGCAGTAAAAATAGATTTAGTTGTTTTATTACAATGCTAGGTAGGAATGTTGCATTTCAAAATATTTAGAAAAAGTCTTTATGGCTGGATTCAGATTAAGAAATCTACAAGTCCTTCACAGAGTCGTGTTTGCATCCTTCTATCGTCCCAGCACCATGATGGGGAATAGCAAAACGTGTATTTTAAGTGGTGGACACGGTCTCCTGAACAGTATGTTATTCTGCTGATGTACGTATGTTTCAGTGCAATTTTCAGAACCCATCAGTGCTCTGTACATTAGTATAAGTGGAAAGCAGGCGTGCAGACTGAGTTAAGATCCTTTAAAACATTAGACATGTTTAAGCAACAGATATTGATGACTAAAAACAAAAGACAAACACACTGAGAAGCAAAATCAACACAGTTGTCTGTCTCTGTATTAGCACACAATAGCCATGAAGTCAGCAAAGAGGAGTTTCCCCACAGCCTTGGCAGCTGTTACCTTATGCAGACTTGTCATTATTTCAGAATAAGCCATACGTGCTTTATTTACAAGTGTTTAGAAAGACAGCATGGAAATGTGCATCTAGCAGAAAAACAGATTAGAAAAGATAAAATAAGTTGACATGACTCTTACTACCAGAAATTATGGGACACTGGCATTTATACTAAAATAAAGGTTAAGTACTTCTCAGGCGAAATTCTGTACTGAAAAGAAAGGATTAAAATTTCTTGCCCAGAAATTAACATGTATAGAAGTCAACTGCAGGGAGAGAATTGGAAATACCGAAGTAACTGTTGTGCATCAGCCTCTAAAACTCTAAAAATTCTTAGTATAAAAGCTAAAGAATCAATTAAAAGCATTGTTTTATGAGCATTAGAGTTATAACTTTGGTTTTTCTGATGCTAAAAGGAACTAACATGGCAGCCCCCAGTTTATCTGCAAAGTCTGAGCTATTTACCCTGCACTGACAGCTCAGTTATTTTCAGCTCTTGCACAAAAACCCATCGTGAACAAGCACACTGGTCAAAATTGTCTTAGTGCAGGATGCTGAAATATCATTATTAAACACCATTTAAGACAATGTGCAACCTGAAGTGAACGAAAGTGTTAAACACACTGTGAATACTGAAGTATACTTTATAAAAAAAAAAAAAA
>VXAV01008842.1:28240-41393 GCA_013399715.1 Alectura lathami | reverse complement strand
AAAAAAAAAAAAAAAAAAAAAGGATTAGTACCCTTTTGTTGATGAAAAAGACTTTCCCTGAGTCATCTGACAGTATTAACAAGTATATTACATTCACCGTTTCATCCTGAAGTCAAAACAGTAGTCAGGAAATGTATCAGGTTGAACAAGAATGTCAAGGCAGATTAATCTCCAGCGCACAGTGCACTTGCTGTATATTTGCAGTGATTTTAAATTGCCTACCTTTGCTCCCACACGACTTGCAAAGACAACACTTACCCTTGAAGAG
Source organism: Alectura lathami (assembly GCA_013399715.1). Lineage (NCBI taxonomy): Eukaryota > Metazoa > Chordata > Aves > Galliformes > Megapodiidae > Alectura > Alectura lathami. The sequence continues at coordinate 41,125 of VXAV01008842.1, read as the reverse complement.
TGATGTGCTCTTGGGAGCTTTCAGCCCAACTTCCACTCAACATAGCAGCAAAGTAACTAGATCTGGCACATAAAATGGCCCTGAGAGAGAAAAAGTAAACATTATTCCACTAGATACAAATATTTATTATGAGACTCTTTGGTAACATTGACTTAAATCTTTGCCCTTTATGCATTAAGGTGTCATCTGTATACTGCATGCCTTTTTCTGCAGTATGTTTGGAATTTTAAAAAATGCTTAAAAAAAAAGCAGTACTCCAAATTTTTCAGCTAAAGCTTTCTTCTAGTATGACTTAGACATTCACATAGAGGAAATCTATTGTCACAAGCGTTTTCCTTTTACATAATAGGAAATTGCAAATTTATTTCTTCTGTTTTATTTACCAATTATTATTATTATTATTATTTTTATGTACAGCATAATTTTGGCCAAGTAATTATATCTTGAACCTCTGTATCAAATGCTCTTTTACACTGTAACACATCTCTTTACTAAAATGGAAAGAGAATTATAAGACTTTTCTTACTCAAAATTAGCTGGCCACCTACAAGCACATACTAAATGTCAGACAAACTTAGTAACAACATAACCAACAGTATGCTGCATTTCCAACACTAGTTGAGAAGAGCTGTCCATTCTGTTTAGACTTACTACCCTGTATTGCATATTCAGAAGGCGTAAACAGCTATAAAAGGGCTCACCCCATTTACTGCTACTTCCTTCAAAAGCGATAAAGAAACCCCAGGCTAGCAGTACCTCTCCCAGTATCAGTGTTCAGAAAACAAATGAGAAAACCTTTGCAGCAGGAGCTTCTTAAGGTGGAAATGAAAGGGCAAGAAGGAAGAGGAGGCAGTAGATGAGAACTGCTTTATGATTTCAGCCTTCCAGATTTACACCAGTTATAGCATCCGCCTTTATCTATCTGGGCTGCGGTAGCTGTAGATGATAGTCTCATACATACAGTTTTTTTTTTTTTTTTTTCCTGACACCTACTAAGATTCCTGTTATTTATAAAATTACTATTTATCATGTATTTCCTGTGGTAGAAAAAGCTAGTGTTATGTTTGGCATGTGAATACATTTTTTTACATGTATTTGTTGGCTCTTAAAATATTTCATAGCATTTTCATTTCTGCATAGGAAGAAGTTAAGAAGAATTCTATTTATGCTCTCTTTTCTAGTCATATAATCTGGAATCTCTCATATCTCTCTCCTCCTCCTTCCTCAGGAGTCTCAGTATTTAAAATTAGGAACTTCTTGCACATTCCTCCAGTGATTCACCCAGCAATAATAATAATGAAGCTTTTACAGAATGTATCACATCGCAGTTTAGTATGTCCACACTTAAATGAGTATTAATCACAGCTCTGAGTTTGTGAAACTCTGAATACACACACATGCTATCTTGTTTTTGCAAGATACAACACAGTATCATAGAGATAAAATACACTATCTCCAATTTTGTCATTCTATTCCAGATAAATTTTAGTACTAAACGGGGCTGGATCAGCTACAAGAGCACACTGGAGTGGGTATTTCAAAGATTCATTTTAAATAAGATGGCTACTTAGCAGAATATTGACAGCTATGTATTACCTAAATATTTATCAATGCCATATGTTTAACTTAAGAAATCTATCAAGATACCATATGAACTTGAAGTAAATTTATCTGTGTTTTCCTGCCGTCATGGTTTGCGCCACAAGTCTACTACTGAACACGCTGTGCTGCTACACAGAGCTCTAGTAGTACAGCAGCACTGGTAAGACGTAACGTGGCAGCTGAGCGCTGCTCCAGTGCAAGGTGTGCTGGAAGTCCATCGGACTTCATGAGAAAGTAAGGAGCATGAGATGACTAAATTACAGCCCGCGTTCGCTTTCCCTTGTTCACTCCTTCTGTTCATACAACGTGGTGCTAAAACAAGCAACTCTTGTGCCTCTTCGGAACATCCTTGTTGTTTTCTCTATGAAAGGACTGCCGTATTTTCTGATGCTGGTTAGACCAGATCCATTGCTCCAGGCAGTAAGTGGCCTAAATTAAAGAAGTTCTGGTGATGGAATACTTCCATCAAGTTTATTTTTGCAGTAAAGTACTTGTTTTTCGAAGCTACACCTCTGAGAACTTGCCTTCTTATAGTGTAAATTAAAAAACACGCTTAACCACACACCATTCTGGAATTCTAAGATATATCCTAATTCTGCTATTAAGTAACACCACCACCACTATTGCGACACATCTTCTGTAAAGATATTTGTAATGTCAGTAATATAACACCCTACATGGGTTTTATGTTGAGAAAATACTAGAAGTAGGTTTTGATAATCTCCCTGTTCTTTATATGCATAAAGAAAATACAGGCTCTCCAGTTTGCCAGCCCAACTGCAAACAGACAGATATCAAACGTACAAGACGAGAATGGTACTGCCCCTTTAATTTACTTTCCCAACCTACAGACGTCCAGTAAGCCAAAGTTCTTACGTGTTCTTGGACTTTTGATCTAGTAAAGGCTGCTGACTTCCTGAAGAGAGATTAGCCATCTTTACATATGCATGACTGAAAGAATCCATGTAAAATCAGATTTTGTATGCACAGATTATGAAGAGTAGGAAAAAAAATGAAATTACTCCAACTCCAGATTATTATTTTTTTAAATCTGTGTGGTAATTTTATTCAGCATTAATGGCCGAATAGCTTACTAGTAATTTTTCATTTTCTTCACAGAAGTTAGCAAAGAAAACCTACACTGTATTTATACATGATTGTATACTCATTGTATGGGTTTACAATGGCAATCTTAGAAAAAATCAATTGTTTATGTACCTGTGAGCTTGAAAGACTGTGCCTTCTATGCAAATATTAATATCTGTGCAACAACGCTTCTTGTAGAGCCTCAGTAAGTCTTCTCCTAATACAGACGCGGTTTCTAACTCGGAATTACCTGCAGGTGGGGAGAAGCAGCCATTTTCACTTTGTGCAGTGTACTCTAGACTGTTGTCAGGATACGAGTTGAAATATTTGAAAGAAATTTTGACGATGTCAGATTCTAACGTTGCATATTCATCGTCTTTCCTTGAAAGATTTTTCAGAGCCATTGGCAGGACACGTTCTATTTGGCACTGCAAGCAGAGGTTCTGGAGATTGATCAGTGCTTTGAAATCTAGAGTGCTACCATGACTCTCTTGTAAGATCATGTTGCCAGTTTGTTTCTTCTACAAATATCTGGTACCTCAGTGCTCAAGAGAAGTGGACTTTGAAAGGAGTTCAGGCTCATGTAGTGCCACCAGATTCTGCCAGAATGGATGTTTGCTTGATCCTACCCTGCTGACACAGCTGTAGCAGCCAGCACCTCTGGTGTGCACGCGGCTGTGTTTCCTAGAGTTACACACTTGCACAGTTGTAGTAGGGAAGGCTATGAAAGATTCCATAGCCCTCATACAACAGAACACAGTGGGGGATAAAAGGAAAAAAGGGGAAAAAAAGGAAAAGGGAAAAAAGAAAAAAGAGGGAGGGAGAAAGAGGGAGGGAGGGAGAAAGAGGGGAAAAGAGGGGAAAAGAGGGGAAAAGGAAAAAAAGGAAAAAAAGGAAAAAAAGATTATGTTCTGTGGAAGTCCACATGATCAGGACTCAAGTTGGCTGCATCTCAGAGAAAAGGCAGGACACAGCAACAGTGTACCTGCCCTGTGCCTGGCACCTCCTTTCACATTTCCACTGCGCACCAGTAGGGAACTATTCCTGCCAGAATTCTCCAGCAATACTTTTTTTTCAGAACGTGTGAGAATGAGGCACACCATAGCAAAGAAGATCCATGCCGGTTGTGTTATAACAGTAGAGTTAATATTTTCCCCTCATTTTTACATCTGTATAAATTGTTGGAAAATTAATTAAAAGGAAAAAACAACAACCACCCCAAGAAAAATATAATACCAAACCTACCTGCCATGGCTGTGTTGCTTTCTGCATCAGTGACTTCTTCTGGAACTTCCTCTTCACTGCAAGGTGAACAAGCAATTTCTTTCTGCACAGCTCCAGGCAGAGCATTCTGATCAGCTGTTGCACCTTTGTCATCTCCAAGAAAAGGTGCATCTGTTTGAGTGTTCTGAAGAGCAGCAATGTTGTCTTCTTGTATTAATTTGGGCTCCAGAACTTTTTTCATCATAGCTAGTTCCTCAGATTCTTGAAGATTTTTATCAGATGAGTATACAAGCCTAGAAGATTACACTATGTTTACTCCTGCAACTTTTTAATTGCCCAAAACAAACAAAAAAATGTAAAATTACGTTTTTGTCTAACAAAGTTCATGAACAGAAAAAAAAAGCTGAACGGTTCTTAATAGTAATAAAAAAACCTTTTAAAAACTGTCTCTGAAAACAAATGTATTTCTGTAATGCTTAAAAAAAAAAAAAAAAGCATTACAAACAAAATGTATTGTCAAGTTACAAGGAACAAAGGTTTAGCTCCCTAAAATTTTTCAATTTTTTTTTCCTACCCTTTATAACTCATGTACTATAATAATCTACCGGCAAAAGCAGAAGCGAAGTGTATTAGTAATGGTAGATCACAGATTTATAAATCTTAGTATGACCAAGAGAAGGCATTTGATTATCCTTTGTAAATCAAATTTAAAAAACCCAACAAAATATAAAGATACAAGTACAGAACGATGGGAAGTTTTAGAGGGTTTTAGAGGGCTAAATTTTAATTTCAAAACAGTGCTTGAAAGCGTGAAAATTTACAGTTAAGATTAGCCAAAAGTTTTCACTTTGCCCATATAGTAGTTCCAGCTTCCCACCTTCCCATCTGTTTCACCAGCTTATTTCTGGCTCCAGATCTGGAAAGGCTAACAGCCTGCAGTCTGTGACTGCAGAGCTCTCGTATTTAGAGCAAGATGCTGCTCTTCAGAAACAACTCAACAGAGCCTTAAGTAGTCAATGTGAACAGATAACATGTTTTACCAGTGGTTTCTCACCAGATAGATGAAGTTAGCAAGGTTTAACAGAAGAGTTACAGTTACTTAGGATTCAGTAGACAGACGCTTGCAGATCTGCATTCAGTCACTGGTTCCATGGCAAAGAGGGATTATTGTTCCTACTGCGCACACAGTAATCTGAATGTGCTATTTGAACACCGTACTGTTGAAGGGGCAGAGAAAAGACAGAAAGATACCACCTTCTTTTGTAAATTCTGTATTTAAAAGACTGAGATAGGTGGAACTTTTTACTGATAAAGGTTCTCATTCTTGACATGTTAGGGTAACTGTGCTAGAACTTAATGTATTCACCTTCCTGTTGCTATTGCATATTCAGCATATAAAGACAGTACAACTTGACTCTAAGGGAGAAAGAGAATTGGTTGTAACAGATACATTGCTCTGCCATAAAAGTAATTGTGTTAATATTCTTGCTTTCTGCCAGTAACTGAAAAACATACCCATAGTCAATCTGATAAGGTAGGCAATGAGGTAACAGCCTCCAGGGAATCCTCAGGGATAATCTACAAAAGAAACCTCAGAAATGTGGTTCTATAACCAGTAAGTCAATAAAAATAGCACCAGGTACCACACTAGGAAGGGTATAAATAAAACAAGTAAACTGACATGCTGTTAAACCTGAGCCAAGTGACTGGTTTCTAGATCTGAAAAGTTACTCTACCATCCACTTCATTGGTCCTTTGAGTGAAGAAGGATGTTTCTCACTGTAGGCCACAGCCACTGTCTGCAAGACTGACAAAATCCCAAACTGACACGTTCCAAACCACTAATGGCCACGAAGAAAGCACAAATAAGCAAGGAAGTGGAAAAAGGTTTTATTTTAAAGCAATACCATACTTAAAATTATGAGGAACCCACTTTTGTTATTTCCAGGAATAACTAAAGGAACTGGAATTAACACCATCATCCAAATTTTACTGAAACCTATTAAGACAGCCACTCCTACTGTCCCAAAGTAGCTGTAAACCTGTAAGAAAGAACACTGGATTTAAATATTAACTGAATCTGAAAACATATTCTCAACTACCTAGGCAGCAGCCTTAGAATCTGCTGTAGGGAGGGTTTATACTTCCTCTGAGAGAGAGCCCTTCGCTGAAAGCCCATCTGGAGAAAACACTTACCAGCCTTAAATCAAGCTATTTTTATATACACATACGTATGTGTTTATATATACATATAAAACACATACACACATTTATATATACACATATATCAGTGTCACTAGATAAATGCTTCCAAGTTCTTATATGCTCAGTGTTTACAGACAGGATCTTGTATATGTTGTTGTAGGTATGTTGTATATATGCCCAGATTGGTTGAACATCAGTAAAGAAATCGGAAAGCCAGCTTGATCAAATCATTAATGCTAGGAGAGAGGGTCATTTTCCTATCTCGATTTTTTTTTTTTACCCTATTTAAAGTTTAGTTAGCAACACAGACTAACTGTTAATGCTAAAGTCCATCAGAAAAATCAGAAAATTCTCCATCATAAATGCCCCAGGTAGCATGAAGCTGTCAGCACAAAAGTCTAACCTGTATGAAAAGGGCTAAGTCTGCTGTTTGGCAGCACATCATCAGTTAAATTGTCCTGAAAAAAAAAGATATTATGGTAACTTTAGAATAGAGGGACAAGTACAGATGCCTAAACCAGGATACTTACTTGGCAATGTGGGGGATAATACAATAAATGGACACACACAAAACATGTTTTTCTTTTATTTACAACTTGTACAGATGTTATGTGTTTTTCAGTAGGAACCTGGCATAGCACATGCTAGAACTTCAAGCAGTAACTAGACTAGCATTGAAATATCTTCTGCACCTGTGTAAAATACTGCATCATATGGTTTTACCAAAATGGTAAAGCTATGTATCATCACAATGAAATGCCTAAATAATCAAGGTCTGTTAACTGTTGTTAATACATTTCCTATTTTCTCAGTGTTATTTTATCAACAGTTCCCTGCCCATGGTTTTAAAGTATTGAAGTCTTTAGTAAATGCAACTGCAACAACACTTTTGTGCACTGCATTTAACCTTAGGTTTAAGGGCGCGCAGTGATTTACATTAAAAAAGTGACTAAATAAGCTGGTACTGTTAACTCTGAAAGAGACACTGAAGACAGAGAAGTGGCAGTAATCTCTAGAATGAGTATCAGTAGGAGAAGAGATCAGGAATAGCCATTTACTGTTCTAAATTCAAGAACATCTCATGAAAACATCAACGGAAGAACATCAAATCAAGACATCAAATGAAACAGTACATACATAAAAAAGGGAGTTTGTTATGTGGGGGACGGCTGACCAGTGGTCTTCCTACCATACTTCAGAGCTGCAGCATCTTTTATAACAGCCTGGGCAAAACCAGGCATTCACAGAAGTCAAATCCACCAAGTATTGTCGGACAGAGTAAGGAAGTCCACGCTGAAAATTTTTGCATTCTGGGAGGATGAGAGAGGGAAATACCCAATATATTTCTACAGTTACTATAGTCCTTCTTAGGATGTCTGCTTTTGACCACTTTCAGAAGGTATGGATCCTAGATGGAATCTCGCTTTCATGAATACAACTGTTCTGAATCACACTCACCACAATCTTTTCTACAAGATCTTGCAGACTTAAGGAATTTTATGGCACGCTGTTCCATAAACGTGGTACTAATCAAATGCTCTGGACTCTTGGAGACACCCTCCACATTTAAGCAATTCCACAAAGTTACTGCACTGCTGTGGTAACTCTCACCACGAATTAGTATTGCCAATTCCCTTCTGGCTTAATGCGGTACAATCCCAGTGATAGGAGAAGAGTGAAAGAACAGTTCTTGAGCCAAAAAAAAATGTACCCCCATGTACCACAGAAAGCTCTTTTTGCAGTTAGCTTGTTTACAAGTTACGTGAATCAATCATTCGGAGAAGGAGTCACTTGGTAGTTCGCTACATCAAGACTTGTACTTGCTAGACTTGTAGCTCGCTACATCAAGAGGCACAAGTGCTAAGAGGAGAAAACGGAAGGGTCACAACGGAATAAACTGTATAACCTCAAAATTCTCCAGAACTCAAGGGGCATGCTGTTCTGAAAAAGACTGGTTTGCAGTCATAATGGTGTCCCTACCCATGGCAGGAGGATAGAACTAGATGATCCTGAAGGTCCCTTCCAACCCAAACCATTCTGTGCGTCTATAACCCACTAGAGGGAAACTCAGAAACCTGTATTGTAAGGGTAGTATTTCTGAGGCGCAAGTTTAAAGGAATTCAGTGTACATGAGCAGAAGTCATGTTTTTTTTTCCCTCCAATATAGCCAGTATCTGATAGGAACTATGAAAACAGTTAGCAACCAGTGAGAATAATCTTAAGCACAAGTTGTTTAAAGAAATACTTCCATTTGCACTACTTCGTAAATCAACATTATGGAACTGTAAATGGGAATCAAGTGTACTTAAAGAACAAATACAAACACGTTGTGCTGTTTTTGGTTCAACTGATTTATAAAAACCTCACATGCTGGAGAAGGTCAATCTGAAAATAGAGCTAAACCATCCTTTTCTGTAGTGTCAGTCTGAGGTCATGTAATTTTAGCAGATACCCCACCTTCTGGCTTGTTTTCTTTTCCCTGCACAAAGGAAAGATTCTGACAGACATGACAGTAGTGAAATTGCGAGAGGTGTGACTAAGTGACAGATGAAACTGGAACAATGCTATCGGGCATCTTCTGTACTAATTGTAGCAGCTACAGCCTAAAATCTTTTCCATAAAGGAAAGGAGTGCATAGTCTACAGAAAAATTATTGTCACTGTGCTGTCCAGCAGTTTACCCTCAAGAATGTTTTCCTCTGTGCTTAAAGGAGATGTAGCATACAGAACCACACCAATGTAACAAGGTCAAAGCCTTGGCTAGTCTACTTTGAATCCACTGCTGGTGCTGCAGATTAACCCCTGTGGCAGTAAACGTCACAATGACAATTGTATTCCTTTGTATTTGATCCGTATGTACTGCTTTCTAATTGCACCCAACTGTCGCTAGGTTCTCCTCTGTCCTTCCTTGAATCACATCCCTTTAATACAAATATCGGAAGATAATCAGAGCAGTACCTAGGTTTTCATTTCTAAAGCTAGCTTTTCCAGACTGAAATGCCAGATTGCCATTTTTAGTTTTCTTAGTTATTGAAGTTAAACCAGTACTGACACACTGTGACATTACTAAGCCATCCAAAGTTTCACATAAACCTAAGTGTATGAAAGGAAAAAATTGGTATCTTGTACGCTATAACACGCACCAGTAAAGAAACTTTTTCTCTGGTTTTATATGTAACAATGATATTTGTTATGATATGCAATTATACTCCCCTTTCCCTTACCCAGAATAGTACTAGTCTAATACAGCATGCAGATTAATGTTTAAAACACTGCAGTTCAAAATTAAAACACATATCAAAACTGGGCTGCAACCACAGGGCACAGGATCCTCAACAGAGACCGGCAGTTCAGACTTCTAACAAGTCCGTTGACTGAGGAGGTCATTCTTTTCAATCTTACCTTAATTTGGGCAGGTTTTCCTCAGTGGGTTGACAGCAGACCCTGACATTAATATAATCTTTTTTTTATTTCCAAGAATTATTTATTTTGCCTTGATAAATAACTAACAAGACAGTCTGCTACCCTCTGGAATTCTACTGGAAGCCATTCTAACAGCATTTTAGTTACAATAGCTAAAAAAGCATAGCAGCGTTACAGTGAGTTGCGATGAGTTTGCAGTAAAGGCTGTAGACCTGCTGAGAAAGCACTGCATAGCCGAGACTGAACACTGTTAGGAACGCGTGCGTATGGCCACGTTTGTGTGTGTACGCTCTATATACATGTCTGTGTATGTTCCACATACTCCTGCCTGGTGATCTATAGAATTCAGTCTCTCATATAGATGCTGTTTGACCATGTGGAGAACGTATTTTGTATACCTGTGCTTAATTTTTAAGTTGTAGGAATTAATAAAACTTAGATTCCAAACTTGTGAAGGAAGAGTACTTTCTCATACCCTAGCAACATGAAGGAACAAATTCCTCCACCCTGTTTTAGTTCAGCAGTCCATCCTTACCTGAGAAATTAGTTAAGTATGGATTCTATGCAACTTCATATACTTTCTTACCCTCCAGGGGACAAAGGTAGAAAGCAGTCTGCCTCTCAGAGGGCAAGCTGCCAATGATCTAATTACCTGTGACAAACTGTTGTCCTTCAGGGATGCTGAGTTGCTCACTTCGAGGCAGACTGCAGAACCCTGCTTGAGCAGTGATCTCCTGACACTGACTTGCTTCCAACTGTTGACCTTTCCCAGCTGTGCTATTACCAGTTTACAGAAGGCTACTGGAGGATGAAGTTAGTGTTACATTATTGTAATAGTGGCAAAATGTAGGGTAAAAAGCCCCTGCAGTATGGGTGCTGCACTTCGTGATGACCAATAGTTTCTTCCTTGTGACCTCAGACACTGAAGTACAGAGAGGGAAACAAAGCAGAGCTTAGCTACTCAGCTATTTCATGCTGAGGCTGTGCAGAAAGATGAGCATGAAGTTCACCATGTCCTCCACCCTGCTCAGAAACTCTCAGAAGTTTGGCGATGGGAGCCGCACAGCCGTCAGCACACAAGTACCGTGTGGTTTGTGTCCCTGCCGACTGAGACAGAGGCCCAAAGGAAGCGAGTCTCACTGAGATGGAAGCCAAATACAGCTTGTGAGAAAGAAATCCCCAAGTCCCAAAGGAAAGCTTAAAGAAAAGTTGAATGCCAACGGGAAGAGGGAATGTGATTTTTTATAGGTTTGATGAACTCCACTAGCGTGCTGCTTCTGTTCTACAGAGAAGCAGTGTTTATACCCAGAAAATCTAGAACTTACTATGACTTTCTCTCAGGAGCTCAGCTGCAGCACCAGCTCTTGGTTACAGCTCCTCGTGATGATTCACATGCCCCAAGAACTAGCCTAGATCCCTGTCAACAACAAGCTGTGATTCAAGGCAGTGCTTTGGATTTGCTAAGATCGAGGTCACTTGTATCTCAGCTGTAAGAACCACCAATACTAGCAGAAATCATCAGTCCAACAGTGAAGCTAGGCTCTTTTCAACCCAAGCTGCTTCCCTTCCTTGGTCCAAAGTCATCAAACTTCAGTGCATTCTGTGGCACTCATTTCCACAGCATGTGCTAGGTTAGAGAATTGGAAAGCCAAAGTATCAAACAGCATTGTAGATTAAGTTAAGAAAAAACAACCAACTTGCTAGATGTACTTCATACACCATTTAGAGGTTCACTTTTACATGTGAAGAGAGTTGGAGAACTATTTTCAAAAAAAGAGAAGTTTTTAAGAACAGAAAAAGGTTTCTATTTAGATGAGCTGTTTTGAGTTAAAAGATGCTTTTCAGGACTAAGACAGTACTTGGAGAACCTGCAGGACTCCAGAGATCATTAGCTGCCCTGCAGCAAACACACACCAAAGTAAAAGCAGTTATTTATAAACTGTAGACATATTAAGTGCTTACCATTAAGAAAGCAAAGATATACCTAACAGAACAATGTATCAATAATTAGAATAATTCCCAATTTGTAAGTTAAAATGATTTGGATGTTTTTTTTAAATTTGCAGTATCATGCTTCTGCACAGAAGTCTTTTCTACTCTGCCATTTAGATGAAGTAAATTAATGAAATTAAACTAATAATGGATTTATGAAGAACTTGAGACAAAAGCCATGTTTTGTTTGTCACTGTTTTGGTGACGCTCCTGAGACTAACATTAAACTGACAAACAACAGCTTATCAGCCTGTTAAACTGCAATGATCACATATTTTAGGTATTACTCTCAGTTCAAAAAGTACTGTTCCATACTTACTATGATTTTAATACCCTGAATACATATTTTAGCCATCTACTGCCTTATTTACAGCTTTATGAAAAAAAAAATGAATGAAATCAATAGAGAAAGGTCAGCCTCTATTATATTTCAGGCATTGAACTTCCCCCTCCTCTTGCTAACTCTCTCAAGAGCCTAAAAGTACACATTTTCTTCCAGGCACATCGCGAATTCGTCAGAGAGTCCGATAGCACCTGCTGCTCTGTTCCTGTGCACGCACACGCTGCCCATGGGCTACACCAGCGCTGGTTTACAGGAGGTAGGTGCACTGCTGCGGCTTAGTTACGGTAAAGCAAGTGCTGCTCAGTTCTTGAAAGGAAGGACTAGAGGCACTTACAGGCAGGGAGGACTGCGAGGGCTGGCGGTGGCACCAGCCAGCACCCCACACATGCTCGCCTCAGGTATGCAGCAGATGAGTGCGATGCCACAGAGATGCCAACAGCTCGCACTAGGAACACAGCCTGGCACTCGCAGCGGTCCCTGGGCAGCTGCCAGCCCATGTGCAGCCCAGGGAGCCGCGCTCTGCTCTGCCAGCTGCCATGAGGATTCAGGGATGACCATGCAGCTCTGACCTGATGCACCACTCAGGAGCGCTCTTAGCTTTCCACATCCGTAGTTACCATTTTCAAACACATCACTAGTGTGTTCTTCCTTTGTTGTTTTCATCAGTTACTCTTGCTATCAATAGCTACAGGCAACTTTAAAGGACACATTCAGGATTTGTACTGCTTTTCCTCTGGAAAAGCCTTTACCTACCATTCCCATACATGCTATGGTGCAGAGCACAGCTGTGCGCTGTCACTGGAGGGATGGAGGCAGAAGAAGATAAATAAGGTACAGGTGAGTCCTCGGCGAACATGACAGGACGGCTGTGAGGAAACTGCTTAGAGAGGGAAATCTTCGCAACAGGTGTTAACACCGGCAACAGAAAGGAGGGGCCCCGGAGCGCGGCAGGGCCGCCCCGCTGCCCGCCCCCCGCGGCCACGCACTCACCGCAGGAAGCGCCGGAGCTCG
>VXAV01008842.1:10488-27341 GCA_013399715.1 Alectura lathami | reverse complement strand
GGAGCCTTCCGCAGAGAGCTGTGGAGCGGGGGCCGGAGCTGCTGCGGACAGGGGCCAGCGGGGGGAAAATCCTCAGCTTCCAGGAGAGGCTTTCGTACCCGGATAAAAGTGCTGCGTAGATGATAGAAGTAGCTCTACAGCATCCTTGTGAGGCGAGGGCCTTTCCAGCCGTATAGTCCAGTTTAAGAAGTGTGTAACCATCTAAGTAAGTAATGTTGAAAATGTTTGTGGGAAAATTGTACTTGAAAGTCAGGTACTGTCCTTGGAGGAAAGAGTAAGATCACTGCCGTTATCAAAACACTTAGGGGCCTCTTCCTTAAGAGAGGGGAGCTGCACAAAAGGAAGCAGATTGCCAGTCAGGCGCTAACGCTTGGCTGGCAGCGCTCCTCAGCCTGCATTCTGGGCAGGATCACACCTAGGGAATGTCAAGTACCTGTGTGGGAGACTGTGGCCTGGCAGCGGCAGCGTGGGACTTGTGGGCCCCCCCAGCAGCGCCAGCTGCCTTTCACTCTTGCTGTGCAGCTGGTTCAGGCTTCGCTGGCTCTGGTACTCCCGACAGCTCCTTGCTCATCCTCACTGCTCCCAGGGCTCTGCAAATGTTCTGCAGGTGCAGCTCTGCAGGTGCAGAAGGAGCCCTTGGAAACTGCACAGGCAGGTGACTCTCCACGTCTGGGGACTGGCATGTCATGCTTTTTCTTTGTTGTTAGCATCCACTTTTGTTCTCCCCTGCCATCACCTGCACGTTAATGCTACCCTCTGTTTCCGAAATCACTGTCTATCTTCCTGGCACAAAGAACCTGGCAGCAGTTCTTGGAGATAAGAATGGTAGGTGATGAGGTAGCAAGGATGTTGCCAACAATGACACATTATTTCCAAGAAGTCATAGCATGAAGAAGGTTGTATGGTGCACAGACACTTGAGCTATTCAAACCTAGTTCTGAGCTTCAGTAAGAAACCTCTCCATAGGAAGCCAGGTAAAGGGAGTAATATAAGTTGCATTTTATTAGACAGAGGAGGTTTTGATACATGTTAGATCTTAATTTTCCATTCTTCTTTTTCAGACATGTTGAGTGTACAGGTTTCCATTTTTTTAGTCAAGAAAAACACATTGCACAAAGCAGCTGCATTCAACAATACAACAAGATATGTATCATTATCTACTTAAAGACTAGAAATGTGCCCCAAAATTTTTCAGTCACTCAGTATGTTAAAATATAGATAATAAAAAGAGTTAGTAACTGTTTAATGGTAAAATACATTAAAAAAATTCAGGCAAATTGAGAATGAAAACTCATGACTTCCTTCTGTATGGCACCACTCTATTATTTCATTATAAATTTGTAAAGGCACCACACATAGAGACTGTAAAGCAAGGGAGAAAACAAAACCAAGCAATTTTCCATGATTTTCTTTCTATACAAATACATATATCTTAAGGCAGGTGTTTTTATGTGCAAAATACAAGTATACAGGTAAAACCAATGTTGGTATTCTCATACTCACTTCATCTTTTAGCAGAAACATTGTGTCCAAATGTACAGTACATCAAAAACACTTTTCTCTAACAGAGCTCAAAATAGAAGGCAGGCTGGAAATATGGCCCTGATAACAATTACTTTTTAAATCTGAAGAGCTTTTACGTAGTCCCCTTAGAACACGTACAAACAGTCATTCTCTTTTTCTTGTTGTCTCTTCCTTTAGAAAGGTCCATATCAACTTGTTCACTATGTCAGGTTGATCCTGCTGGAGCCAATGACTGGCTTCAGACAAAATAGTTAATCTGAAATGATTCTTAACATATATCCGTGTAATTTCTGCCATCTCAACTTCCATGAATGCATCTCTTTCTCCCCATAACAGCAGGGTTGGCATGATGACTTCATGGTGCTGCAGAGGTAGGCAGCTTAAAAATAAAACACGCTTAGTTTAGTCTTGTTTTATAAAAATCACCAGGGCAGACTTCAGTCAACTTAGCTTTTGAAATCAACACAGCTAATCTTACTGCAAGCTTTCCAGGTTCTAGGGTACCTTCCACAATACCAAGAAAACCCTCATGTGACTCAAAGGCCTCTAAGTGTTTACGGATGGTAAAGTTCCGTGTCTGTAACCAGCAGCTGGTTGCAAGAAAGGTCTTATTGTTGGAGCATGAGTGATGCTTCCTCAAGATGCACAGCTGAGGAGCCCCATGATCTCTGTAAAAGCGAATGTAGAACAAGATGGCCAGAATTCTGATGGTCAGTGGATTTCCCTGGGCTGATGAATGCTCTGGCAAATTTCTGAACCTGTACTTGCTGTAAGTAGGTTTAAATGAAATATGATGCTTTGAATTGCAATTAGAATACAGTGTTCCAGGCAGCTAGCTACCTGACTAGCCAAACTGCATCACCAAAAATTGTTTGTCCTGGAAATGGCAGGATGCTATTTTTGGACACTATGGAAGATACCAGCTAGTGTTCCAGACCTAATCAAAATTAAATCTCGAGTGGTGCAGCTAAAAGTAAAAATATTTATAGCAAAAGGTGTACTGTAAGATATTGAAGACAGCAGTGCTGATGGTTACGTTCACTCATCTATGAAATTCATGGTAAATTTCAAAGTGGATCAGAGTTCCCTGTACAGAGAACTACAGTATGTTTTTGAAGGCCTTGGTCTTACACACCTGAATCTGTATGCAGTGAAAACACCTGTCCCCTAAAAATTTGTCTCTCATGAATTAATAATCTCTAAAACTCCAACATCACAGTCCAGAGATTTGGCAGACTCTCCTAGTTTTGTCTGGGATAGAGTTATTTTCTGCCTAGTACCTTCTGTGGTGCTGTGTTTTGGATTTAGGATGAGAATAGTGGTGATAACACACCAGTGTTTTTAGCTGTTGCAGAGCAGTGCTTGCACAGAGCCAAGGACGCTTCAGCTCCTCATGCTGCACTGCCAGCTGGGGAGCACAGGGAGCTGGGAGGGGACAGAACCGGGACAGCTGACCCAGACTGGCCAGGGGGATGTAGTGTTGTGCTCAGCAACAAAAACTGGGGGGAGTTGGCCAGTGGGGTCTGCTGCTGCCTGGGGTCAGTCTGGGCATTGGTCAGCAGGTGGTGAGCACATGGTACATCGCGTGTTCTCTGTATTCCTTTATCATTATGATCATTATTATTTTCCTTCCTTTTCTGTCCTACTAAACTATCTCTATGTTAACCTCTGAGTTTTAGCCTTCTCCAGTTCTCTCTCCCATCCCACTGGGGGGCAGTGAGCAAACAGCTGTGTGGTGCTGAACTGCCTGCTGGGTTAAACCACAACACGGACTCGAAGCATTTAAAGATAAACAGATCGTAAGACATCTTGTTGATTTTTTGAAGGAAAGCCCTTGGAAAGTAAAATGTTAATAAAAATTGTGCCACCACAATGACACATTTAAACTTTCCATAAATACTTTTCATTATTTTTTTCTTAATACCTTCCCATTAAATGTAATTATTTTATAAATGTTTCCTTACATTAAGGGTAGACATTAGAAGATGGAAGACAAATAGGTAAAAATGAAAGACTATTTCAACATAAATCATATTAGCACATCAGAATTTATACCAAATCATCTATTTCTGAGAAGCTGTAAAATTATCTATATTAACTCTTGAATTGCTTTAGGTAGAAGAGACTTCATCTTGGAACAGCCTAACTGCAGCAATTCACAACAGATTCCATGTGCTCAGATACAAATCATTATTATGCTAATGCTCAAATATGATAATTTTAAACCAATTATGTACAAAAATGATATTACGAACAAACTTTTATGACAAATTTAGTGCTAGGATTAAACTTAGGTGTTAATTAAGAAACTACGGTCTGTAAGAAAGGACAGACAGAGAGAGAATATGGCATGCATTAGTTTAAAGTAAGGCAAAAATGAAGACTTCGAAGACTTTTGTCCTCTATACTTAGACATGACACCAACAATTACTAATAAAAGATCATGTTAAATAATAGTTTAATTTTGACTGATGAACTAGGAGAATTCTTAAAATGATTTTTTGTAGCAGTAGACTTAAATCTCATTTTTAAACAAACTGACCCAACCCACTGACCTATTGATAGCAGCATTTTAAAAAACCGATAATCTAGTGATCCAATTCAGTGCGTCTGCATTAATCTCTTTGCCTTTTACATTTCTAAGTACCCTGGATCTCTTCACTGTTTTGATGTACATTTTTTCACTGCTGTACAGTTTCCTGTTACTCCTTTGTGACTAAGCACCTTGCAAGATTCATTTCCTTAGCCTTTGCTAAGGAAAACTACTGGGTTTCTATCTGAAGCACAGTGAATGGAACGACTGCCGTGCTATTTATACAAGAATGTCTTTGTGATGGATGGAAGTAGGTGACTTCAATCATCTCTTCGGAAATAACCTTCCAAAAAAGTTACGCTCTGAAGAACCAGGACCCCAGAGGGACAGCAGTGAGCTGGAATGCGTGTGACCAGTGTCATTCCACTGGGAGTCATGGTGAACACAAGTCATTAGAACCTAAGTGCTGCTTATATGAGAGGAAGGGAACATTTCAATCCAGTTTTAATACCTAATGATTCACATAGCATGTGACCATCAGAATTAGCGGCAAGAACTGAGGGAGTTGAAGACCCATCTCTTCCTTGCAGTCCAAAGCCTGGCGCATTGCATTGTGGCTGGTGCCACCTAAAATGTTCTCTGAATTCAGCACAGGTGTATTTTCATTGGAAGGATAAACCAAACAGTGCACAAGCACACACACACAAATACTAAGCTTTTTTTCGTGAGCCTGAAAAAGGCCTGAACTAACATTTTAAACATGCAACTCTTCTACTTGTCTCAGCTGAATCCCACAGCAATCTAGCTGCCAGCTACCACAGATTCCTTGCTGCTGCTGCTGCCGCAGGAGCAGCTGCTAATGCGCACTCACTGATGCGAGGTGCTGTGGCAAACATAACGAGCAGGCTTAGGGCCCTCCTGCCTCTCCAGCTGCTTGTTAGCCCTACCCTGGGGGCTGCGGCTGCGCCGTTCCAGTGCCAGGGAGCCGCTGTGACGCCCCACAGCACCCGTTGCCCTTGGATGTCCCAGCTGATGTCACCAGCTGCTCTGCGTGGCTGTAAACAGGGACACTGCTACAAGCACAGCCATTTCTCATATTCTCCACTGGTGTCTGTGCTTGGTGTTATCTTGTTTGGAAGAAAACATGCCATCTCTCTACTTTCCTGTTTTGTCTCTTAGCCTGTGCAGGCAGCACCTAGCTCAGACCTCTGTTTTCCTCCCAGCATTTCCCTACTAACCACTCTTCTGTCAGTGACAATGTGGAAGGCACAGAAAGAGCAGTAAAGGTGGCATTAAATTTGGACCAGAAAAAAGTGAAAAGTTAACCTACTTAAAAGCTCTCCTGAGTTCAGGGAAGTTAGAGAAAGCATGCAGATGATTTAGCACTGTTGAAGACAGGAGGCAGTAAGGGAATAAAGAGTCCAGACCTCTTGGTATATTCCTACAACGCAGGGCTACAAGTCATGAGTAAAGAATACGCAGAACAAGTTCTGGTCCTGTTCAGTTTTTGGTAGATAAACAGTTTTTAGATAAACAGGGGGTGTCAGCCTCTAGGACCAAGCCTGGCTGGCTGAGACAGCTCTGGTTGTTTGCTGTTTTGGGTGGACACCTCGTCCAAGTTACTCTGCATCACGCTGCTTCACACTGAATGCATTTGTTACCTGTTGAGACTTCGAAGCAAATTTGCTTTATTCCCCCTTTCTTTCCCCTTCTTCTGGCAGAAGATGCAACAATGCTGTTGGCCTCTAGAGGGCTCTACAATATTTTACCTTGTTTCAGAATGTTACACTGACCTGAAAATATTTCTGTAGTGGTTGATGGGTCCGGTTAATGCTCCAGGTTGTGAAAAGACATAGAGATAAGCTTCAATATCCTCTGCTGTTAATCTGCATCCTTTCCTTCCAATTCCAGTGGCCTGGCTAGTAAATAAACTTTTCAGAACCTACAAAAGGAAGAATAAAAAGCCATCACATAAGATACCTATAAAATGCTGTTTCTCTCCTTCAACAGGACACATCTTTCTAAAACCTATTTACACATACTCCAGAATAGTTAAAGTGCAGGCAAACAGCACTACTGCCAAGCCACTCAGTTCTGCACCCTGGCCTGTCTGTGACAGGCAGTGGCAGGCTGCAGGCACATAGTTTTCTTTGAGATGGAGCCCAGCACCTGAGAGGTGGGAGGCAGGAGGAGGCAGGACCTCCCCAGCTCACTGTCCGGTGTGCATGCAGCACTGGGAGTGCTGGGCTGGGCTGCATACGTGTGGGACAATGCATGCCCTCAGGTGCTTTTTCTCTTTCTATACATTCATTTTGTTTGTTTAAAGTTATGTAAGGTGTTGGGCTTATTGGTTCCTCGGGCAGAATTAATCACCTGGAAGAATGCGATAACGCAGATCCCAGGCCGCCTGCCTAGCAGCAGGCAGGGCAGGATGGGAGCATGCCCCACTGCTCACAAGAGCTTCGGCTAAGTCAGCAGTTCCTCAGGCACCAAACGTGTCCCATGGCATGGGCACAAGGAAAATGTCATACTGTGGTGCTGGAGGGTAACAGTATGTATGTACCCCAACGCCTGCCAGAACTCCAAAAGCAAGGGTGAATCTCACAGATTCTGTCTGCTAATATTCTGCTTTGTATAAAATACATAAAACTGAAGAAACATCAGAAAGTTCTGTATTTTTTCCAGTATTTATCACAACATCAGAAGGGATCAACGTGGGTGGCAATTCTTCCATCACTCACAGTTAAATATATAAACAAGAGCACTCATTTTGCTCACCTTGAAATCATTTACTGTAAACATGAATTCAGGAAACCATGGCATTTGGAAAAAGAAGTAGTAACCAGATTTAATCAATTGTGATGGATGTCGTAGAATGTATTCTGAAACAAAAATGCCCATGAATTAAAAATGAAAACTGATGACTCAAACAAAATTACTGTTAATATCACTATTTTTTAAACGTAAAGGAATGTTTTAAAAATACTACCTTACGTGACAAAAGATGATTATTGTTTCAGGAGTAAGTATATGATGGGGCAATTCAAATATACTTCTTCTTTTAAGTGTTAATAGAAGCAGGCAGCAAAACAGAAGCCTGCCAAAGCAGTGATATTCAAGAGCTTAATCGCGTGATAGGTCTTCACTTAGAGATCTATTCGTGCAGCTAGTCCAAGGCATTTTTTCAGATGCAGAATAAGAGGCATAAATACAAGCATTACTTCTGCCTTTAAGTATTTCTCTCATCAAAGATGTGAAGTACAGAAATCTGTAGATGAAATCCATTTACACTGTAAGTGGTAAGTCAGGAAACCCTGAGAAGGAAAACCTGCTTGAAAACCTGCTATCATAATTGCTATCAGTTAGCAATGAGGAATGGCACGCACTAAGTAACTGAGTGACTCGAGTCTGCCCATAGTAGTGATATGTAAGGTACAACACCAAAGATCAACCAGATTCAAATGCATAAATTCAAGAATCCCTTGGGAGTGCCTGGGAGTGTCTTAACTGCTGTAATAGCATTAATTGTGCAAATAACAGAAAATAATTTTAAAAATCAGACTTTTATGATAGTAACGATTATGGTAGTAAAGGCAAGCAGAATGCTCAATTTATAAGCTGTGTATGTTCATTTAATCCACAGTAGAAGAAATCTGATCCAGGGAGACTTTATTAAGCTGCATATTTTGTACTTAAAAAAATACGCAAATAAATACTAAGAAAGGCTAAAGTAATATGTGTTTTGCTTCTCTACAGCCTGGCTCCTGCTCAGTGAAAATACTGGAACAACTCCTGCCTGCTCCAGTGGAGGAGAACAGACATTTCCGTGGGTAAGTGAGGCTTAACTACCACCTGGCAAAATGTTCTTTAATACCTTACAAAGGTGGCCAAGAACACTGTCGGAATATGTGTGAATAGTTCTGACTCCGCAGTGTCATAAGGTCAGATTTGCATTCAACTGAGATGAAAATGAAAGCTTCACTAAATTTTCTCAACTGTTTCTAGGGAAATGTGACTTTAAAATGGAAACAGCATAAGGTCAGCACTTTAAGAAATTAAAATGAGTGAGATACTGCTGTCATTGTAGTTACTGGACATAGATCTAATCTCTGTGAAATATTTTGTAATTGTGGATAGCAGGCAAGCTCAAAGCCTGTCACACACCAAGTTCTGCTAGTGCACCTAAATTCCTCTTTGAGCTCACTGCTAGCACATTCCTGAGCTTCTAGTAAGTAGCCTGGAAAGCTTGTCTTGTTCCAATGAATATTGTACAAGACAAAGTTTCACTTGTCACCGAAATGAGGATTAAATTCTAAAAGTCTGATTCCCTGGCTGTTTTGTACAGTTTTAATATCACAGTGAGACCTTAACCGAGGTGTAATGCAATATATAGCCATGTTCAGGAATTTCATCCTGCCAGATTCATGTATATGAAAATTATGTTTGTGGAACTTCAAGGATTCAGAAAAAAAACAACAGTACATTTGCTTGCAAACACTCCCACTTCCTACAATCAACTATTTCCCAAAGTGAAATACTTGATATCTTACTGCTTCATAAAACACAGTCCAGACTGTGAGAGGCACTGAGTTCTTGTAATTTATCTGCTGAACCTCTAAACCAGCAAGTAGACAGTTCTTCTTTAAGCAACCTCAGAGCAAACACAATCTTAATGAAAATGCAAATACTCTGGGTTAACATTACAGCTGCTGTAAAACTCACCTGTAAACACAGAAGGATGAGGGAAATTAACCACGATCAGTTTAGTCACCATTTCGGGGTAACATATAGCCACTAACCAAGCGATCATTCCTCCCCAGTCGTGGCCAATCAACACACACTTGTTGTATCCTACCACATAAACATAGTTCTGTGCTTTATTTCAGTGAAATTTGGATCCATAGAAATTATCACATACAATAACCGCCTGTCCAGCACATTTATTAACTATTTATACACTATTTAATACTGTACTGCTTCCATTACTAATGGTCAGAGAAAATAGTGTACTACTATAGCTAAAAATTTGACACACATAATTTAACTTGGCTTCAATTACACTTCAACATCAATGTCAAATTGAAGTAATTTGGTACCAAATGCCACCTTGTTCACGTATCAGCTAGTGCAGGGTCAAACAGTGCACGATTCAAATTGTGGTCACTGTAATGCACGTACTTTTGTTGTGTTTAGGGAGTTTGGAGTTTGAAACTGCAGACAGAAAGGCTGAGAGATGTCCTGAGCCTTTCCTAAGCAAAATTAATCTTAATATTTGAATCTTAATCTTTGAATATGGGAGGTTATCTAAGCACAAAACATCATCAATAAGCAAAAAGAGAGAATTATACTTAATAGCCATATATATAATACCTATACATGTATGCACGAACACACGCATTCATGTATCTAGTAAGCTTGGAAGCAGCACTTCTCTTTGATAATGATTTTAAAAGATCTTAGCATTCAGCTACTTACTCTTCCATTGCTGAAAATGGGAATTTTGCAGCAATAAAAGTGGGGGAAATCATGACTGTTTTTGAAAGCTTAATTATTCCTCCCTTAACCATTCCTGGAATACATACTATCAGATACTATCACAGTCCTCATTGAGGATTGCAATACTGAGCACGTGTGCTACAAATAAAATGTATAAAAGCCCAACAGTTTTGAATTCTGACAGAAATTTGGTCACAATTGTCAAAGCATCTTAAAACCCCTATTGAATAGAAATCTCATGGAGCCCTTTTGATATAATCAAGTTCTCCAAAAGAATTTACCTTAGGGTTAGAACAAAGATAGGAAGCCTCAGAAATAGTTTTCCAGAAATTTTTAAATCCCTGTGAAATTGCATGATGATGAGAACACTTCACAAACATAACCACAGCATTACCACGGAGATTAACACAACCAGCAAAGCACGGTGTGGGGGCTGCCTGCCCAACCTTTTGACAATATTCAGACCTCACAAGCAAGGCAAATCCTGAATTCAAACCTTGAGACTGGCATCACTGCTGTACTATGTCTTCAAGTGTGAAATGCAGCAAGTTGTTCACTATCCCTAGAGTATCTAAGGAATTAAAATGAGTCTAACCTCCCGTCGTGCTGTTGGTATGGAGGGGAAACACCCTTCACTAGGCATTACAGTTTATTGTGGGAACAGCTACAATTCCTACTGAACTGGAGGGGCAAATTTTGCCAACTTCCTTCAGTTCAAGACCATTGCACCATGTACTTGCCACAGAGAGCAATGTGTCCCCTGCTCTCCCTTCTGCTCCTCTCACTGTTGTATAATACAGAGTGATTCAGCCCTTGAGAAATCACTACTGTGCAGGAGTAGTATTTGGGGATTTTCTTCTTAACACAGCAGATGTACTTTTATTGTCATTATAAAGCCCACAGTATTTATTCTAGCTTGTTTGTGTTAGACCAACTTCACCTGGTACAAAATTCTCTTGTCTGCAAGTGCTATCAGACCCATCCATAACGGTATCCAGTGAGTGCAATGGTTAGGACTAAGTGAAGGGTCTTTTTGGTTAGGGGAAAAGACCATAGGTTTGTGCTGCTGCATTTCACAGCACACAGTGATTTTTTTAAACTCATGATGGAAAACATATTGTTTATAATGACATACGCATCATGATTGGAAACGTTTCCATTAGTATTGTAATAGCCCATAGAACAGGAATATCCTTAGCTTTATATCCATACATATCTAGAATGTGTATAGCTTAAAAACAAGCTGTTTGTTTGAAATCAATTACATATTAATATATATATATGTATATCTTTTCTATGAGCTGAGTAGTTTGTCTTGTACTAACGCACCTAGAGATTCCAAAATATCCTTTATATCTGTTATCAGGCAATCTAACTTGTAATTTTCTTTGTGAGAAGGAGCATCTGTTTCTCCATAACCTCTCAAATCCAGGGCCACCACTCGATATTCGCTTTTAAACTCCCGCAACTGATGGCGCCAAGAATACCTGACAAAGGAGAAAAAAGTTGTAGTTAGAAGGTCAATCAGTATGATACTACAATGCAGTCAATGCTTTTGCTCCCAAGTAGCTGAAAATAAGTTATCATGGCTTTGTCTGCAAAGAAATTCTTTTTTCTTTCTACAGTATGCTGACGGTCCTTTGTGGCTATAGCAATTTTTTGCTCCCTTCTTGAATTCTCCCGTAAGGAAATGCAGCTGCCAAAGAGGGGGCATGGCCAGAGCCTGGACATTTTAACAGTTCCTGGAGTCTGGCATGGTCCCTTTGCTGCAAAGGAAGCAGGCATAAAACACGGCACACAGAGGAGTATTCTGTTTTAGCCTTGTAACCATTCTATTGTCAAAAAAATAAGGTATGAAAAGCTTTCTCTTCTCCCTGGCTTGTTCATATGCAAATTTTGATGGACTAGGGAAATATGCCTCAGGGGAAAGATTTTTTTTTCTCTTCAGAAAAGGAATGTCAGATAATTCATAGGCTAAATTAACCAAAGAAAGAAATACAATGAATAACAAATGAACATGGTGATTTCATATGATTTGTATTATGTACACTTATATCTGTGTCACTATGCTACCAGAATTGTTCCAGAACAATCTCGCAGTGTTGGTACCACACTAAGCATTGCATTGCTTGCATTTCTATGGAAAGGAGTGGGAACACTGCATGCATTAGAAGACATACAACAAAATGAAGAATTCAGGCAAAGGCCTGAGCTATTCCTTATTCTGTAATAGTATGTAGTGACTGGATGAGCGTGGTTTAAAGCAAAAATAGTAAGAAAATGGTGGGCTTGATCCTGCAAGAACTAACTGCCTTCAACTGTTACTAACACCAATCAGATTTCAGAATAGCCAGCATCAAGAAAGACATGGCCTTATCTTATACTGTAACAGAAAGGCACATAAAAACATCACCCTTCTAGGCATGTATAACAACGGCTGCATCCCTTTTTGCTAGGATCTAGCTTTTACTTCTGCTCATGTTTCAACACTCTCAGATAAATGGCACAAAGCATTTGAATCATCAGGTATCACGAGAGAGGCACAGAATTCACCTTAATTCAAACACTGTTTATATCAGTCCATTGGCTATTCCACTTCAGCTTTGCCTCCAGCCTACTGGGCATTCTGAACATACCACAAGCAGTATTACAGTCATACCCATTAATTTCAGAAATTTGTATTCATGTAAACAGAACAGTCAGAACCTTTTCATTTCAGTGCTGTATAATGCAAATGCAAGATTTAGCACAGATCTCTAGGAATTATTTTTTTTTAAGGCATTACACAATGACTTGGAAGCTGAATTTGCCATGGTAACTGTTATAGCTATCATATGTATCGCAGTAAGAAGAAACAACACGGGCCATACATAAATAAATAACCGGTGTTTGGTTTCGAGCATGTCTGGTTGCTGCCATTGGTCACCAGATGCCTGACCGAATGGGTTCTATATCCAAAGAAATCCTTTCACCATGTATGAACTATAACCACTGGACAACTGCTTTGCAAGCAGGATTTGGAAATGTAGGTGAATGCCTTCATTTTCATAAGGCTAAATAACGGAAGCTATTTTGTGACTTTCTGATCAGGTTACTTCTGAAGGGCAGCCTGTACAAAATGTAGCAGTGCACACACATCCTTACAGGTACCCAGCTGTCTCAGCACATCATGGCCACTTTCAAATATCTTAATACCATCTTTCCACAAAATTGATATTGATTTTCAAGTTCTCGTGCATCTAAAGCACTTAATGGCTCTGGTGCATGATATTCTTAAGTGATCTTTCATCTTCAGACACTCTGAATCACTTGCTAAGGTCAGTGTTGTCTAGTTATAGTTGTCCTCCTTATAACCTTGAGACATTTGAAGGCAGAGGATTTGTTACAATTAAGAATTGTAACTTTCAATCATACCCATTTTTTTGCTAGTCTAGAGTACAAATTTGATGCTGCTTTAAATCTCTCATAAGCTGTGATTATTTTACTGCACGCTCTGAGAACAATCTCTGTTCTTGCACAGAAATTCTGCACTGGTTGAATTAACAAACCAACATCAGCATTTGTAGTGTGCCTATTTTATAAGCTATTAGCATGTAATCTTATTTCTGAACACAGGTGTGTAAACTGTGCTACTGGTGGTCCCAGTCACCTATACGACAGTTTTTAAACCGTTATTCCATTGCTCCATTCCGTTTGGATGGTCAGTGATACATTAACTGTCACTTAAAGCACGGCTCACCGTTCTAAACCATAAAAACAGCTTTCTGAATTTTGAAAACAACATACTGGATCTCAGTGGAATATATACATAAAATGCCAAATTTCGCGTATTATTTCCACTGTAGGGGAATGAGCTGTAGAGTCAGCTGCCCTGTTGTGTTAGAATTAAATGCTCATTACGCAACATACGCATTATGCTTGCACATACTATGCACCCCCTGATCTGAAGTTTTAATTGAGGTTCACGGCTCTTAGACTTTTAATTAGCAATTTATTATTAGAAAAATGTGCTTCTTTGAAAATTTATGTTAAAATAATAAATATGACTTTCTACCATCACCCTCAATGCCTTTAGTATCAGGAAATTGCTCAGGGAAGAAAACTGACCTCTATTTTACAGGGGTCAATTTATCATGGTACGACGTGAGTCCAGCCTTAAAGATCACAGTTCCATATCTGAGTTTAGAACGGAAAAGGATCATCTAACTTGCTGAATTACTGCCATTGCCACTTCCTCTATTCACTTACTGTTTTTTACGTGCAACTTCTGCAAGCCAGGCCTTACTAGTTAGACCTGGCAGTTTTAGTTCAAACCTTAGACACTGCTTTCACTGTTACAAACATTTAGGACTGGGTTTGATTCATCATTCATCTTATGATGAACTAATAGTAGAGCCTTTTTCTCTCAGCAGAACTCTGAAATCAGGCTGCAAAGCAGCCTGCAGAAGTCAAAGATCTTCTCTCCCATCCCCAGTTAAAACTTACATATAGTATTTTTAAAAAGCAATTCATTCTGCACTTAATATGTATTGGATCCTCATTTTAACACCTTCTGCTATAGTTCCAAAAGTTTAGCCATGTTAGTACAAACATTATGTGTTTTCCAAAAGGGAAGTTCATTAAAAATGAGCAGTTCCTCCCCAGAGTTTGAACAAAAGTATACATACTTAGGACAATGCAAAAAAAAAAAAAAAAAAAAAAAAAAGTTGGGTTGAGTTAGCCTGCAGGAAATTTGTGGTTGCCGCAGTTAAAAATGTCGATGGTTTGTTCCCTACTAGAAGTTACTGCTGTTAGTAGGCATAGGTACATAAAGCAGCTCACTCTGAGGAGACAAGCTTTGATCATAGCTCTCAGGTACCTTAAGCAGCCTCATTTACACAAGAAAAGCAGGTAGGGAGTTTTACCAGAATTCTGGAAAGCCATGAAGCAGCAGCATGAGTGGTTTACCCCTTTCTCCAGCAGCTACATAGTGGAATCTTAACCCTGAATCCTAGAAGGAGAGAAAAAGAAGTATTGTGTTTTTATTGCTGCATTTTAACTGCTGTACTGGGATTTGAGAATACATACAGGTTTAGGTAACACTCTAAGGAACAACATACTGCCCCTGAAGTCGCCAGTTCTCAAAGCCAAGGTCTCCTGTGATCCCGAGCTCAGGTACTGCTGCACCCTGGCGATGCTGGGCATCCCACAGCCCAGCTGCCACAGCTTCTTCCCGAGAGGGCCATCCGTGACACACACCCAGCTATGCCGACAGTGTGTCGGTGCGGCCGTGAGCACGCTTGGGGTTCTGAAAGAGCACCCCCTGGCATGGGGACTAGGGAGGGAAGATCGCTGTAGAAGCCAGGACCTTGCCTTCACACAGACACAGACACAACATGGGCTTCACGGAAAGACTTTAAGACATAATATACCTTCAGTGCACTTTTGATCTTTCACTTAGTTTCTAACACTGTGCAACTATTTAAAACCATCACATCGCAATCTTGCACAATAAAGGCCCATGTGGATTCTTAGAAAAAAACAAAGCAATCAAACTTAAGCAACTACCAAACAAGTATTTTTTGCTTGTTTTTTACTGTCCAAGGCTTCAGACTTGCTTCAGAAAAGAAAGCCTTAATGTAATAATCTTATTTCGACCCTGCCTATAGTCACTATTTCTGATGCGCCTTTTAAGAAAATGGCTCTTAGGAGAACTACCAGCAGACAAGTTACTTACTGATAGCTGTCCAGAGGGTGAACACTGAGATGCCCCTAAGCTTACGCTAACTCCAAGTCAAGTCTGGTAGAAGTTAAATAACCCACTGGGTTTACTGAGTTCTTACACAGATATGGATACAGAAGTTGGGAAAGACTTAGCTCACAGTACAACATGCTGTTTAGAAGTCATGTGGAGGAATCTGCAGGAAGAAAGGTCATACTGCTCCTGAGCAAATGTCAGAGCCTGCGCTGCCTCTGCCATTATAAAAAGGGAAGAATAACCCCTGCCTTTCCTATAGGTTGAGAGCTCGTGTCAAGGGTCACAACTGCGTAGAAAGCTTTTCTCGTCTGAGATGCTTCCAATTTTCTGAAATACCTTGGCACTGCTAAGTCAGTAACCAGCTACAAAGCCATTAACTTACATCCTGGCTTTTGAAAGGGCTCTGAAAAGGGCACATCTGTTTTCTTATTTTCATACTCACTATAGATATAGTAGGGACTTTTTGCTTGGTTCTACTCAAAATTGTACTTCTGGGAGGTCGATAAAGCTGAAGTCCCTAGATGCAGAAATACCCGTATATTTCTAAGTACTTACTGATCTCTTCCCAGTAATTTTTAGGGCCATTACACCATCTCCGCCATTCTCCATATCATCCCTCCCTTTGATCCCTCTGAAACAACAGAATTTTCTGCTTTCTTCCAGAGATTCTCCTCTCAATTCAGTAGGTAGTCCTCCACTCTGTTTCCTTCAGTTAGCATCCTTTAGGGATTCACCCTAAATGCTTTGATTTAATCAATTTATCGTTTTTAAGGACATTGCCTTTACTCATGCAAATTCAATCACCACTTGAACGGCAGCAGGGTAAAGGCCACACGCCCCAGGCTAAGCCCATCCTCTACCTGCTCGGTTGGTCCTTTCAGTCCCCTCTTTTCTGTTTCTGCAACAACCTTTGTAGTCTCTCAAGACAGACCCAGATTGTTGCCATTGTTTCTGAAACACACTTTTATCTTTCTCTTGTTTAAACCTGCACAGATCTGTAGGATATGTGTGTCTGGAAGGTAACACATATGCCTGCTGTTTCCCAAAGGCAAGAGGATTTCACATTGCCTGAAATGAGTGGCAGAGCATTCTCCTGGCAGCAGTTTGCTTTGCCCCAAATGCCCTGTTACTACCACCATACCCTCGCTTCCCAGCAACCCAGTCACTTGCTGCTTGGTGCTACAGGAGAGACGAATGCAGCACGTGAGTGTAAAAGCATGTGCGTGCCTCCTAGCGATGCTGGAAGAAGAAAGCAGTTGAATTGTGAGAAACCAGGAGGCATAATGATTTATATTAGTGCTGCCTGGCAAAAANAAAAAAAAAAAAAAAAAAAGCATCTGCACAGATCCCAGAGAACTATGCTCTCAGTACTTGTTTCATTGAAAATAACACTACGAAATTTGCAGTGCTCTCCTACAGCTATGAAAGAAACCAAGCGGAAACAAGTTCCTTTAATGCACTTGCCGGAGGAGCAAATCGCAGGTGGAGACCCCGGACGAGCACGTAACAGCCCTGACGGTTTAACCGCACGACCTCAGGGACGGGGCGTACCGCTCCTCCCCG
>VXAV01008840.1:0-13353 GCA_013399715.1 Alectura lathami | reverse complement strand
GGGGGGCGGAAAGGCACAAATAAGCAGATCAGGCACTTCCTGCTGTTAAGAATCTGATTTTCAGCCAAAGCTGCTGTTCTTTGCTGTTTGCTTCTCAGTCAGAACTGTCTCCCAGCACTGACACAAACCTGCATTGCTCCTCCTGGCACTCATTCAGGGAGAAATCTGGGAGAAATCTGTTAATCTCTCCAGCTTAGTACTCAGCGTAGCCAGGTTAGACAGATTTGGGCTCCAAAGCTCATCTCTGAAACTTTGCATCTTCTCTCCTCTTTAAGCCATTCTTTTTTCTTTGCCTGCTGAACACCCGGCACAGGGAATGCTCTTCGTGTTCCAACCACCACCCAGTATAACGCAACCTTGGCTGAGGCTTCTTGGCAAAAAAGAAGGCAGAGCAGCACAAAAGCTGCCATGTCATCACCTGGGTAGTTTGGGGTACAGCAGCTGCTTTCCTGCAGGCTACAGGAATCTATCCTGCAGAGAACCATCAGAAAACTTCTCAGCATCCTTTCTAGCACTCCTTCTGCTCCATTCTCCCTTATCCATGGAATTACAATGCCCACTGCTCTCAGCACTGATCTCCCCAGTCTCTTTGTGCACACTGTGCTTTGTTCTGTCTCCCTACCCTACTTGCCCGGCCACCATCCAAACCCATACCAACAAGCCAAGGTCAAGCAGATTTGATCCTGACATGTCTTACTAGCTGAAAAATTATGGGAGCTGGCCAGCCACTGACAATGGCTCTTGCCAGGTTCCTCACCCATTCTGATGAATATGAACATCACCAGACAAGAACATCTTCTTCCTCTCCTGTCTTTGGCTGGAACATTTTAACTTCTCTCACTTGTGGCTACAGCTGAAACTGGATCTACCTGGGTGTCATGGTTGAAAACAGAGTTAAAGGAAGAAAATGGAAGTATTCCATTTTGTGCGGGGGTGGCTGGGGGCGGCTGGGGTCTGTCAAGGCTGCGTGTTCATAACACCTCTCACCTCTCCTGCAGTCAGTCTGCACTCACAGTAATGGCATCCAGCCAAGTAGGGATAAAAGCCATTGAAATCCAGTAGGGTTTCCCTGCGCAGGTTCAAATCCTGCTTACAGCGCCAGCGCGACAGACCCAGACCTGAGCCGATCGCCCCGCGCGCCAAAAAAAAACAAAACGGAAACCCCCCAAACTGGAAAAACCGCCCCCCCCTACCCGCGCCAGCCCGCCAGCCCGGCACAGACAGGACTCCGAGCGCAGCGGCGGCCCCAGCGACTGCCTGCGTTGTGGTCTGCGGCCCCACAGCAGCCAGGCGCGGGGTCACGCACCGCAGCGCCCCCTAGAGAGCAGTGTACCGTGATGTATATGCTATGGAATACTTCCATTTCCTTCCTTAACTCTGTTTTCAACCGTGACACTGGGCAGAGCTGTTCAACTCCCATAAAGGGTCCTTTGCAAAGCTGGTCTGCAACATCTGTCCTTGAATTGGCAATCTTGCCCATCGTTTCAGTTAGCAGATAGAGCGCATCTAAGCAAGGCCTGGTATCTAACCAATTCCAAAGTCTCTTCTCTCCCCTTAAGCTACAAAAGCAATCCATCAGTTCAGATGTTCTTTATAACCTAAGCCATAAGAAGGCTGCAGGAAAAGTATTTTCTAACTTCAGATACTTCAGCTGCCTAAAGGATGCCCACCCAGCCAAACAGAGCCACAGCCTTTTCCTTCTGAGGACAGTGACTTCGTATCTATTCTCCCACTTTTTAAACAAAGAAGTGGCTTCTGTGAAAACAAGAAGAGACGAGATGCAGAAAATGAGAGACAGAAGAGTCTGTTATCAGTCTCAGTTGCTTCCAATAGCTAGAGCCTCCACTACTGCAAATTATCCCAATGGCCTTACCACAAGGTATGCCTGGCCTAACACTACAGGTGACCTCATTATTTAAAAGCACAAACAAAAGCCAGAACAAAGTGGGTATTATGAAAAAGAATCAGCCTTCATTCACTCTGGCACATGGGAACTACTGAGATCCCTTCAAAGACCTACAGATGCCTAATAACAGGTCTATGGTGCTTGTACACTGTTCACGTGGATGCAGGGCTACTATGTGACACCCCAAATCAGAACAGTTGCCTCATATAGCCAGACTTTACGGCTTCTCCCCACATATTTATTCTCATCACTTCAGCACCACTGTGAAGTTATTTAGAGGAACTGTTTCTGAGGCACTGATCCTTTACCAGCAAGTTAATAACTCACACTGGGGCAAACCAAAGCCCCAGGTGCCTTTGGTAACTAGCAGGTAATTCACAGATTGGCTGGAGGCCAGTAACTCATAGCAGTGCTACTACTACCACATCCTGCTGGATAAAAGGCAATGATATCTATTAGCTGGAAGAATGTGCAACATTATTATCTGGAAGTGTTTAAGAGACAGTCGGCAATTCTGAACTTACAATTCAGATGGAACATTTATATGAAAAGATAATAGAAACCGATTTTATACAGTGCCTTTTACATTAGAGACAAAATTGCTTTACAAACAACAATTTGGCCAAGGTGCAGCACAGCAACTCTGCAGACAAAACTAGCGGTCCCTAGGCACGTTGCAACGGCTCACACAAAGCCCCATTAATTATCGCAGCAGAAACTGAAGAACCTGAATAAGATGAGGGCTTTGTTTTGCTTGACACCATGAAAACAGAGAGACCTTCCAAGAAGTCTACGGTTTCAACAGGTTTGAAACAAAACACACAAATGAGAAGGTGAACAGAAACACAGAGGGATGGAGCGCTCATGGCTGCACACAGAATCATAGAATCACAGAATTGCTTGAGTTGGATGGGACCTTAAAAAGTCATCTAGTCCAACTCCCCTGCAATGAACAGAGACATCAGTCAAGGAGAAGCGACTGAAATGGATGGCAGGGCTCGGAGAGGGAGGAACCATTCACATGGTCAGCCAGGACCTGGAGGTGCTGCCCACAGCTTCTCTTCTGGCTTCAGGGGTTACGACCCCATTCCTGGAGACCTCTCAAATTGGCCAGGTGCCCTGCATGCTCTCTAGCTTATTCCAAGGCACAAAGAAGGGAGTTGGTAATGACATTATTCAAAGGACTTCAGATAATCCCGCCTTCGTGAGCTGACCCAGACCAAGGAGGGTCTGTCTGAGCTGCTTACCGGGTTCCGGTGGGACAGGAGGGCCCTCGCCTCCAGCAAAGAGGCCGTGACCCGCAGCGGGGAGGTCGCTTTGTCAGCCAGCACACCTGGAAGCAGAGGAGACGCGTGCCCTTAGCCACCTCGCTCAGCCGGGCAGCCCCAGGTACAGCGTCGTGCTTCTGTTGGGAGGAGAGACAACATCGAGAGCACAAGGGCACAAGCGCCCCGCAGCTTCAGCACAACGTGCGGATCTGTGCTCCTTGGGTTTCCACAGATCACTGCCTTTCCAGCCCAAATGCTCTGTGATGAGCTCCAGTTCTCAGAAACAGCTCAGTCTGTCCAGCTGCCACCTTCTCTGCGTGTCAGACTCAATTCTGATATAACCACCATTCAGAGAACTAGCGAATAAGGGACCTAACCCCATATCCAGCTATCTCATCGTGCTGCTTAGTGGTGGAGCCCACAAGGGTGAACTCAGTGCCACTGCCAACAACTGCCACCCACATTACTGGAAATGTTCCACCCAGCGGTGTCTGACATCACGGTCAGAGGGAACACCCTTCAGTTCTGCCTGTGCCGAGGAGGAGTTCTGTCAAAAACGGATTGGCAGCCCATGGTACCTCTGAAAGAGTTTCAGACACACAAGGGGAATTAAGGAATCAGTCCTTCTGAGCAACAACGTTCCTTTTAAAAGGTGTCTCTTCTGGTAGGAACCAAGGAACCATTTCCCTTTAATGACACGAGTCCGTCCCTAACAGAAGTCTAGAGGCAAATTGTGGAACTGTTAGCAAATACAAAACAATTGTAACACAATAAAAACAACGAAAGCAAACCAAATGTCTTTTAATAAATATAAATAACTTCCTGTAACTGTGAGACAGGTTTCGATCAGCATATCAAACCCAGAAAGCCAAGTCTCAGCTCTGAGGTTTTGCAGAAGACAGGCAAGTACTTCATCATTCGTTGAACAGCCCTGCAGGTTCAGGCAGGGAAAAGGCCTGTACTGACCAGATGCAACTCCTCTTGTAGGCCGCAAAGGATCAGGGCGTAAAAAGTGTACAACGGAATAAAAGGCAATACATTTACACAAAGCACCATCACCTGAGGAAAATAAGCATAAATTCTATTACACCTTGCAATTAGCTATTGCAAGGAAACAAACAAAACACGTTTTTTTCCAGATTTCTGGAGTTAACCCATGTCTTTGCCCCAACTCAAATTTATGAATCTCCCCGAAAAGTGCCTTAGTATATCCCCATGTTTCTTTTCTAATCTCACATAACACTTCCAGGTCTGCAGTGTTTCCCTCATCACTTATTGATTCAGTAACCTGGTAACCCTAATTAAGCTGCCAGCATAATCTACACATAAAAGAACCCCGCATAACTAATGACTAGGAACCTGGGCAACAATGTATAAGTGAGAATTTATGGTGGACAGGCAGAGAATTGCTTCGTTTGCTTGATACCTTTGGCTAACACTTTTTTGTCTCAGCATTATTAAAAATATCAACAAAATACACAACCTGTACTTATGCGCTTTCTCTTTTCCCCCTTTCTCCTGCAGAAACACATTTGACAAACCCATGGCTCTGTACGGCTGCAGACTGCTAGCCAGAGGGTGTATCGGCACCTCAGATTACTGCCTCCCACCCACGTGTTCCCACCTGCATTATCAACACTGTGTGCAACTGCTGCGGTGGACCAAACACAGTCAGTTCATACATCCTTACCTTGGTACCTCTGCAGCTCTTTCAGCCCTTCACCTCACTGTCAATCCGCAGCAGTTTTCTGTTTTGCAGCTGGACACTGCTCTTGCTAAGAGACTGTTTAACCACTTTAACTAGGTCTGTTCTTAAGTTCATCTGTCTAAAACTGAAAAGGCTTAGCTCTTGTCACCGGTATTTCAGATGTGCAAGAGCTCACAGGGCCGTACATAAGCATGAGGAAGAAGGTCATCTGTTGTCAGGATATTCTGTGGTTCCAAATGCAATCAAAGAGATACACAGGTGCTTGCTAAGCTCTGTTACAGGTGCTCTTTGGTGCTGCTGCAAGGCAGAGGAAGGGAGGTCAGCCTTCTGTAGGAGCATTCAGCACTTTCTAGACTGTGCCCAGCAGGAATTTCACCAATAATTCCTTCCTCTTCTGCCTGTGGTTATTTGCAGTTTTACACACACATTTCCAGCCCAGGAAAAAAATTTGCTTTTTAAAAGTGCTGTGAACAAAACAATGGTTGTTATTCTCCTGTGCCCCCGAAAAAGGCCCATCAGCTGCCACTGCCTGTACCCGACTTCTTTACAGTCCGTGTCACCCAGTGAGCACAAAGGCCCAGCAGTGCAAGTCAATGGTTTGCCAGCACCAGAGCTGACAGCCCGCTTCTGTGTGGAACAGGTTCTGAACAACTTCCGCACATCCAGCAAGGTGGGTCTATGTTCCCTACACGACTGCTGCGCAACCTCCATTGCTCCCTTGGAGCTGTAAATGCCACAAAAGTCTCAGGTAAGCAGAGGCAGCGTTCATTGAGCAGTAAAATATGAGAAGACAAGGAAGAAAACAATGTGCTGACGAATTAGGAAACTCCCTTTCTCAGCACATTCGTTCGACACAAAGATAACACGATCACACAGAAATGAAACAAATGGAAGATGAATCAGTTTTCCCCACAGACAATAGCCTCCTCTGCATTTTAGCCAAAACTAAGTTACTCAACCCTCCTATCAAAACCTTACCTAAACAGAAAAAAAAATCATTAAAAAAATTTTAAAATGCTTGTTATCCAAAAAAAAAAAAAAAAAAAAAAAAAAAAAAAATTAAAAAATAATTTAAAAAAAAAAAAAAAAAAAAAAAAAAAAAATAGAAGACTAGATCAACACTTTTTCCAAACAAAGTAGAACCAAAAAAACACAACTGCAAGCCAAAAAAACCCTGAGTATCAGTAAATACACCAGGAGAAATGTCCAGACAGAGTCAGGAGAGCAACCATGGGTTCGTGGGACCGAGTTTCCAGACTGCCTTCAGGTGCAGTTCCAACCAAGTCCATTACGGTGACTCACACTCAAGGCAGTTGGCTCTGAAGCAATCTCCTGTCAATGTCAGATTTAATGCCCAGCACCCCTCACTCAGGACATGGCTTTCTCCCCTCTCTCTGCCCCCTGCCCACAGTCTCTCTGGCCGAGAGCTCCAGTGCTCATCCAGCGGCCCCACACCCCAGCAGGAACCGCTCTGCGGGCCCAGCAGCCCCACGCTGCCTCGGAGCTCGGCCAGGGGATGAAGCCCAGGCACAAGGCAAAGCTCGGGCTGCCATCACTACAATGAAACCTCAGCGACCTCTTCATGACAAGGCTGCGTGTTATAATGCCACTAGGGAAAGAATCAGGAAGAAGTTAATTCTTTTCATTTCCTCCGTTTTACATGCTCTGCCTGAAAAACAACAGCTAACCCAGTAACGTCACATTTAATCAGCTTTTCTTTTTGCCCTGAGCATACATCTATTATTACCAGGTAACAGTAATAACACTGATTAGGATACACACACACCAAAAAAAAGAGGAAAAATGCACTAAAGTAATGTTGGTCCTGATTTTTTTCCTGCTAAATTGTTTTTGTTGTCTTTAAAGAATAATTTGTCACACCAAAGATCCTCACCAATCAAACACGCTGCTCGAACAAGGAGATTCTACCCGTGCCTCACATACCATCTTTCTCAGGGTGGGAAGGAATCCAAGCTCTCCACCATCCTGGTTCTGCTCCTGGTGCTGGTGGGCCCCTGATGCCAGAAGTTGCCTGGAGAGCAACCACCAGAGCCTTCCCTCAGCCACACATGGCAGCCCCAGGTTCGCAGACTGACGTGGAAGTGCTCCCGCTGAGCAGGCACAGCCCCGGACAAGGTGCCCCTGCCCCACGACATGCGCAGCCAAGGCCTGAGGCCATCCTCCAGCCCCCAGTGGGCCACCCGGCCTGGGCGCTGGGCCTGGCCTGGCCCGGCCTCCAGCGCCTCCACACGTGCGAGGCCTGTGCTCAGGCCACACGCCAATCCTTTGGGTTTTTAAGGCCCAGAGAGGCATTTCAGCAGGAACTGACCAGTGTGGGGGCTCGGCACAGCACTCTGTACCCCAGCCAAAGGATGGATGCCATCCAGATCATGGCTGGCGTTAGAGGTCCGGGACCAATGTTCACACTGAGGCTGAAACCAGTGCTTACACCGTGCTCTCTGAACAGAGACAAGTGTGGCCAACCTCACTTTGGAGGCAGGGAGGTGCATGATGACCTTACAGCAGTCAAGAAACACGGAGAAGAACCTATGCCACCATTAACTTCTCAGAAGCTTTCTGGTTGCCAGCTCCATCATCACTCCCTGCAGATGCAAAAGCTCCGCGGGGAGCTCCAGCACCACTGAAGAGGAATCTGCTCGGTCCCAAACACCAACCTGCTTGCAACACCAAGCCTGCTAACCTTCATAACACACCCCATCAGGCTGCATTTCAAACAACATCTTCCTTCATTGCTTCTTATGTACAACACGCCTTGCTAACAAAACTGTACCACACCTTGTCTGCTGGAGCCCTAAACCAAACACGTACATCAAAGTATAACAGAAGGTGAATTAACTCAGTGTGTGCAGCTTGTTTCTTTCTGCATCCATTACCTGACTTAGCAAGTGGAATGGAGAGGCTTCCACACCAATTTTATTTCTGAAGTTTTTTAATTATACTGTGTAATAATTCAGTGTAATGTGCACTGACTTCTAGCTCCCAGTGCAACTTTTTACTTCTCCATTTCATGTTTTACATTGTAGCAACATTAATTTCTGACACAATGAAGACAAACAGCTACAAAAGCAATAGAATACCCCAATTGTCTGCAATTTTAATCGCCAGTCAGGATTCTTGTCCAGCAAACATCAGAAGCAAACCCACTCTATCCCTACACAGAAAACAAACATTGCCTTTTTTTTTTTTTTTTTAAGTATTAACACATACAAATTTGATCAAAGGACTGAACAAGCTCTTTTCTGATCTTGTGTCGCTGATTCAATGCCACCAACAGCAACCTCCATGCAACCCAACAGTGAGCAAGACGTGGGGCAGGCAGGGGGCAGGAGATGAAGTTTAGATACTATTAGAGATACATGCAATTAGGGATCCATTTAATATCACTAGAACGGGATCTCTCCAGTCTGCCACAGAAACTGCTGAAGTGCTCTAACTTCAATTTTGATTTGTTCTTCCACAGCATGTGATGGGAAATGGAACTGTGAGGACACTGCTCGCTTGCTGGCCTCGAACAAGTTATCTGAGGTAATCCATGCACAGATCTTCGCGTCAAGCAGACACAGCTCTTGTTTTCTGCCTCTGAAGCAGCATTGTGGGCAGCTTCCTAAGGCCTCCCAAAGGGAGAAAGACATAAGTGAACAGAGAGGTGATGTCTCAGAGGGAACCTCAGTCCTCACATTTGGGACTGCTCAGTCTTCTTGGAGAACTTGTCAACTTCTGGGCAATTCCAAATGCACTTTTAGTAGCAGATCTGTGCATATGTCAGTTCCAGGTACAAAGATGCTCAGTACATTGCAGCTGACTTTTTTCAAAATGCTACTGAATTACTGCTTGGTGCTTTTAGTTTCAATGTGCTGCAAAGATAAACAGCCCTAAACTTGAAAGACAAAAGGATGCCCTGCTCTCATTGTGGGCCGTATTTTTTATTTTAGAGGAGAGACTGGGTTTCAGCACATATCGAAGTCTGAAGCTCAGAAGTGAATTTATGGAAACCATGTAGGTATCATTTGTTTTGTTTCAAACCTAGCTGTATTATTTCCCCTGTTAAAGTAATGCTAACATGGAAGCGTTTCGACGTCCCTTGATTCTAAGTCAAACCATTTTATCTTGAACAAAAATCTTGGCCTCTTCTTCAGGGTTATCCACCCCTTGTAGTTGTGCACTCAATAAATACAGCCTTAGATCTAGCACACCTGAGCTTATTCTGAATATCTGCTGTACAAAACACATTCCCACTGAAACAAAGAAACCAACGAAACCCTAAGACACAATCTTGTTCAAACAGCATTGCACTACACGTTGCATCGTGCTGCTCTTGATCCCAAAATGGTCCAATGGTTACACAGAAACACATGAATAACTACACAGCAGCTGTGAATCTTACTAGAGCAAGTGTTGCTTTTAAATGCTGTTGCTTAATTGAAAATTATCACCCTTCAAATTTTCCACAGAAACACGGCTTACAAGTGCGGGAGAAAAAATTAACCTATTCCTAACATATCTTTGCCTAAATCAGCCAAATGTTGACTAAAAGGAACACCAATATTGTATGTATTTCACAAGCTCTGTCCATAATGAACACCTCGTTATCAGCAAAAGAAAATATCAGCAGACAGGATGTTCACATGCGATTTACATGACTGCACCAGTCCCACGCTGCTCCAGCTAGCGAACATGCAGGAGATAGCAGAGTAGCACATGGGACACTTCTGTACAAAGCAGCGTGTTTCTGTGCTTGCCCTGGTTTGAACTGGCACTGCCAGTGAAGAGCTGGTAAAACTCTGGAGCAACTTGGACTTGTTTAGTCTCTTTTTCATCCTTCACGATCCCTTGGAGCCCACAGTGTTAGTAGCTGCTGGCCTTTGAAGCACAAGAGTTGCACAGAAGCCACTCCTTTCACCTGGCTCTTATGTCTCTGCTTACAGAAGAGCACTCCTGCCTTCCACAGATGCTCAGCTCTCTTCCCTCATTCCTGACCTGGTCCTCTGCTGGCTTCCCCTGGTCTAGGCAGGGGAATTCTCAAACTGCAGCCTCACAAGTTTAAAGAGCATAAAACACAACAACAGAAACCTCACAACAAGCATTCATTCACAGGTAAGGAAGGTCTTTCCTCAGTTCACCCCATATACTTATTTCCTTCCTACTTCTTCCTAGCTTACTCCCAAGCATCGACAGTGGTCACACATTAGCTAAAGTACCTGAGGTCAAGTTCAACCAACCCACTTCAGCAACAGCTTGTTTAGCGCAGAATCCTCCCTCCTAACAGGCTTAGTGACCAGGAAACCCTCATGCTTGATTTGATGGCACATGACTCAGCCCCTGATGTTGCCAGCTGTCTTTCTGCAGCATGTGTATGTACAACACACAGCACAGCAGGCCTGCTCAACCAAGCAAGGAACAGGAAGAGCAATGCCCCAATTTCACACATGATACTGTCACGTAGATCTGGAAAGAAATCTCTGAATCCTTGATTCACAGGGTGCTACATGGCACTTATGCACCGTAAAGACAACAAGTATAGTTTCTCCAATGAAGAAAAAGACCCATTGCAATGCTGAAACTGCACAAGGCCTTGCCACCCGCTTGAAACAGTCACCACAGCATGTAAAGGATTTTATAATCTCTTATTCTGAGGGTTTTTTCTTTTTTTGCTTAATGATGCAACAATTCTTCTATGAAAGATGAAAATTTGATCAAATAAGCTGAAATAAACCTAAAAAAAAAACTAAAAAAAAAAGAGAACGAGATTCATTGGTGCTTTCATTTGTCTTGTGCACAGGTAAAACTGAACGCGATCAAGTCACAGTTCAATCTATCAAGAGTCCTGGCAGAGGAAAAGTGTTTCAGAAATGTGGTTTAACAGCTAGCTTTCCTGCCTCAGAAACATTTGATGTCATTGCTCTTTCAGCAAACCAAAATCAATAGCTGTGAACAATCAGGTAGGTTAAACTTTCCTTCATGTGATCAATTCTTCCCTTAGCCAACCCTGCTCCTAACTTCTACCCTTCTAAAAGCCATATCTGGAGGGGCACAGAATGGTATTTACTTTAAGCCACGCTTTGAGAGGCTCCTGCACACCCTCTGGGAAGGTCAATGATTGCAGTGGAGCCACCTGTGCTGAGCAGCGCATCAGAACTCAAGCCACACCATGTGCTTCCCACCACGTCCCAGTACAAAGTACCTGTACCAGTTCAGCCTTAATGCTGCACATCTCTGCTCTTTCTACCTTCGTTGTCTAGCCTGAGCCCCAGTAGCTCTCCCTCTGCCATTTCACCCACCCACCTTCAGAAGCCACATCTCACCAACTCACAGTGCACAAACACCCGCTGCCAGCCTCACTTTCCATTGCACGTGGTGCACAGGGGCCAAACGCAGTCCAGCTCCTATTCTTCACCTACTGTCTCCACGCTGCCTGTCCACCTGTTGCCTCCTGTTTTAGGATCTGCTTTACCAAGTGCACAATTATTTTGTTTCACCTAACATTTAGCAATTGTGAGAACAGACAAAGCAGAAAGCAGAAGAGTGTGCGCTTCCTGGCATTTTTCTACAAACATACTCGTAACACGAAGAAAAGACAGGTTCTCATGCAACAAGCAAGAATGAAAAGGCATCTGTCACACACTCTCCATCCACACGCAGTAACCTCGTGCACTGTCCTGTCCCTCGACCAATGACGAGATGACCAAGCTGAGTCATTCGCCCACCAGCAGCTTCTCCAAGCCCGCACCAGGAGATGCTCCCTGTCAGACTCCACGTGGGCACAGGACAAGGCCAAACAGGCCTTTGGGGAAGGTGGCCTGATATCAGCGAGCTGTACTGGCAGCTGTGCTCTCACCCTAGCAACCTTAAGGGCTTTCAAAGCACCAGAGAGCAGTGGGACTGCATACTACCTTCCATCTGCTGCAGAAGACGCTGCCTCCTCTCAGCAGCGGGCAGGGATCGCTGTGAGAAGTTGCTGCTGACCCCACACCTGCTTCCACCATGAACTGCACTCCTGCCTCTGCACAAGGAAGAGACACCCACCTGCCCCCAGGGAGATGTCACCCCGATCAGGACATTCAAGAAAGGGGACAGACAGGAAATTGAATTCTATCCTTTTTCTGCTCAGGCATGAGCGGCATTTCCTCACCTGTAGATAAAAAGATAATTTGTTCTTAACATGCCACTGGAAAAACAAACAAACAGCAAGACTGCTTCTCAATCAAATCACTGGGATTCAGATTTGTAGGTTTGTCTTCACCTTGAGGCAAGAGACAAGAAGGATGGATCTCTGGAGCTCATTTCTGGTCCCATTATTTTTCTAGGATCTGGCAATGGGCCCTTCAAAATACCAACAACTCCTTCACTCATCTCCAAAGGAAGGAACCCCGACACCAGTCACCAGTTCCATACTGCAAGCTGTCCTTTTCCCAGAACATTATTATAACTTACTCCTATTATAATTTATTCCCACTCTGAAAGATTCTTCACACCACCAGAGCAGCAGAAAGACGCTTCAGGTGCCACTGAGAATCAAGCCCAAAACACCAACCAGGTTCTTTATTCAAATCTCTTGCACAAAACAGTATGTCTAAAATTAAAGGGCTATAGTTTTCAGGTCTTGATGCAACACAATTAGCCATTAGGACCTTGTATAAAATAGGGTTTTAAACAGAAGGCTATGGCAGCATTGAAAAAAAGATTAACATTCAGCAGAGTCTGAGCAGAGAGCTCTTTAATAAAAGTGGGCAGGGAATTTAAGGCAAAACACTTCAGACAAGTAAATGAATATTCTTTCCAGCAGAATGATTTCTTTAAAGACAGAAATCAGAATTATGCAGGTTTTCTTTCCTTTTTTTTTTTTTTTTTTTTTTTTTTTTTTTTTTTTTGATTTCATAGCAGGCCTTCTTTTTATTTCAGAAGAATCACTTTGAAGGTAAAATATACCCACTACCCAAAGCAATTAAGATGAAAAGACGAAAGACAAAAAAAGAATACTCCAAGGGCCGAGCACGTAAGGCTGAGAGAACTATTCAGTCACGGTATAATAACCAATTTTCCCCTGAATTACATTTATTTAATATGAATATAAAGGTGTGCAGAACAGATGAGTGGGTTACAAGAGAAGTGAAAGCTCCAAAATGTTGCTTCGTCCCTCCCGTTGTGTCTCTTTAGAACCACTGCTGCAGGCCGAACGGATCTCTGCTGTTCCTCACCTGTAGTGAGAACAACAAGCAGTGCTTAAAGAAACATTCACCTTCTGAGACAGCTTAACTCATCGGGGCATTCCCATTCTAAGGAGCAATGACACTACCCATTCAACATTGAAACGATGAAATATGCTTTTGGAAAAAAAAAAAAAATCAAAAACAAAACTCCCAGCCCACCGTTCTGTTACAATTAAAACACCAAGGAACAAATGCTTGTGTAACAGGAGATAATTCCAAGTAACTGTACAGAAGAAAAAAAAA
>VXAV01008839.1:59327-74049 GCA_013399715.1 Alectura lathami | reverse complement strand
TTTTTTTTTTTTTTTTTTTTTGCCCCCTCCTCTCCACCTTTTTTTTTTTAAATACATGTTTGTCTGTTTTTGCTCACACGTGTTAACCATTTGGTATAGATGAACCTCAACCCTTCTGATTGCCCAGAGGACTTGAAATAGAGCAAAATGCTCAGATACTCAATTCACATAGCCCCTGACCTTAACCTATGATTTAGTACTTGATTCATTTAAAAAAAAAAAAAAAAAAAGAATTTGGAAGCTCCCTCTAACTTTGCCTCCTTCAGCAGTCACAGACAGACATCTTTTGTTTCCCAAGAGGAGCAGCATCCCACCACTTTTTCTTTTTTTCCTCCTCTCAACCCTTCTGCCCTACAGGGGTTTATCCCATAGAGTAAGGAAGCTCTCCCAGGTCAATGAGCAGGTTCGGTGCCCCCACAGCCCATCTGAACTACTCAACCAGTGCCCAGCTTCCTCCTGTCCCTCCTTGCTCCCATACCCCATCGAAACAAGCTTGGTTACCTCAGTTGCAGCAGCAACTCCACACATTTGGTGTTGGCATGATACTGAATAGGTTTTTTTTTTTTTTNTTTAAATAGTTTTTTTTTTTTTTTTTTTTTCCAAACATACATTACCGGAGGAGAGTGATTCAGCACAGGCACAGAGGTGTTCAGGCAGACGTTGAAAGACATGGTATGAGGATTGTGTACCAAACAGAGGCGAGGAGCATAACTATCTAGCTCCAGCACCGACACCACAAAGAAAAAAAAACAATTATCATGGCTGCAATTAACATCTAGTTTCTTTGGAAATTGCTGGGAATTTCAAGCCCCACACGTCTATAAATACGTGACAAGCCAGGGAGAAAAGTGCTGTGGTGTCTGCCCTATGAAGATTTCACATAGAAATACAGCCTGCTGCAAAAAGTCAAACCTGCACTTCCTTGGCAAAGGCAGAAGAAATCGGATCATAAATGTCACCAGTATAATTTAAGGCGTGCACCTTTTCTACATGGTTGACATTTTTTTCCAGGTAGAAGGGAATGTTTCTTTACAAGCACAGAAAGTGTCAGATACTTGAGGAAATAAAAATAGCATGCAAGTGACAGAGTATACAGACAGTACACCACAGACTACAGCTGATTGAGTTGAAAAATGGGAAGTTTTTCCAGTTTATTTGGCAATCATAATTATGTATTTTGTTAAATGCTGGCAAGTTGAGATAAAAGTAGTCCTTTTTTTGAAGCCTTAATTTAGAAGTGGAGGTAGGATTAAAAGTTTCCACATTAGAAATTTCTTGAAGCCAGTCATTTTACACTTCGTAAAAAAAAAAATAATAATAAAATTAATTACCATTTTGCCACCTCTTCACAGTAACTCATTGGAACCATCACTTAGGAACATATGATTTCATTTAA
The DNA here is from genome assembly GCA_013399715.1 of Alectura lathami. Taxonomy (NCBI): domain Eukaryota; kingdom Metazoa; phylum Chordata; class Aves; order Galliformes; family Megapodiidae; genus Alectura; species Alectura lathami. The sequence continues at coordinate 72,653 of VXAV01008839.1, read as the reverse complement.
AACACCCCAAAATGCCGCTTCCAATTCATAGTAGTGAAAGAATATGCACAGCACTTGCTATCCCTTGACAGGGGCTAGTCATTGAACCATCATTTCTTGGGGTGTGTGCTTTTGCCTCACCATATAATTTCTCCCATTAATGTCTTCTAGATACATTTCACTTCATCACCTCTCAGTACGCTATCAGTTCCATACAGCAGCTGGGTTTCATTCTGCCTGATAGAAGTCTTGAGCAGCTACTAAAAATGTCACAAAGAGTTTGCATCAGCCTCCCTTTTCCCCACACCCTACATTTCAAAGTGTTTAGGCAGCAACAGAAAACAATTAAAGGAAATTCATAGCAAAGGCTGAAACATGCCATATGTTTTCAAGCAGAAGGGCACAAAACATCAGTAAACCACTGCAGAGATTACATACTCCCACTATCAGGCACTGAAAACTATAGAACAATATCATCTCCAGCTATTAATAACCATACTTCCTTTGTAGTATACAGCCCTCTTTTCTTAATTGTCTAACAAGGGTATTTTCATACACACCATATTCCTCTTTCACATAAGACAGAAGAAAGAGCACAAGAAATGATTTATAGTTCCATGTACGTATTTAATGCGCTGAATTGCTCCTGACATCTATTAATTTGTAGTTTTAGGTTCCCTGAAATCACTTCAAACATGTTTTGTTTTGCTGTACAATCTATGAGAGAATTGAAAGTCAAAATTCTACTCCTGCCCTGACATTCTTGGTTTAACCTTGAACTGCCCATGCTCTGCCTGCTTGAGGTAGAAAACTGGAACAATGATAAATTCCCTTCTGTGAAGTACTTTGAGAGCTGACATTTCAAAAGCTTTTTATGCAAAACTGTATTTAAAGAATTCTTTAAATTCTTAAACATAGTGAGCATTTCTAAAATGCTTCATAATTTGAATTAATTTTTTAAAATCAGCATTTTCATCCCACAGGATGTGTTGTCCATTTTTCTCCCAAATTTGAAGTAATGCCTGTTTAGGAGTTTGAAGCAATGGTAACCGGGGTATCTGAATTTCACATTCATAGAATCATAGAATGGTTTGGGTTGGAAGGGACCTTAAAGATCATCTAGTTCCAACCCCCCTGCCATGGGCAGGGACACTCCCACTAGACCAGGTTGCTCAGAGCCCCATCCAGCCTGGCCTTGAACACTGCCAGGGAGGGGGCAGCCACATCCTCTCTGGGCAACCTGTGCCAGTGTCTCACCACCCTCACAGGAAAGAATTTCTAATATTTGGCCTAAATCTCCCCTCTTCCAGTTTACAGCCATTACCCCTTGTCTTATCGCTACATGCGCTTCTACAGAGTCCCTCCCCAGCTCTCCTGTAGGCCCCCTTCAGGCACTAGAAATGCACCCTTCAGGTACATTGGAAACACACATGCTGATTTCCAATTGCCTTTTTTCATAGTACTGACAAAACCTCACTTTAAGTAAATAAAAAAATTAACATGTTGCTTGATGGTTATATTTGAAATACCATCCCTGTGTCACTTCCCAGGTGAAAATATATTTTCTTAGACTAATGTAAATCCTTTTATGTCCAGAAAACTTGTTTGAGCGCTTCAGCTGGACCACTGATCAAAGGAAAAAGAAATCCCCTCCCATGTAATTGTACTTGTCAGAACAAAACTAGATACTTAAGGTGTATCCCAGTTACCTATTTGGTAATAGTCATGTTGAAGCCCTCATCTAGTTCCAGTCTTTTTTAAAGTCTGGAGATGTTATTGCTCTTACTGGAAACAATGCCATAAAATACCACTACACATGAAAATGCTTTTCAGTATTTAATGAAACTGTATCGTTTGACAGAGCAGGCAGGTTTCAAGCTAAGCATAAGGCTGAAATATCTGGAAAGGGAAAAAAAAAAGAATTTTGGAAAAATTGTTACTTGCAAGTTAAAAAGGGTATTGAATGAAGATAGATGATTTCTACTATAAAGAGGAAACTGATCTCAATTCTGTTATCTGAAACATTACTGGATGTGCCTAAAAATTCACTGGGTGCCTTATGAAGGAAAGCAGATGTGACAGGATGTGGATAAAGAGCACAAGTTCTGCCAACTCACATTCGCTTTCACTTTCTCTCCATTCCTCTCAACTTTTAGGCATACTGAATTTGTGAATAAAAATCATGAGAAACACTAGTTGCTATTGTAAAACAAGCACAAACCTCCATTCATGTAAGCAAAGACTGTGCTAGAAGTCTATCACAGAAGAGACTTCCAGCTACTCCTAGCTAACAGTCTCTTAAACACGTGCCTCCTGAACCCTCCAACAACTTTGAGGATATTCATCTGGAAAATGGGTGATGACTCTTTCTGCCTCTTGTTTTCACACTGGAAGTATCAACATTTTCTGATAAAGATGTACATCTTGTGCTTTGCCTTACAAAAAGCAACACCACACTAACCAGCTTTCAGGGGAAGCACATTCAGTGCTTCTGCAACTTCACTGTTTGCACAAGTGCTGCTCACACAATCACCCTCTAGCTTGGAATTTACAGTCCAAACAGGAATCCAATTCACAAGACAGATCAGCCATAAGGAGAAGGCAGCGCAATGCAGGCAGGGCTCAAGGCAGAGCTCATGGCTGCGCTAGCAATGACACGCCCTGGTGCTTGTCAGGAAGGCTACTTCAGATCTTCCTGAGGAAGAGCAACGTCCCACATCCCTCAGTATAACTCTCCCTCAGTGTGGCCAGCCCTCAGAAAGAAACATTAGACAAGCAAGCAGAGCAAGTTAAATCGTTATCAGCTCATCAGGCAGCTCTCAACTAAAGTTTATTATGAAGCTATTTCTTATGAGAGATTTTGGAAACTGTTAGCTGCTGCACTACCAGCAATTCCATCCAGGTTTGAGACTTTGTTTTTTCATGTTTGTTAGGAAAGCCAGAAAACCAGTAGCTTTTATGCAACTCATTCTTCCATGTATTTGTGCATTTGCCCTTTTGCATTTTTCATTAGAAATAGAAAGAGGTTCACGTATATCCATTCTCTCATACCACACAAACTACTGTTAATATTACTCATATAATCCCCACTGATCAAATTGTAGTGCAGAAATTGAGTAAGATACTTTAAGCTAAGAAAGCTTTTTTTTTTTTTTTAAAATACAAGACAACAAAAAGCATGGAAATGTGTAAAGGTTATACTGAAAAACAAGGAGCTGAATGGCAAGAAAAAATAAATACAATCAGAATTTTGAGCATGAAGGAATGATTCCAAAGTTTTTAGGATTAGAGCTGCTTCAAAAACTCTCTCAAAAAACAACATCGACATTGCCAAATTCTTAAATTTAAGTGGAAAACATGACTAATTAGATGTAAGTAATCTACTGAAGGAACTTCGTAGCCAATTCCTAAACAAAACATGCAAAATTAAGATTGTTACAGATTTGTGTGGATTTACCAAGAAAAGTTTTAAAATGTCCTATATCTAAATCAAAATGTCATTTACTTGCCATCCTCCTGTATCAATAACTGTGTCAAGAAAACATTCCCACAGAAAAGAAAATTTTGGCCAGCTGTACTTGATGACAACAGATAAGGAAGTACCAGGGCGGCTCCAAGGTTTGCAAAGCATTAGACACAAAGGCTTAGAAAAACATTTTTAGTGGTAACATTTCATCTTCTCCACCCCGTCTTTATCTCCCTTTCATTTTGGTATAATTTTCTTTCATATTTCTGTTTTCTTACCTTTGCTATTCTCTAATCTACTGGTTTAGGAGGTACACGTTAAGGATTTCCATAACAAAATGGTTGTCCCTCACTTTTTCAGGTAGCTGTCTAGGTGCAACTGGAATTAATACCTTCTGATACATTACATAAGCACATTATGTACCATAGTGCTGTTCTGTTAGATTGCATCACAGGAGAGATGGAATGGTGTTTGAGTAGCACTTGTCAGAATGGCTTGTTGGGCCTGGGTGAACCAGGAACATAAGTGCTTGAAAAATACCACTTGGAAAAACAGTAAGACACTCTGCACACCACAGCAACCCCAGTTCCCTAGTAGAACCAAAGAAACAAACTAACAAAAAAACTTTCCAACTTCTCAGATGCACACATTCAGTCCCAGGACTAGGACTTCATTCTCATGTGAAAGGGAAACAAAAGTTCACAAGAAATAAAAATGAAATACACACACAAAAAAAGCCAAAGCTAAAGTAAAGAACTTCATGATGATGATACTTGGTGCTCACATTCATCATTCAGCTCTCACACAGAGTTAGAAACATCTCTACTCATTTTAAGTGAGGAACCAGCTTATAAAAAATAAATTAGTAAATAAATCTGATGGCACTTCATTTCTAGAAAACCAGTAGCTCTCTGCTCTGCCCTGTGGTTTGACCACAGCCCTGATGCACTGCTCAACTACAGAGCAGAGCAGTGTTGCACTTCCACCTTACTTACAGGAGTTGCAAGGAAACAGATGGGTCTTAAGCAACCAATTCAGGACACTGCAAGGCAGGCAAGGGAACAGCTATTTTTTTTTTCCAGAGGAGATATTGACTCTTGCTTCACCAACAGGTCTCAAATGATGCTTGCTTTTCTTAAGAAAAAAAAAATCGCTACTTTCTCTTGCAATGAGCAATGTATTGTTCTTATATGTCAAGCTTGCCTTACGCTACACAAAACATCTTCCCTATCTCATGGTTTCTTCTGACTTCCACCACAGAATTCTCTGTGGTAGAAAATGTGAGGTTTCTGGGGAACAAAGGCACTGTAAGCAGAGATGAGTCTCAAAAATGCTCAGCAGACCCTTCATGGAAAACATGTTCAGACCAAATTTCTCTTCCTAGTGTGATTGTGCACAAATCACCTCGCATGCTAGGAGTCAAGCCGAAAAGCAGGGAATCCGTATTTATTGAGAACTTTTTTTTTTTTGTGGCGGGGGGTGCTTTCGCAAAGCAATAGTTTTATTTTTCCCTGAGAACTCTAAGCAAAATTGTTTTGAAACTTTTACTTGTTTAACAACTTTCTGGGGGTGCAAGATCTCCTTCACTTTTTTCTTCTTTCACATTTCACTACTAGGGGGAAAACTGTAAGAAAGAACCAGAAAAAATTAGGAAGTTTTTTGAAAAATAACATACTGTAAGAAAAACAATGTACTTGTTGTTAGGGCTAGTAATAGTCATTAGAGTTTGGATGTTTTTAAAAGAAAAAAAAAATCCCTGGATAAAGAAAGTCTTCGGGGATTATTTTTTCCCCTTCAGCAAAAACCTTGGAGGAATACCAGGCTGGGGAAAGAGCAAAAGGAATGAAGCATTCACAAACCCAGTAGGAATGACTGTTTAGTGCACAACACTGGAAAGAAACAAAAGTAACAGAAATGGCGATTGCTCTTCAGCATAAGGCAGTTCTTCAGAAGGTGAGGTAAGCAGTCCACTATTCAACTTCCACACTCAAAGTGCAGCTGCATCTTGCTAGCAGATAGATCAAGTAACAAAATTTGTAATTTTTTGTCTAGATGTAACTTGGGCTGTTCTAAAAATCAATATAAACAAGGTTGCTCCATAACAGGAGCAAAGCAATGGGAATAAAAACAGTCCAGCAAGATTCATACATGAGCCATTTTCTTTAAATTACTCATGCAGGCTTATTTCATATAAGTATGGAACACAAAATGGATTTTTTAAGGCAGGCTGCACTTGCATTTTCTTGCATAATGAAACTTATCTTCCTCAATTCTGACCCTTCAGTTACCCATACCATGTCCCCCAGAAGCACTAGAAGAGTTTCATGAATCACAGAATGGTTTGTGTTGGAAGGGACCTCAGATCATCTAGTTCCAATCCCCCTGCCGTGGACAGGGCTGCCAGCCACTAGCTCACTAGATCAAACTGCCCAGGAACCCATCCAGCCTGGCCTTGAACACAGCCAGGGATGGGGCATCCACAACTTCTCTGGGCAGCCTGTTCTAGTGCCTCACCACTCTCTCAGTCAAGAATTTCTTCCTGATGTCCAACCTAAACCTCCCCTCTTTCAGTTTCAGCCCATTCCCCTGCGTCCTATCATTATCTGCCTACATAACTGCTACTCAGAACTGGTTTGCTTGCCTACTCTGCTGTACTAGAGTAAAATATATGGCTCTCTCTTTACACTGTATTATACAAAGACAAGCAGAAATTAGTTCATCATTCTCTAGGAAGAGTTTCAGTGCAGTTTTTAACAAATGACATTCTCTCAGCTTACGTTTAGTGATGTTAATTGCCTTCAACATCCCTTTATAGGAAATTAAAACAGTCAATCACAAGCAAGCTCCCTTCAGGAATTCTACAAAAGCACATCACCCCCTCTGAGACCTGTTGTGAGCTGTTAAAAATCAACCTGCAGCAAGTCGCTGCCTTCTGCAGCTACCACTGGAATTAGTCCTTTGCACCCTGACAGCTGCACGTGCCATCACTCAGGAACCTCCCCAGAGTGACCAACATTTCCTCAGTCACTCATCACTGGCCAGAAACGACAAGAGAGGTTGGGATGGCTGCAGGAGCATTGGTTCCTGCCACCGCAGCTCTGGGGCAGCCCTAAGGTCACACACCTGGGCAAGCTGGCATTGAGCTAGGAGTACACAAACGGGAACGCCGCTCTGTAAAACGTGCTGCTGCAGGAGCTGGTGTCCCCAGCAGTCATGTCCTGCTAACTGCCGTTGGAATAAGTTACACTTAAGGGCTAGGCTGGCCCAAGTGCTTCTGGTTGCCATTGAAAGATGGGGCTGTTCTGCCCCCTACCTCCTGCTACCACCACTTGCCTTCAGCACCTCTGGTAGTTGCCTCTTCCCGCAGTGAGTCAGTTTATTTTTCCCAAACAAGTTTTAAAAAAAAAAAAAAAAAAAAAGATTTGAAAATCATTAAGATGACTGCTAGATCAACAGCAGGAACACATCTATGAAAAGATATAAAGCAGTGGCACTTCAGCAGCAGCTTAATGAATTTTCAAGTTTGCCCAGTACTAATTCAGCATCTTGTCTACTCAATGCCAAGTTTCACTTCAGTGTTTAATCATCAAGATGTGTTTATTTATCCATTCCATCATGATTATACCTGAACCACTGAGACCCACACCCAAAATTGCTAGACTGCAGTATAATCAAACTAACGGTGAAGGCTAGAGCTTCTTTTCAGCAGTATAAAATGAGCTTGGAATTGAGGTGATTCTGCTACTAAAGCTCCTATTAGACTTCTTGAGAATCACGGTGTTCCTTCAGATGTGACATAACAATGCATTTACTTCATTAAAAAAACACCACACAACCATATCTCAGTTCTATATCCCAATACAACAAAGTGTAGCACAATATTCCATAAGACTCAGACTCATTATTTGTATAGGCTTACTATTTTACTCAAGAAATTCGTTTTCAAAATAACCATGAAGCCAAAGAAACAATACAATGAAACCCTTCTGGGGATTCAAGCAAAGACACCTGTTGAAAATTGTATTTCTGTACTGCTGAGAAAACTGTCAAGTATTTGAATTGAACAAAACTTTCCAGAGGGGAGAGGAAAAAAATCCAACAAAAAAACAACCACCAAACTAACAGGACAGTAAAATACATCAACTCCCTAGAGAAGGAAATTCCAAAGGAATTTCCAAGGTCCAAGAGGACCATGAAGAAGCTGTAGAAAGAACACTATCAAATGATAAAAAACACTCAAATTCAAGTTGTAGCATCGCTTTATCCTTTAGAAAAAATCCTACCTCTTCAAGTTAAAATTTTCATCTGGTTAACAAAAAGAAAAGTCCCCCTACCAACAGGGTTTCTAAATCCCGTAACGACCTGGTGAGAATCAATTAATGTAAGACTGAAAGACGCTGAATACAGCAGAAGAGAGAGCCACAGAAGTGTACATGAAGCTGGGGAAGCAGTCTAGTTGCTTCTCCAACAAATCTGCTGCTAACAACCAACAGAAGTATTTCCAGAACATGGCAAGCAAGCCTAAACCAGCTAATGCCTAGCAAGCTCTGTACCTAGGAGCACTTCAAGTATAGAAGAGCAAGGTTTGCAAAGAAAGCAGAGAAGTTATCAATAGAAGTGGCTGACAGTGAATCCTTTCCATCTCTGAATCCTGTTGGTCATCAGTCACAGCATCCTAAGCCTGGCAGACACCAATGCCGTGTCTATCAATGCACAGAACTGTAGGTTTCAGCATCAGTTATACATGCAGGGATGAAAGCTGGGCTCTCCAAAGCTGTTTAACTTAGCATGTGCCTCTCAAGTCTAGCAGGGGGGAACATAAACAAAAAACCGCACATCTTTTCTCCCCTTTGTTATTGTCACTATAATCACAACGCTCTGCATTCTGAAACCAAAGTATTTCTGTAAAACTGTTTCCATAGGTTAACACAAAACATCAGCTGTCTCAATGACCATCTTTAAGTGGTATTTTAACAGCAACAATACCAGCGGATGGTCTCGCTTTATGAGATTCATTCACCCTTCCTCCTCTTTCTTTTTGAAGACATGTAGGAACTAGAAACAACTTTAAGGAACAAAAATATACCACAAGTAAGACAAGCTACACACCTAATGAATAGTCCAAATTTTTGCATCTAGAAACGAAGTAAAAATGAAAAATATTTCATTTAATCATTCAAGACAACACTTAAGTCACCACAAAAATGAAATCTATCCTACGGTTTTCTGGTTTGGATTAATGGCTACTTCAGAGGCCATTTAGACAATCTGATAGAATAACTGTGCTGTCTTCCCCAGAATGATTTTGGTTTATTTTCAACTCATTTTTGGATGCCTCATGGTAAAAGAATGTGCAGCACTCATTATTCACAAGCCTAATACCCTAAGCTTTTCTGGGATAAAAGCAACTAACACTTTGTACATTCATTTCATGTGGAAATGCCATACTATTGCACAAGCTCAGAAAGTGCAAGTGAACCCAATCTTATAGCCTCCAGCCAAGTTAAATACACTTTCTCTTCTAAAGAGTTTCATAGTTGACTAGCAAAAGCAGATGTTTTGTTGTCTCATCTCCTTAACTGAAGCTCTAGAGATGTTTTGATGTCTTCTCTTATTATGAAATCAGGTAATATTCCCTAATATTAAGGCTGCATGTTTACCATAAGGTGGAATCTTCTACTTTTTATAAGAATCATGCCACATGTCCCTGTTTGCTTTGTATCTTCAGAAAAGAGACCATTAGTTCTGGACACAGGACTAAGAGGCAGATACCCTGTAAGTCAGAAATAACTATGTTCTTAGGGAAAGCCAATGAAGAAAAAACCCTTGGAATTTGTTTGCCCTCTAAAAGGTTTTCTCATTCTAAAAAGCTAAAAAATTTAGTGTGCTGTCTCCAACCAGCAAGTTTGCCAAATAGCATACAGGAAGCCTTAAATTTCCTGTGTAAATGATTCCATGCATTGTTTTTTCCCCCCCTCTATAGACAATATGACTTACAGCCAAAATATCTTCAGCTAAATCCCTTAGCTGAAGCCTTGAGAGATTTCTGCAGTTATTTTAATGCAACCTAGGCTTTGCTGTGGGTGGGGAGAATCAGGTTCTAAAAATACTCAGGTTACAGAGAACATTTCCCAGTCTGCCCATTCCCTGACAGAGGGGATTGTGAAGTGAATTGTGAATATAATACAGGACTGGGGCCTTTCTATAAAGGTAATGCTATATAGGCTTGTGCACAGGAGCCACCAGCACCAGATCTGGGGACAGTGAAGCTCCATGTGGTGACAAGCTGATTAAAGTTACAGATTCAAATCTTTGCTTTCAAGGTTAATGTACAAGTGGTAACATTTTAATCAAACATGGAAATAGAGCTAAAATTCTGCACACTTGGTAGGTTTTTGAATTGAAACCAGACAAGACAAACAGGCAAGAGAGTGCTTACTAAAAACAATGAAACAGAGCTTGGAGCCATACCACAGATATCAGATATGCACTCATTACTTACCAAACCAGCTATTGGAGTTGACAGACGATTGATCTTCTTAACAATGCCAGGTTTGATCTTGTTAATCAAACTAAAAAGAAAACATATGATTTTCTGTTACATAACTTCATTTAAGCATGAATATCACTGCGTATTAAGAAATACTCTGCATATATTCCTCACTTACACAACTTGAACCAAATAAATTTGAACCTATTAGCCCACACCTCCTCTTTTTTTTTTTTTAAGTCAGTTTTCCAAAAAGCAACAAGCAACAAGAGACTGTAGAAGCAAAAATCATTTTTAGTGCATATATTCTACACACACCAGGTGCTTTTTTTTTTTTTTCAGTCAGACAGAGAACATTGAGCCTCTCAATATCACTCTTACTTTATATGGCTTCTCAGTTTGGTTATGAATTCTATCTTCAGATTAAAGCATTTCTGTTGGATGCACAAACCCAAATGCGCATTCTGTCCTGCAGCGAGGATGAGGCAAACGATTCCCTGTGCCTTTATTCCCAGGTTCTCAGTCATGGGGGTTGGGAAATAATGTGGTTCACTGAAGCACACACCAGACCACAAGACCAACAGAGAACTGGGACCTCAGGACACCCTGCAGACTTCACCTACATAGCTTTGAGAATTTGGGACTTGCCGCCTCTTCTTGTTGCTGCTTGTCTCGCCAGACCCTTTACCCACACAAAGCATCAACAGGATTTTGTGCTCTACCCACAGCAATGCAGAATCAAGACCTGGAGTTTAAAGCTATATGAGGAAAAAGGCATTTTCTACTCAAGCAGCAAATATATTTTGATATAAACAAGAACATAATGAAATGGAAGAGATTTAAGTGTCTGCAGAATAAGAAACAAAGGTAACAGGCTGAGATTTTTCATCTACATTAAGCTATTTACCAAAACAATACATTTGATGATTTCTCTGCCAAAAAAAAAAAAAAAGGTGATCTGTCAGGGTAGAATTAAAAAAAAAGAGTAGAATTCTTGTTTTCTTGTATCTTCACAACACATCACTTGTACTTGCTTTACTGTGCTTAAGAACATGAAGTAGTATGTAATAGAGGAAGAAAGACACTGAAGTTTTCCCTAATGTATGCACAGGGGATCTAGTATAATGTCAAAGGATTTCTTTTGTCAAACACTGATCAGTCAGTTAACACCAGCACTTCACCACCACATGGGTCAAACAAGCCAGCTGGGCTGCCACTGGAATACACAGATCTGATCTGCCGCATTTAAGTCCAATATATCACCTCCAGAGATAATGCATCTGGCCATGTCAGGGGGAACCAAGGAAACAGGCAATGCTGTCGCTAGTCTGTCTCTGTTAGTCAAGATCTTGTGTTCCACTTACTTTGGTGAAAACTGGACATCTCAAAACCTTTCACATTCTGCTCTTTTCCATTTCCATAGAACTTCTGTGGAGATCACTTACCCTTGCACTTCAAGTATGTAAAATTTTTAAGTTATGATAGAGCAGAACAGCTATATGATTTAGTGCAGCATAATTAAATGCTTTTTCCTTTAAAGATTGTTGCATACCTCCCCAGGCAAGCTGTTCAGCTGAAGAAATTACAGGATGTTTTTCTTACATATAGCTATTAATTACAGATAAATTTAACTGATTTGCATTTTGCAGATGGATGCTTATATTCTTCTGCCAAATAAGTGTCAACAATGAAGATATCAGAGGGTTAGAATGTATCAGTTCATTGCCAGTTCTTAAAGACATTATTTAAAAGTTACGGCTGAATACAATACGCACATTGGATTATGTAAGCAACAAAAATGTAACATCCATCCCTACAACATTGTTTGATCTTAATAAGCCAACTCATTCATACCACAAAGATAAATGCAGAAGCAACTAGCAAGATAGCTGAAAGCTGAAGTGCCTAAAGGAAAATAGATAGAACACACAAGAAATGAAATAATATTCACAGCAACAAAAATGCAGAAATGTTGCCTTCTTTGCATTTACTTTGGTTATTTGTGATATCCACTACAATAGATAAATAAAAAGCAGAGGCTGTACCTTCATAAATATTTTCTGAAAGCTAGCTTGGCTGAACTGATCTATGAATGCCTCCAAGATTCAAGGCATTTTAAGTGTCCCATGTAGACTCTGAATGGGACATTTGCATCTACCTTTATTTAAAGCATAAAGGGGTTAACACTGCTTCCAGCCCTGGAAACCTATTCTAGTAAGTACAAAACCAAATATAGATACGCAAAATAGACCTGAGGAGCAGATGTTTTACACTTCTGACCCAATGAAACCAGACAAGTTCCATTATTGCCAAGCTTATAATATATAAACACAAGAAAAGCTTGAAAAAGCTGAGGTCAGAGTACTCTTTGCTGTTGAAAGCAGTAATTAATTCAGTCCAGAAGGTACTAAAACCTGGGCTGTAACATTTACTTTTATCATCTTAAACTGTAAAATCAGAGGCCTGCAACTTATTTTTAATTCACTATTTCATCACATTCACCTCTGAAATGAGCTGCTTTTTGAACAGAAAGTTCTATGAGTGCCAAGTTTTCTGTGAAGAATAGCTGTCTTTCAGGATTTAGAGAACAACCAGCACATAGGGTTTACAATAATACCTTAGGGGGAAGCAGTCAAAACAAAGCAACAGTGGGTATACAAGTAACCGGCTGCCTTGATCACAGCCACACCACCTTGCATGAGCTGAAGAGAAAGTCCAGTGACACCACAAGCATTATAACCAATAAAACTCATCAACAGGCCAGAGGATCAGCATAATGCTCCAGCTAAGACACAAGTGTGTTGGACAACACATGGAACATGCAGATCTAGAAAGATCATTTGCCATGGGAAAGAACAGCTTTCAAACAACAGGTATAAAAAAAATAAATACTTCAATATTGTTGGCACTTAATTCAAACAACAGGCCAAGAAAGAAAGAAAGAGACTAACTGATAGCAGCCTGAAGCATTTTTACATAGGTAAGTCAATACTCACTCGCACAACAGGACTCCATTTTCTAGAGCTGCTCGAAAGTCTTTGGTTCCAAAGCTTTTCCCAGTAACTGTCTATAAAAAACAATAATGGGGAGTTAATTTGACACATGCATACAAAATCAGGACTGGCAAGAGCAACTGAGAAGTAACAGAAAAAACTTCAGTTCAACACAGTTCACAGTATCCATTATTTTCTTATATTATATTCTAAAGAAAGTGTTATTTTTTAAACAGCTCTTTGTGCCTCAAAAGAAGTCAGATCCAACATCTTCAAGTAGTTTGCGCTAGTGCAAATCATTCTTCAGCAAAATTCTGTGGAAATACTTATTGTTATTCTCTAAAGTAATACCAGCTACACTGAAAAACAAAGATTTGAAACAGGAGTGTAAAGAAAAA
>VXAV01008839.1:36715-51068 GCA_013399715.1 Alectura lathami | reverse complement strand
CACCAAGCACACACCCATGCACAGTTTGGGGAACAAACAGCCTTCCGACAGCACCTTCTCCCTCATTTACACATTTCCCAGCTTTTATATCTCCTTACATAGCTGCAGTTTTCTGACCCATCTCACCAAGTTTATTTAGCTTGTTAACAAGTCAACAGATGGGCTATGAGCAAAAGAAATTGTGTAGAAACCAACGTTTAACAGTGTCAGAAGACACCACAGAGGCAATTAGTGTCACATACAGAGTCTGGAAAAAAATAGTCATGGCACCACTTTCCAACACATCACATCAACTGCGCCATTTTGAAATTCCAACATTATCTAGCAACGGTTATGTAAGAAATAAAACATCAGGTGGAAGCTGCAGAAATTAATGCTAAGTTTCCTGGCTTCAGCTGCAGAAATATTATGTTCTTCTCTTGAATTGGAGTAATTTTCAAAGGGAAGGGCTAGCTTAAGGGAACTCCATTGATTGCACATGTTCAAATCAAAATTAAAGCAAGACTGTAAAGCCCCCAAATATTATAATATTAAATTTTCCTTAAAAGAAATTAATCTACAAACAAATTTTAAGAAGGTGAGAAGCTTATAAACATCTATGACATAAGGAAAATATGGTTAAGGGATTTTCTTTCCATCTGAAATTTAAAGGAACACACAGAAATAATTATGTTGGGGTATTTGAAATACACTGTACATGCACCAAATCATGAAAATGGGAGTGAGACTTACAGAGGCTCCATTTCCCACCACTCAGGGCAGTATATCACATTACAGGTAACAAGCTCCTAATGTTACAGCACTCAATGGTACAGATCATTGCCACTGCCACGCAGCACCACCTAATGAGAGACGCCAGGTACAACACAAGACAAGAGGCTTTGTGCTTACAAGGAGTCCCTCTTTGGCAGGAGATGAAAGAAATCACCTCTGGCAAAGAAATTAAATAATTGCAGGCAGCAGAGGACTGATGGCTGTGGAGGAAATTGAAGTCCAAGCTGCATGTGCATCTGAAGAAATGACAAGAGCAGAGCTGGAGGAGGCAGAGTTTTGCTCTGGGTGAAGGAAGAAGGAAATTCCAATTCAGAAAGTTTTGCTGGGCATTTTTTTCTCCAATTATGTTTTTGAGGAGTTCTAAAATCTGAATGCTGCCCCTTTAAAGTATTCAAATACAAGCAAATATTTGATGAACACAGAATTACTAGAGCATCTACAATACTTTGAGAACTTATAAATGAATATGCTCTTGTACCTGACCATGTAGCTTCCAGCTTCTCAGGGAATTCTGCTGCAGCTGTGCCACTTTTCAGACCATTCTATCATCCCATAGCAGACAAGGTCCCAGTCTGAACGGTAGGCTATGCTACTCACCCATTTGTCCTGCTGTTATCTTCCCCCACCCCAGATGCAACTCCTTTGCTATTTGAGACATATTTGCCTCCAAAAAATAAAACTTCATTACTAACAGAAATCAAGAGTCAGGCTTCGATTCACCTTAAAAATCTGGACTTCACTCTACTTACAGATACAACTAAAAGGTCCATCGTTATCACAGAATGGCTTAGGTTGGAAGGCACCTTAAAGCCCAGCCAGTCCCAACCCCCTACTGTTGGCTGGCTGCCACCCACTGGATCAGGCTGCTCAGGGCCCATCCAGCCTGGCCTTGAGCACTTCCAGGGATGGGGCATCCACAGCTTCTCTGGGCAGCCTGTGCCAGTGCCCCACCGACTCATTTCACAGCAGGAAATTCTTCTGCTTGTACTTGCATTTGTAACACCACAGACATGTTTGCAGCCATCAGAGCTGAAGGTACCCCTGTGCAGGGCCACCAGGATGACAAGGGACTAGAGTACCTCTCTGTGAGGAGAGGCTGAGAGAGCTGGGTGGCCCAGAGGGGAAGCCAGGAGTGACAATTACTGCTGTAGCCATGCACAAAAGCCCCTTAACCTCTGCCACTCACCTCTCAGCTCTTGATTCAGGCTTAGAATTGACAGAACCCAAGTGTTAGTCAACCGCCTCCAGCGTGACACTTCCTTCAGCCATTTCATTGCTTAACTGCAAATGCAACTTTATTTTTTATTTTTTAAAAGGAACCTAACTGGTTTGACAGAACACTTCCCTCCTCACCAGGGTGTGTTTAGAAGAACTAGAGATAAGTCTGACTGTCATGGCAGCTACACATGGTTGCTATGTGTACTGCCCAGAGGTAGGTTTTAATTGCTAGTCAAAGGCAGCCAACATCCCCCCCTTATTTCAGAAGGCAATTATAATTTCTCCTCACATAAATAGCCTCTTTGCAAGAATTCCATACCTTGCATGGGTGAGGCAGAAGTTCTCTACACAGTTTGCACACTGACCTCATTAAACATTTAAACAGGGAATCTGCAACATCACTGAAACTGAACCCAATTTTGATACTAGAAAATTTCATGTTGCTGAAAAAGTTCATTTTTCTCTGTAAGAAAGAGCATATCCACAGTGTATCAAATAAATTATCTGCATGTGCCTTACATATCCTTTCTCAAAGGACACTGACCTAGACTAGTATATAGAAGAGACTGGTTCCAACCTGTAGTGTGATGGTTCATTCATGTATATTCAGCATAACCTCCCCTAATGATACAGCCATAGTGACTTAAAGGAAGTCCCACAAAAAAAAACAAAATGCACACAAAGAAACACCGAGCTGTTAGAAAATGTAATATCCAGAGCTTGGATGACTATTTGGTTCTATCATTTGTAGCATTAAGCTTATAAATTTTAACCAGAGAAGAGACATAGCTTTCACATTACAAACAGATGCATGCACTTGGGGCACATCAATAGGTTAACTTCCTTCTGCCTTAAAAATGCATTGAATGGAGAAATGTTATCAATAATCCATACAGTTTCTCACAGCAGAAGAGTATCTTTGTCACTAAAGACTGAGATTTTCTTCCACTGTAAGCAAGATGCCTCAAGCATTTCACTTTTGGGCTCCAGACTCCTATGATCTGCTGCCTTCCAGAGTGCACAGATTTCAAGAATGTCTGAAGTTTTGCCTAGCAACCCAGACAAAGCACAGACTGCCCACAATTTAAACATTTTCTTCTCTGTGTATTTCATTAAATTCTGCCAGTTTCTACTGCTTGACCTGGTAAATGATTACCATTTCTAAATGAGGATTTCCACCATTTTATTTGCAGTTCAGTAGAGCAGCTGAAGACACTTTTCCTACCATAACAAAAACACAACCAGGAAATGTTTTTGACATTAGGTCACTGCTTTATCAAAGCAAAGTGATTTTTTACGTTTTTATTTGAAACTCCAGACAGAAAGGAATGGTATTTTGTATCAATGTTATTTCCTGTGCAAGATATGATTTTGAGGGCATCATGAAATTATGCCTTTTATCGGACACACACATCCTCTGAAGTATTTTCTGTCCAACCAAACAGTTGAATCCAACTTCAGCTTGAAGCATCCAAACACTACGTGCACAACAAGTACAGACTAACACAGGAATTATCCTGTTGAATTAAACTAGTTGTCCATCCTGCCCAGCATCCTGTAGTGACCTGCACCAGGTATGTCAGCACGTTCTCAGGGTGGGGAGGGAGAACAGAGGGAGGATACCAGTACTTTCATATTTAGAGAGCGGGAGTTCTCGCCTTCTCTATAATTAAGTGGTAAAAAACAGATTGGAAGAGCAGTGAATCTTCTCATAAACAGTTCTCTTGCATCAGAAATCATTACAGTATGGGAAAATATCACCCACGATATTTCCAGCCTACCCCACACCCCCACAAAGAAACCTTTAAGCAATTAGATCCCAGGAAAATAAGGTTTGTGACATACAGTAGGGCAGGGGAACTTGTATCCAGAGAAAAATTGAAGTAACTGGAATGTTAAATCTACACAGTGCTTTTTTTTTTTTTAAAAAAAAAAAAAACACTAACACATGTAACCATGAATATATTATTTAAAAAACTCACATATCCTAGGCTGGTCAATGTTCTCCAGGACTGGTACATCAGTTTGAGGGTCTGCGTTTATACTGAGCAGAAATTCACACTGAATCTGGGTGTAGCTGGAAAACTGATCTCATATCTTCTGACACATTCTGACCTCTGCTGTTGTAAAGTGGAATTCATTTTGACAATCTTTTTTCTTTAAAACATCACCTTCAGCTGAACTAGAGTTTTTCAACACCTGCAATTACCGAGTGTAAAGGAACTATGGGAAAATTGCTTTTATTTTACACTGTGAAGCATAAAAACTGAGCACCCAAGCTTTTATTTTCCCCTCATGTTACTATCATTCTGTCATTTATCATAAAATGCATATGTGGTTATTACATAAATGTACATACCCTATTATTTTAGTGTACGGATTCAACATATACTATTAAGCTGTCCCAGCAACTTCTTTCTCCGAGAACACATTGTTTCAGGCTCACGCACTACGGTGCTCTATTTGCCAGCATTATGACAGCTGCTAACAAAATCACCTAGCACATCAATGCACAGACCCCACTGCTGAAAGAGCCTATTCAAACATCTGGTTTTAGGTATACAATTTTTTTTTTTTCCTTCAGCTCAAGTTGCGTTCCCACTACAAAACTATTCTACAATAGACCAGCAAGCTCTTACGTACAAGTCCAGGAGGTTTATACTGAGTTTTGACAGTACCATTTGAAAAGAAATAATATTCCAAATATCCTATGCATAACATTCCTGAAAGGGTAAACCTGAACAAATTACTACTGGCAAGACTTTGAGGGTAGCAAAAAAAAAAAAGTTTTCTAGGTTATAGGTACACATGGAGGGGAAATGAAGAAAAAAGGGCATCCATCATGATGTGCCACTTTTAACCTGCCCTTTCCCTCACTGATAACTCTCCTTCCAGACCTTGATCTTAAAGATTAAGGCATGGACCTTTACTGTACTCATCACAAATGCTCAAAGAAGATTTGCTCTTCCTCTCCCCTTGTAACACTTGACACTTCATAATAAAAATGCATCTAGAAGTTGCATGACTTCCATCAGACTTCCTGATCTCCCTTGGCTGCAAGATGATCACATATTTATAATCAGAAAAAAAAACTCAGAATCTCCTTCAGTCAGGTAATACTCTTGTCTTGCAGTTCCTTAGTAGCAGCACAGAGCCCAGCAAGTGTTTTACCACCAAATACACTTCTGTCCATGTTTAATCAGGAAAGAGACACCAAACTCAAATCAGCACGTTTATCCCAATGCCAAAACCCCACCTTTTTTTTTTTTTTTATAGCTCTAGAAGAACTTTCACAAACTGGAAACAGTCTTGTTCACTTATTTGGCAATACTTCCTTCCAAAAAGTCCATTTTCACCAACAATCATGTTGCCTATAACAATTTAACCATATGCATGAAGGCAAAACTAAAGTGAACTTCTTTATATATAAATACATCATTACAGTTTCTGCTTCTCTCTCCTTTTAAATATCATTTTTAGGTTGGATAAACATAGGCAAATTTGCCTTAACACCTTTAGTAGAGTAAAAGGAGGAAATGCAAGAGTCCAAAATGAATAAATTACTAAATCTGAAGGATCCTCCACTGAAACTACAAAATGAACAGTCACTGAAACCCAGCATGGCCCCTCACTCCAACGTGAGGATGTCTGGGGAACAGCCCATTAGCTCACTCACAGTGTTCCAGTAACCACCCTCACATGGTTTCTTTTGCCTTTAGTTGTAGTTTCCAGCAGATGATGGCTGCATCAGCAAGGGCATTGGAAGTGTTACTCCAGTGGCCAACACCTCATTATTACTACCAGCAAGGATGCCAGGCAGCAGGTTATACCAAATACCACGAATGTCCTGTATGTTTTGATGATAGAATTATTTAAAATATTGAAGAACTTTAAGGCAGCTCAAGACAGTTCGGTTTCTCATCCAAGGATTTTCATCAATAAAGACAACAGTTTTTCATGGTACAAGTCAGAAACCTCAGTTCTGCTGTCAGTATATACGGAAAGGGTATAAATCCAGCACTACAACTGGGCTCAAAGCATTATTTGCTCTTTTCAAGGCTACAGCAGAATTTGTTCAGTGTTCAATAAAATCAGCAAGGTGCTACAGTTTAGTTTTGTGTACCAGTATTTGAGCAAAAATGTGATGAGATAGTTGTACCACTGCTTGTTTTAGGCTAAGTGGGAACCCTAAGAAACAAACTCAAAATGAAAGTGAACAGAAGTTGCACAGCTAGCATAACAAAGAGCTAGGGAAGCTAAAGAGAAAATAATTGGCAAAGACAAAAGAACAGAAGAAATTCCATTGCCATGTTAGGGGAAAAAAAGAAAAAGGAAAGGATGGGTCAAGTATGAGGAAACTGAGTAAATAGTTAATGAGATGTTGGCTACAATGTTCAAAGAGCTACCTGTCAGTTTTTTCAGAGAAGCATGGGATTGGGAAAACAACTACTGAGAGCATAAGAGAAGCGCACGAGATGGCAAAGCCTGGGGAAATTGACTTAATCAGGCCCTTACAATTCCTGGGGCATGCTTCATTAGCAATTATCTTTAACTCAGAGGGCTGGAAAGGTCTTGTTGACTGAAAAAAAGAAACACTGAGGATCCTTTAGAGGTGTGAGGATAGCAGAAGCAGACAGAATTAGAATCAGAAAAATATTTACTCTGATCTCCCCAATTTTAGTTTCTTGAAAGCTTTTAAAGTTTGCTGATCCTCCCCATCCAAAGCTGTAGCTGTTTTCAGAGAAACACTGACACTTCACGCAAAAATAATTTTGTCCTACTTTTACTACAGTATAGTCTAGTACACAAGAAGGAAAGCAATAAGTGGACTGTAGATGGACTTAATCTATGCAACTGGCAAAAAGCTGCATAACTATTCAAAGACTGTGGAAATCCAGTCTATGTAAAAAGATCCCAAGGACAAGATGTGGCACGAGGAAAAGATCACCACGTATTCGAGCATTTTGTAAGGCTCAACATCAACCTGAGATTGGGTACTAAGCTGGATCCAAAAGTTATTGGATATTCCAGGATTTTTTAATGTTTTCTTCACAGCGTTGGGCGATGGACTATAACCAGACTGTTTCTAAACCCAAAATGAGAAGCTGTGCAAACATTATGGGGGAAAATTAAAATTTGTCATTCTAACCATAAGTTGCTGATCTATAGATTGATGCTCCAAGAAAATACTCAGAGCTTAGTTACAAGATCTTAAAATAGAGCAACAGGGCACAAAAATAGGATTTTTGTGTACATCTCAAACTGATGCTAACTTCTTTCTTTAATAACAGACTTTGACACAGTTCGCAGTCAGTTCTATGCAGTGCTGCTGCCCTAGGCCATTGCTCACCAGTTTGCCTCGCTGCTGCGGTTGTCCTACCCATAGTTCGGCCCCAGCTGGAGCACATACTACTGCTGGCATTGCACATGAAGACAGGACAGGCTTTGCTTGGAGGAAGCAAATGAATATTATTATGATAAAGAGTTAAGACATAGAAATAACACTACTTTGCCAAGTTTAGCAAAGCAGAAGTAGCACTAACTAGTTTAATTTGCAGCAAAGAAGATAGTCATATAGTTGGAAAGAAAAATTGCCCATACAAGTGAAGTACTATAGACTGGTTTGTGTGTTCTTAAGAGGTCAAAACAGATAAATGCCAGGAATGGTCTAGGTATAAAAATATCCGGTCTTACAAGACAGTAGTCATGAACTACGTGACCTCTGAGCCTCACAGACTATTTCAACATGAAAGACCTTATTACTCATTCAGTCTCATCACCTGGATGCCAAACCAAGAGAAAACTCTTAGTTAAGCATGTACACATCTGGAGGATTTGGGGCATGAAACAGAACAAAGTAAGTTTGGGTTTTTTTTTTTGTGTTGTTTTGGAAATTAGGTACATCACAGCAACTGCTCAAAACCATGAAAAGCTAGAAGCACAAAAATGTCTACAATCAATTAGTCTTAAGATGCATACTGGAGTCAGATAATCAAATGTAGGATTTCTCTTGTGACCTGACGTTGCTAAACAACAACAAAAAAAACATTGTACACCCTTGAAGGAGGTGAACAGGTATCACAGAATCACCAAATGGCCTGGGTTGGAAGGGACCTCAAAGCCCCCCAGTCCCAATCCACTGCTGTGGGCTGGTTGCTGCTCACTGGATCAGGCTGCCCAGGGCCCATCCAGCCTGGCCTGGGTATCATGTCCCCAGGGACGGAGCATCCACAGTTTCTCTGGGCAGCCTGTGCCAGGGCCTCACCACCCTCTGAGTGAGATTTTTTCCTCCTAGTATCTAACCTAAACCTCCCTTCTTTTAGTTTAAAACCATTCCCCCTTGTCCTATTACTATCAACCCAGGTAAAAAGTCACTCTCCCTCCTATTTATAAGCCCCCTTCAGGTACTGGAAGGCCGCAGAGAGGTCTCCCTGCAGCCTTCTCTTCTCCAGGCTGAAGAAGCCCAGCTCCCTCAGCCTTTCTTCATAGGAGAGGTGCTCCAGCCCTCCCCCTCAAAACACAAGTACCTATAATTATACAGATCAGGATAATTACCTTGTCTGAAGACGCACATTTTAAGTGGCACTTACACTATTATACATAACCCAAACACTAGGCCTTTTATAACTAATGTAATGGTAAAAATTGCACAGGGAAATAAGGTTTAGTACAACTTAGAGACTAAGTCTCTGGCTGCATCCAGTTTATGCACCCTGATAATTCTGCTCACAAAATAAGATCTTCTATGCAGCCCGCTAATTCCAATCATTTGCTGGAAGTGGGGGAAAGAAACTGACCCCTCCTTACACACAAGGTCATGAGCATTACATAGTTTAAGCAAGGTGCTGGCAGTCCAGCTGTGCTCCTCCAGTTGCCTGCTGCCCTAGAACTATTGCAGATGCCTGCAGAAGGACAGGGGAGTGTAGGGTGCTGGGGGTGCCCGCACACAGCTAACGCTTTCTGCTTCTCTAGAGATTGCATGAATGTGTCTGACAACAAACGTTTCAGTTTCCTTTCAGCAATGTAGGGCTGGTCTGAAAAAACTTTTAAAAACTAAAACTGACTTACAAGCTCTGATGGACAACAGACTGTTCCTGGGCACCTCCAATTAGTTATATGGGGGTAGGGCAGGTAGCAGCATGGAGGGCTGCTGCAGCTACTCCAGTGTTTTCTTTGAAGAACCTCCAGCAACCACATAAGAAAAATAACAGAAGCATATTCTTGGGGAGGGAACGTTCAATGTAAGAACAGGTTTGGACTTTGTTACACAGCTTTTGGTCACAGGTGCTGCATGAATCCACCTGCTCAAGGCCTGTCAGTTTAGACACACAAAAAGTATCAAAGTTCTGCTGCCTCAAGGCAGACAATGGAAAAACCCATGTAACCTCACTGAGAGGAAGGGATGGAAGAAATACAGGACAAAAAAAAATGGAGATCCCAGGAATACCTGCTGTTTGCTCATGTTTTAGAGAAATGGGGTCAGAAAGGTGAGAAGAGGTGTTTCTGCTGCCTGCACCCAACTCCTCCAGCGTGCACTGCCAGTTAGCCCAGCACAGTGCTCAAAGTCAGCAGTGAGGACATGGCTTTTCCTGCTCTCTACTCTCTGCCTTTCATATGTTTAGTGCTGGACAAATTTCCAGATAAATCTAGTTCCACTGCTGCTCCAGTCTTGTACCTCCCTGATTTTAGGGAGACTTCAGCTGAAGCAACCCTATGAGCAAGTATTTCCTAGTGATGACAACTGGCACAAGAACCTCAAAAAATCCCAAGTATGGGAGCCAAAAGTTGGTAGATCAGAGGTAGCCTTCCAAGGCTTTGTTTGAATAAACCTTTTAAGGACATGTGTCTGTCAAAAGATGAAAAGTGACTGTCTGTCCCTGTATTAGATTTATCTGTGGAGACTAAAGGACACATTTTGGGTCAAAAAAAAAAGCAAACCTAAGAGAATGGCCCATCTTTCATTCAATGCAAAATTAAATGACATAAAAAGTTATTTTTTCTGCCATATAGGTAAGTATATATTTCCTCTATAATATAGCTTCCCTAAACAAAAGTAGGGTGCACTTCAGCAATTCTGAAGCTTACATTTAACATTTTAAAATTACTGATTCTAGAATCAACAGTTTCTCTTCTAAACACTGTAGTGACAAGTTGAGAATCCCTGCAAAATATCTTCCGAACCCCTGGACTGCATCAAGTCCCAGCACACCACAATGAAAGACGTTGTTTCCAATTAAATCAGAAAACTTTGCACAAAGTGAAATAAGAAATAAACATCTTTCTCACTACATTTTTTTGATACATCTGCTAAAAATAAAAAATAAAAAACACCGTGATCTGAAGAATATTATGTTGGGAATTCTTTGTAGCTCTTTGTAGTAATTTTGCAAACATTGCAACAAATGTTGTGCTACTTGAAAATGCATTACATTGTCCAGATTAACCGAAAGCAACTGACACAAAATAGCAACTCAACTCCTTGATGTTATTATTCCCCCCACATAAATGAAATATTTGTTCAATTCATAGCATCTGAACTTCAAATAGACATTTTTTCAGTATGACATAGTGAGGGTTATTTTAAGATGCTGGAATGTCATTAATTTGTGCCCCTTAGCTCAGCAATTTGTAAATGATTAGCTCTAACGCACTGAAACAAAGTAAAGCCTGTATAACTCATTTTATCCAACTACCAGTGTTTAAATCAAACACGATTTCAAGACCTAATGCCAAACATCAGCATGCTCTGTTTATTATAAAATTGACAAGGAAGCCTGATGCATGAAATATATATACACACACACTTATACAAAAAAACCAAGCGCAACTTCTCTTTAAAAAGCTTAAAACTTGGTCCTTCTGGGTTCCTGAGGTTTCAAACAAGTTCTACATTTTTGCTGGTAGGAAAGCCCCTGAGGAGCAAGCCCAGCTTGAGATGTCACTGTCAAGCTTATTTCTGTAATGTCAATATGAGGAGAGAAAAATAAGAATATGGTTAAGTATAATGCTATTGAAGTAGCATTTGTGTTTGTTTGTTTAAATCCACACAACAGAACACACCTAGGGCTTTTTTTTTTTTTCCCCATCCCTAGCAATTCATTCAAAGTCACAGCTTTGGTCTGAAGCTCAAGGCCTTCTATTTTTCATTTTGTTTTTGGCTAGCCTTAAAGGAACAGTGACAGGCATAAAATCAGCAACATAATTCACCAGGAAATACAAGTTACCTGTTCGTAGGCACCTAGGTAATGCATTTGTTTAAAGTTCTTCAAGTCTGAGGGGGAAAAACAAAACAAAAAGATCTGGACTTAAAGTCTCCTGCTGTAATTACTTTAACTTGAATTTAATGAGTTTAATCACTATGAAGGAACAGTCAAACAAACAAACAAAAAAAAAGCGGGGGGTTCCCATAGCTCCTTCTGCCCCATCTCACTTCCAAAGAGCAGCAAGCATCAGATATTTTTAGTTCATATCTGTATGAGGATTAGTTCTTTAATGATTCTACAGGTCTTGCTTATTCAAAATGATGTAGAAGTCAAACAAACACACAGGGGATGAGAAATTTGAGGAATGATCTAGAATACTCCTCACTTAGACAAAAGGAAGTAAAACTTCACCATCCAACTCCCAGTTAAACAAAAAGTTTTTATTTATTTAGAAGTATTTATCTGGAAGTTCTACAAGTTCTTATCCACCTACAATGATTTCTTAATGAGGAAGGCACCACACTGAAGCACAGACCCAGTCTGGAACATTTCCATAGCCTCAGAACAGTGATTTCAAGTTTTCAATCTATTCCACAGCAAGTGTTTTTTTTGTTTGTTTGTTTTTGGAGCTTAAAGGTAAAAAAAAGTTCACATTTGCAGGCAGCCTGCTCCAACAGCTCTGAGTTGAGAATTTCCTGTTCAACTCAGCCAGCCAATTTCCTAACTGCGATGGATGCCACCGAAGTAATCAGGTTGTTTAACATCCTACACAAATTACGAGCAATGAGTGCTGAAATCCAGCAGCACACAAACAAATGGAAGTTAGCAGAAAGCAGCGATATGCTAATTCAGCATTATGCTGAATTTAATGCAAGCATCACTAAAGGAAACCAACAGGAGATAGGAAACAAGACTGATTTCAAGACTGTAGCCTGAGTTACAGCAGAAGGTCCACATGAGGATATTCAGCACAGAGAAAAACCCACTCCACAGACTGCTTTTGATCTGGAACTTAAACAATCCTTATTTGATCTCAAAAGCCACACACACCCCCCAAAACCCATCCTCCAGCCATGCTGCTGTGGCAGACATTCAGCACTAATCATCTTCAACTTTCCCCCCTGCAAGCTTAATCTGTGCCTTGCTGAACAAATATTAAAAATAAAATAATTCTGTGGTTTTCATTCAAGGGGGTAATTAAGACTTCGGTTCAGTTTAGCAGCTGATTTTTAGTTGGCCTTAAACCAAGAGGAGCTTGAAAGGAACTATTACAGAAGGATAAGATTTGAGTAATCTTGTGAGTTACTAGTTGGCAGTTTGATGTGGCCCTCAGACTTCAGAGAGTTCTTTTATAAGAAAACAGGGCAAAGNCGTATTAGAAAAGACTGAACTTTGCATGAGCTTCATCAGCATTTTAGGAACCTCAAATTATCTCATCGGTTTTTGAATATAAGATGGCAGTGATTTGGAAAATAAAGAGCAAATAGTTCTTTAACAGAAGAATTCAGATACAGTTTCTGCTGCCTTGCTGTCAACAGATGCTTGGGAGAACGCATCACCAGATCCCAGCAGTGCGTACGCCCAAGAATTTCCTGCCAACTTGAAAGGAACACGTCAGACCCCCCGTTCTGGGCACACGCAGCTCAGTCTGAGTTTTCTGCTGCTCACCCTTAGACTCTTATTTCCCCAGTTATGAATGCACAGGCACACAGACAAAACTGGTGATCCTTGGAGCGGGCAGTAGAAGAATTGCATGTCAAGGTCTGCTGCTAAATAACTACACTGCTGATAATTAGACCATGTAGAAACACCTGGATCTTCCCCTTACCAGAATTCACTGATGAAGAAACAGCAACAGCATATGGCTTAAAATTAATGCAGTGCAAAATGAAAAGCACAAACCTTTAAGTGGAAAGCTGCCTAATGTAATTTTGACAATTACCATTTAATTTAAGAAGCAGATCAAAGAAGTGCATCATTTACATTCTTAAAACATTTATGTTTTCAAGATCAAAGACCTCAAGTATCGCCAGACTGCGTGTATGGGAGTAACTCGGTTAGAGTAATGAACCTGTGCAGAGGCAGAGCATGAGCTGCTGGTTTGCTGTGTGCAGCACTTTCCCCATTGTCTGAGACTGCAGCAAGTGGTATCCGCAACAAGTACAGTCAACAAGCACTATTTGACACCATTATAAATAGAAGCAAAAGGCTTTGGCTCTCAAAACAGCAATATACCAGTGTTCTGACTGCTGGAGATCTCTCCCTGGAACCAGCCACTGCTGCAGAGATTTTACTTGACTTCAGGCTGACAGCTATGGTCTAACTGTTCATACAGTGGTCTAGAGGTCATTAAAGACTTCTCTGCCACTCAGTGTTGAACCAGAACCGTGCTTTCATGACAGTGCTGTAGCCTAATTATGCCAGAACCTTAATAGAAAGAAGAACACTATGTAAATACCCCAAAACATGTTCATTTAATACTAATGGGAAAAACTAACAACAAAAAAACCTATCACCAGCAAAATTGATGTTTTAATGACCACTGGAAGTTGCTGCAGCAGACTCTGGTTATATTCAGTATAAAGCAGAAAGTATCCTAGCACTTATATCCAGGAAGCAATCAAGCATTTAGTTCACACTGAATATTCATGCTTGCTTGTGAGACCCTCCCAAGGAACTTAGCTCAGAATTCAAGATTAAAACCAGATTTTCTTGGCAGAAACCCAGAAAGCATTATCCCTGTAAAACCTACACTAAAGGAAGGGAAGATAAACAGGACCTGCTCATGGAAGTTGAGAAGATTGCTGAAACTTCTCTAAGTTGAGGAACGTGACAGCAATCTTCAGTACCTGATTGCTGATGCTACGGTAACACACAATAAGAAAAGTTTTGGGGACTGGACGTGAAAACCCTCAGTACTGCCCACCAGGTTGGTCACAGCCACAGAATGATTTATATCTGCATCTCCCTCATGCTCCCCACTTCCCTTCTGAATCACAGATTAAAACCACAGTAGAACTATACAGGAGGGGTTTTCATAGAATTGTCTGAGTTGGAGTGGACCTTTAAAGGCCATCTAGCCCAACTCCCCTGCAGTGAACAGGGACAGCTACAGCTGGATCAGGTTGCTCAGAGCCCTGTCCAGCCTGACCTTGAAT
>VXAV01008839.1:0-26231 GCA_013399715.1 Alectura lathami | reverse complement strand
CTGCCGCCCGGCCCCGAGGTCCCGCAGCCCCCGCCAGCCCCCGGGTCAGGGCCTGCTCCTGCTCGAGCTCGGCCCGGCAGCTCCCGGTAACGGGACAGGGCCGGCACCTTACAAAGCGGGTTTTCTCTTTTGGGTCACCCAGGTGGCAAAGAGAGTTCACGCTCCCCTGTGCCTTTGTCCCGTTTGGGGACATGGCTGGAGAGGGTTTTTCACTGTTTGGGAAGCAGGCTGTGAGAGCCAAGCTGTGAGCTCCTTTCCCTCACAAAATGACAAAGCTCAGGTGCAGGGCAGATGTGAGGCACAGCTCGGCCCCGGTGCCTCCTGCCACACCTGAAGGCCATTTGCACAGCTCTGGTATTGCTCTCGGTACCGCCGTTACCACACAGAAACCACTGCTTTAGCTCGGTCTCCTCCCAATGCATTGCAGTTTCTTCAGGACTTCCCAGCTCCGGTTGCGATCCTGCATTCCAGCTCAGAGCTGAACACCTCGGCTGGTGCCAGGCCTCTCTCCCCACAGCTATCAGGGAGCTGGGCTCACAGCACTCCAAGGCTTCCTCCATGCCCAGCCTGCTGCTGGGGCAGAGCAGGGGTGATGGCTGAACCAAGGATAGGAGTGGACACTGTGTGTTCTTACACTTCTACACTTCTGTGTGTACGGCTAGTGGTAAAATACGTATTTTTTTTTTTCTTAAGGACCAAGGAGGAAAAAATTGTACTGTGCATGAATCACTTCCTCCTCAGCTGCTCACCTGGGAGCACATCTCATTTCTGCTCTGCAGACAGCCTTTATAGAAGAGGAGCAAAGATGTTAAGAGATCACCTCAACGCACCAAGAAGCTGTCAGCCATCACACTCTGGAGATTTGGATTGAGCACTACACAAAGGCATGAAGATCCAATGATTCTTTCTGATTGAAGTAAATTCCTCTGACGTTTATTAAAGTTACAAATGCACAGAAATGATTTTGAGCTAAGGCATCTATGATATAGAGGCAGTAATGAATGAAATAATAATGAACGTTATAATTTTAAAGATTTTTCCTGCTCCTCTTTCCTGCCCCAAGCCAAACCAACCACAGGAAAAATGCAAACCAACAATCTGCATTTCTCTTGAGTGGGAAGGCTGAGCAACCCTCTCACTCTTCAGCATTCATGACTACAAAGATTTTTTTTAAATAATAAATAAAACAAAGTTTGTGCTGCTGCAGGCTGCCGTCAGTTTGCATTTGTTGTCATTACTATGTTTTTCTGGAGAGCTCCTGCAGTGGCTCCCAGTCCTTTCACTTCTTATTGGAATAAATAAATAAACAAATAAAATAATGTATAAAAAGAGATGCTCACTCTTAAATAGGAGAAACCAGCAATGAACACTATCAACATTTTAATTTAAGAATAAAATTCTGTGGAACAGGTTTCAAAAGAAAACAGTTTCACTGATTTCTGGTTGCTTTATTGCACTTAATGGCTAATCAAATCACTTTTCCTATGATTAATGTTTGATATCCTAGATCAGAACATTCAAATTCTGTAAGTCCTCCTTTTAGGAAGCTGCAAGGAGCACAGCAGCTTTCAATCAGAGTTCCAACACACACCATTTCTTTTTCAGAGTGAATTTGGATTGTCACAGGTAGACTTTTTCTATAGGAGTACAAACAAGTGAAGTAGTTCAATGGTCCTTCACGCTAACAGGTCACCAGAGTCCTAAATCAGAAAAAAATTGCATACACCAGAGTTGCTAATGATTGGTGTCAAAAGTAGCAAACATAATGTGGGTCTACTCTGCAGAAAGGAAGCCTTGCCCCATCTGTGTGTGCTCCCAGGGATAAGTCAAGCCACAGTTTGTCATTTCTCTTGTAGGGTGTTCTACAAATATTTGGTACAATATTATTTTCCATCCAGGCAGATTTCTTCCCCTCTTAAGGAAAGAACATATTTATTTTCTAGATGTGGGCTGTCTCTTCTTCTGTGTCTTACATTTCAGTGACAGAGAGCACCCTCTCCTTCTCCCCTGGTTTAACACCTTAATGATGCAGCTGTGGCTAAAGGGAAAAAGCGCGTTACTCTGCTTCCTACATCTTCAGTTTCTTAGCAAAACACTTGTAGTATCATGGGAAAACGTGCACCAATATATTAAAAGAGCCTGAACAATCCCAAGCACTTAATAGTACCCCAACTCCACTCAGCCAAAATCTGAGGCACCGAGCACCATCACCCTCACTCCCAACCGCGCCATTTCCATATGAGGCTGCGTGTGGGCGGCCCCGGCTGCGGGAGCTGAGGAGGGATTTCCTGGCAGTTGCCAGCGCTGAACGCCTGCAGCCAGACCCAGCTATGTGCAAAGGTGGCGAGGCCTGGCAGGGCTGCACTAGCTTGGAAATGGGCAGGATTTTCCCACGGAGCCCGAGCCAACGCGCACAGGCCGTACAGGTACGGCGATGTCTGCGTGGGCAGCACGGAACCAAAATCACTGAGCGGCTCTGCGGGTCTTTTGAGCCCTTGTCCAGGACCCAGTGGGCTACACGTGGCAGCTAGGTCTTTGCACCTTGCTCCTGGTACGCAGCTTAGTCAGGTTCTTTCAGCACCAGAGGTATTGCAGCATCCTGCAGACCCCTGCTGCCTGCGTTTCTCAAGGTAGGTGCCAACTCCTGTGCCAAAGCACGGCTCTGCCAGCACCAGGCCACCGCACTGTCCGTGCAAGCTGGGAGAGCACTGCTGCAGTGCGGCCATTCAGGACTTCAGCCCAGCAAGGCACCGTGCAGTGAACAGATAAAGTTGAGCATAACTTCTTCCTTCGTTATCACAAACTTTTAAGAACCCTTCCAAAAGCAATGTTCATGTGCCATCTTATATATTTAAAAAAAAAAAAAAAACCAACACTGGAAGTAAAGCAAAATGGAAGGGAAGCACACTCTGCAGGACAACTGATTTGAAGATCGCAGACTAAGCCAAACTGCATTGCCAATATGCCAAGAATTCTCATAAATAATCTCTTCAATATTCAAGATGTATTTTTCCAGTGTGATCATGACAAATCCCACCTCAATTTCAGTTTTCTAACTCTGGTTTCCTTTGTCATAAATTCGCTTAATCAGTCCTAATACTCACTTAAAACTCCAGTTCTGAAGTGATTTTGCAATAAGTAATTGCACAAAAATGCAGCCCCCAACATTTATTACCTAAAAATACCAACACCTGAACATTGAAGAGCATATGGTGTGATTATTTCCCTGGAGCAGACACCTGATGCAGCTTTGAACTGCACTTCTCTTTTCTCACCCCCTCCCTACAGTAGAAGCACAATATCTCTATTAACTATAGTTTAGTTTCTTAACAGTAATCCTCTGAGTCACCTTTAACATAAAGCATATGCTTTATCCCAATCATATTGTGATGACATTTATTAGATTTTCTGGTATTAGCAGGAAGACAACACAGTTCTGCTTACTAAGGCCTTTGATTTTTATTTAAAAGCAAGTTTCAGAGCTTTCCTCACAACCATAGCAACATAAATGAAAGTTTTAATGACAGTACACCTTATTGGGGTGAAAAAAATGTTCCAAAAAGAAGCTCATTAGTACCGTTCTTCCCTCTTGCTTTTCCAGGCGGCTCGCTTATAGTGCGCAGAGTCTTGTTGTTAGTGGACTCTCCAGGTGACATTTTCAGACAGACACTCTGACTTCTGTGCAGTACAAAAGATGCTCTGAAGTGATAAGACAGACTCCCAGCCCTCTTTCTTTTCTGTAAAGAAGGAAAATTCTGCCAGGTTGCTTCTGGCATGATTCCATTCGTTTCTCCTGCAATGACAGTTAATAGAGGCTGAAAGCACTCTACGGGACACCGAGGGTTCAGTTTCCTTTGGCAGTGGTCTTGATTGGAAGCAAACTTGAGTCAGTTCACTGCGAACCAACAAAGAAATACTCTTCTGAAATGTTAAAAATGTGCACATTAAACAAAACCTACCTTCACATGAATCCTAAAGCATAAGATTGCTGAGCAAAAAAAAAAAAAAAATTTTGTTACCAATTCAAGTGGGGAATTTCAAGTGTAGAAATCAGTCAGCAGTACCTTAAGATTCCAAGAATGGCACAGGGGAAGGATATCACAGCATTCAGCAGTGCCTCCTGACAAGTTTACAGTAGATATTCCTACAGGGAATAAACGCATATAGCCATCACGGCTATCTTGAGATCTACAGAATGCGTTCTTGCTCTAAAAAACTTCCTTGAAACAGTCATGACTTTTTCTGTCATTTATTTCTGTTAGGTGAGATGCTTCATATTGCTGTATGCAGCTGTGTGATCCCTCTGCAGCCCTGCCATGGGAAGCAGCATTAGTTACTGGTTGGCTTTTCTGGGATAAAAATTCACATTGTTTTACCACATATACAAACAGCATACACTGGTTTAACTAAAGCTCTTTGATAATTTATTAACATTGTTAATTAAATATTAACGTAATTAATTTCTATTCAAAATGTAAAGATAAGAATTTTAAAATGTTAGTCCTCAGCAACAGTAAAAAGAAACAGTCTTTCTGGCCTTTTTTTCTTCCATAGATTTATTTATAAATAATTCAGTGAAAAAAAAAATGCCTTTGTCTTCTGAGTCACCTGCAGAAGTTCTTATAATATTCTTGTATCATTTTACCTAAAAGATGCAGATAACCTCATATTTCAAATTTTTGCCCATTACCCCATACTCCACTCAAAACGTTACATGCATGTGGTATGAATGGCAGTCCCACTCTGCGCTAGCTCATCATTATGATGATGAAATATCACAGGCACTAATTCCCAAAACGATTAAGGGGGTGGAAGGCGAAAACCCCACCACACAGAAGCCTTGCACAAAATGCACTGGTGTATACGAATACACAGAGTTTCTTCAGGAACAAGCAGCAAGATATAGCAAGGACAAAGGCAAAGTTTATTCCACGTATGCTACAATTAATCAACATGTTAGGGAAGTATCAAAACTTGTACTATTAACATATGGCAACAGTTTTCTTGTTACAATACATGGCAATAGATTAGCCCAACTGGAAAAGTTCTAAGCTGCAGACAGTGCGATTGCATTAAATCTTAATTCTTCAGGGTCACGTTCCATGAATTTCTTGCAAACTTCTATTGCATCCTATGGAAAAAGAAAAAGGAAAAAAAAGAGAACAACCACAACTATAAATCATACTTATTCAAAAAAGCAGCTTAGTATGAAGATAAGCTTTATACAAGCTATGGTCAAAATGTACTTTTCCGTAAAGGATTACTGAACAGTTATCACATATTTACATAAACCGTCTTTTTGACCTGAGTTACCAATGTTTGGGATTATTTACAGCATACGAGACCAAAGGCTTTGTACAGAACCAGAACAGTGATTTGTGTCACTGTTTGTGCAACAGATGCGTTGCTTGCCTGACTTTCCAGTCTCTGAAGTTTGCCTTTATTCTGAAGCCCTGCTTTATTCTGAGTTTTTTCCTTTGTCTCCAGATGAACATAAGCTGTGTGGGGTAAGTGAAAGGTTATAACTAATTCCTCTATCTAGCTTTAGGGTGCAATATGGAGAACACATGTTATCAGTAACACAGAAAAAAAAAAGACATTAAAAAAAAAAAAAAAGCTTTATCCGACTTCTTCCCATGCCCAAACAAACACAAACTGTGTACACAGTTTAAAGAGATTAGTCAACATTACAGAACTATAAAAGGTTTTGTTTGCTTTTGTGTTTTCTGCTTGCTTCCTTTTGTCAAGCTCATCTAGTCTGGATACTGAAGAAGTCAGATGCACTGCCTTCTCTCAGCTTCAGCTTCTCATCATTCTGTGGGGATGGCACTCTACCCCCCAGTTAAATGTATTCCCTTCAGATTGATTTCTCAGCTAAACAGCTCCCAACACAAAGAAGCACCCAAAAGAAACCACAAAACTAGACAACTTTTACATGGTCTGACAGTGATAAGACTAGGGGGAATGGTTTTAAACTAAAAGAGGGGAGATTTAGGTTAGGTGTGAGGGAGAAAATTCTTAACTCAGAGGGTGGTGAGGCACTGGCACAGGCTGCCCAGAGAAGCTGTGGGTGCCCCATCCCTGGAGGTGCTCAAGGCCAGGCTGGATGGGCCCTGGGCAGCCTGATCCAGTGGGTGGCAGCCAGCCCACGGCAGGGGGTTGGAACTGACTGGT
Source organism: Alectura lathami (assembly GCA_013399715.1). Lineage (NCBI taxonomy): Eukaryota > Metazoa > Chordata > Aves > Galliformes > Megapodiidae > Alectura > Alectura lathami. The sequence continues at coordinate 20,057 of VXAV01008839.1, read as the reverse complement.
CTTTGGGGTCCCTTCCAACCCAGCCATTCTGTGATTCTATGATTCATATTATGGTTCTCTCTCAACCAGAATCACAACATGAGCATTCTTAAACACCTATTTTAAAACTGAATAAAGGTAAGTTTTGGCTCTCAAACCCACTCACTCTACTCCTCATCCAACCACAAGTATAACAAGACTGAATTTTGTATAATACCATTCAAGTACATTTTCTATTCCTACCTCTAAAAAAGAATCATCACTAGTTTCCCCATGGTTTATTGGAAATGGCTTGCGTCCATCTGTGGAAAGACAAAGCAGTACTGATCAACGCACTTACAAAATTAAAATAGTAAAATTTTGGTTTTTTTACCAGTAAAAAAAATACTTGAACATATTTTTTGCTCTTCACTTACAAAAATGCTACTTCATTTTTCCTAGAAGTACCACACAAACTTTGACGCGCAGCTGGCTATTCCCCAGTTTCTCCTCCACTGATTACTGTTTGAACAGGCATCACTATGTACGTTCTGTTATATTACAAATATCCAGACTAAAAGATGAAATTGCTTTTCATACTTTACTTGAAAATTTAAGGCTATGAATTGCAGTGTATTGCTGCTGGTGTAGCACTTCAGTTTTTCAAGTGGAAAAAAACAATTCCAGCTACACTTACTGGATTTTCCCAGGCAGACTGCTGTATATCGGTGGTATCTGACAACTGTCATCAGGGACTCCATGACAGAACGGAATACCAAACCCATTAGCTTGAAGAGCATAACTGGAATCTTATTCTCATTTAAATGAAATGAATAAACAACTCCAGTAAGCTAGGCATTAAGTATTTTCACAACATTTAAAGAAATGGTCACTATTACTACATTTTTTCCCATTTGCAATATAATAATGGTACCATTCTCTGCATTTTTAAAACAATTTTATTCATAGAAATATGTTTGATTTTACCTATGAAGAGCTAACAATAGGAGAACATTTGTCAGGATATCTTAAATATTCACTAGACCAAATTCCCTTTTGGTTCTGTCCTCCCCTCCCTCAAAGATTCCACTGAAATTAACACTGCTTCCAAATGACATTTTCCATAACTGAAAATAGATTCTGTGTTAAAACACTTTTGTATTTTCAATCATGAGCACCCTCTCGTTCATATAACGACCCTGACTGAAGATATAACAATACAAATTCCTCTGAACATGCCGAGGAAGCAAACTGAAGTCCCAGTACGGTTGCAAGCTCAGTTTAATTAGTTTTTTTTTTACATACAACTTGGCAGAATAGCATTTTAATTCCATCGGCCTATAAATAACATGTCTGTAGTGGCAAAAACATCATAGGCATTTAACATTCATGTGGTTCCCCTGCTCTTTCTGCCTGCCAAAGCCCACATGCTGGCCACAGTGACTGAAGCCAGGGAATGAACCCCAAACCCTTCTCCTATTTTCCTACTTAAGTATTTTTTGCTCTCTTCCACTGGTCCAGAGAGATGGTACTTTAGGAACCAAGGAAACAGCACTAGCATACTAGCATTCCACTACACAGTTCAGCTAAACTGTCTTTTCTTTTTATTTTTTTTTCCCCTCTCACTGAAGCAAAAAATGTAAGTAGGTTTTATCTTGCATCATCCTTATGGAAAATAGCTAACTATGATAAACGTACTAGTGTGCTCTTTCAGTAGAGTAAATCAATGCACACTGAAAAGGCGATATGGGAAGGGCTGCACACAACTGAAAAAAGAGGCAGCCATGCTTTGAAATTTAGAGTCAGAAAATAGTTAGATTACATCCTACTGTAGTTGCCTCACTATTTGATCTCTAGTACACTGACAGGCAGCATGAAAACACAGAAGTGTGTGCCTATTGTCCATCACTGACCACTGATATTAACCCTCAGATTCTCCGTAGTATTAATATAAACATTTCTAATAAACTGCTTATGTCCCAGGTTACCATTAGCTGTCACCTGTGCAGGGCATTACTTAATCACATTGACCAAAAGAAGTAGCAAATGTTCCCACCCTAAAATACTGGAAATATTATGTTAGGAAAGGCTAGTGGCTTGCAGTTTTTAAATCCAAATCTACTTGACAGTTTTCTGAAGAGCCTGCAGCAAAGCCCAGTTGCCCAGCAACACGTTTTAGATTGGAGTCATTAGAGAATATCTGGGCAGAACTTGCTGCTAAACAATCTGAAGAGGGAAAAAATAGCTGTAAGTGATTCAGAAAAGTGAGACTACTGTTTCGAAGTTAACTGTCTAGTGACCACTAAGTCAAAAGACAGATTAAAAATAACCAGCCTGTCACAAATGTGTTGCAGAATATTAGTATCTACTAGTATTCTGACCACATAATTTCAATTTTAACTGTATCGTGCTATTTAATTATATAACCAACACTTGAAATGTTGCATGCAGTTCATTTATTAAGCAATTCAGGGACACGAGTGTACCAATGCTTTCCTCTCTGAAATTGTAAGTGTTCATCACTTCCTTCTTGCTTCTTGTCTTTGCAAATAATAAAGGAAGCTTTGAGATAGGCTAGTATTGTGCGCCGTTTTATCTTAACAGAATAGAGTTGAGGGAAGGAAAATCCAAAAAAGCAGAGGGAAAACAGCTGCAATTGTTTGACAGAAACCCTCCCCGCCACCCCTCAAGCCGTGTGATGCAGATGAAAAGAACCTACGCCCTGCACTAAATCAAATCATCTTGTCTCAAACTGATAGTTAGCAAGATTACTACTTGCATTTGGTTTAGAGAAATGGAGAGAGCAGATAAAAATGTTCTTACCCAATTCATAAAGATGACCACCTACATTAACTAATGCAATAAAGTGAAGATCTACTTTTTCATCTATACTTGGTGCCTGCAAAACAAACAAAAACCATATTGCATTCACTAAAGCTCATTACAGTATGCTTAATGAGAACGTATCATAACCCGCGAGACATCTGGCCACGAGAGATCGCAATGAGAAGCACATTCTGGATCTATGCAGAATGGCAGAAGTCACACTGCAAAACATTTTGAAATATGAAGAAGATTCCCCGTAAATACACATATTGGAATCAGGTCATTAAAGTATCTGGGAGTATTTTCAATTGTAGCTCTGTATAAAAGCTGTATTTCTCATTACTGAATTTGAAGTAGTGTCAACTCAAATACATTAGCATTACAAGAGCAAATCTGTCACTAACCCACCTCCCACCACAAAGTAATGCAGGACTAAATTCTGTACCTACAGTATTTGAAAACCCAAAATATTCACATGGTCAAAGTAATTTTTCCTATAAGTCAGTAAGTGTACAGTTAACCTGTTCTCTCCTCACAGGCAGCGAAAAGAAATGAAACTCCCAGGGTGCAGCTCACACATGTCTTAAGTGGGAAGGAAGGAAAGGAAGGACATGAAGGAAGAAAACCAGCAGTGTATAGAGCTCCCTTTGTCTCAGAGACTTCTGCAATTTCAGGGCAGCATCATAGGCATCATCACTGCGTATCATGAAAGGACTGAAGAGCAGTGACAGCATCAAGTGACATGACATTAAAAAAATGGTTAGCTGGTAAAGAACGATCTAGCTCAGTACTGCGTTGCCAACTGCAGCAAGCAAAAGCTTTTTCAGGAGAAGAAAACAGGGCATGCACGTTGTTCTACTCTGCCAGCACACTCCCAGTCACGTTCACTAAGCAGGGCTTTTTGAACTTGTGAGCCAAAGGCTGCACCATCACCGTTACGTTCAGTAGCAGCTGTTGGTCTGACTTCCTCATGGATCTGTCCAGCCTGCATCTGAGCCCTCATTCACAATTAAGAAGATACTGCTTGAGGGAAGGGGAAAAAGCACTTCCGTTTCTTTTAAGGAAACTTGTGAATGCAACATATTTAATACGTTTTTTCCTCCATCTTTACTCCTAGACTTTTGTGAATTTCTTCAAGCACCTCAAAATCTAAGAATTTGTCAGAAACTGATCACCATGTAAAATAAGTTGTGCAGAACCTTACACTTACATCATGTTTTCAAGACTGGGTTAAAACTTTCCTTCTTCCGTATGGTCAGGAAGAAAGACTTTAAAAGACGAACCAAGTTGAAGAAATGTAGCCAGCACTCAAAACAATAGAGTGGAGGGCAAGAAGGCACCGTAAGTCTTTCAACAGATCAAGACTGCCAAAGAACACAGCATTACAGAGGAACTTATGGAACAGCTTACGGAAATTCTATGAAGTAAGTTCAAAAAGGAGAGAGAAAAAAAAATAAAGAGGGGAAAAACCCCACACAACCTCCCCCCAACCTCATTGACGTCATCCTCCATGATCAGTTAAAGTGTGAAAGACACAAGTATCCTGTTTTCATCTCTGTTTCAGAGGGCCTAGAACCTAGAAAGAACATTTCTGCAGCTGAAGATGAGGAGGCTATGAAAGGGGCAAGGGGATCTTTCCACCAGAACTCCAAGGAGTCCTTCTTCCTTCTGGCATATGTGAATTGCCTTTGAGATTTTTGCTTTAATGAAGATCAGCCAGTGCCAGGGCTTCTAGCCTGATCAGCCCTAGAGTTCCGCTACCCCAGCTGTAAACTTCCCAAGACCACAGGTTTGAGTGATTTCCTGCAAACTGCAGAGGACAGTAGCTGACAACCAATGGGAATAACAACAAGGTGCCATCGATCAACTCCTTGCAGGCATCTAAAGCAGGGTGTGCAGGCAGGCGTGGACACCTAGTCTCTGTGCAGGAATATGACTTAACAAGGAGCAGCTGAGGGAACTGGGGCTGTTCAGTCTGGAGAAGAGGAGGCTCAAAAGAGACCTTATTGCTCTCTGCAACTGCCTGAAAGGAGGCTGTAGAGAGGTGGGGTAAGCCTCTTCTCCCAGGTAACAGTGATAGGACGAGAGGTAACGGCCTCAAGCTGCGCCAGGGGAGGTTCAGGTTGGATGTGAGGAAGAGCTTCGTCTCTGAGAGAGTGGTCAGGCATTGGAGCAGGCTGCCCAGGGAGGTGGTGGAGTCTCCGTCCCTGGAGGTGTTCAAGAAACGTGTCGATGTAGCACCTGGGGACATGGTTTAGTGGGCATGGTGCTGTTGGGTTGGCGGTTGGACTAGGTGATCTTGGAGGCCTTTTCCAACCTTTATGATTCTATGATTCACAGCTGTTGACTTATCAGTGAAAGCTACCAACTGGGAAATCTGGGCTTAAGGAGCTTCAGGGTTAGAGGAAAGACTGACATCAGTTAGTCTCACTTTATGAAGGAACCGGCTTAGCATTTGAAAAGCTTGCATCAGAGCTATCTGGGCTCAAGCTGACATTAGCTAGAAGAGCTCGAAGTATCACAATTCTATTTCTGTTTTGAGATTTTCAGACTGGTTTTGCTCAGATTTAGAACAAACTACAGTTGTCCCTTTGGCCATTTTGAGGCTTGCGTTCTTTACCAGCTTCTTATCAGCTTACTTTTATATAGAGAGACACTTGGTGAACTTCTGCTAAGTCTATATATAGCTACAAGATTGATAGGGAAGCCATCCAAAAATGCGTGATGAACTTTTCTTAGAGTTTATTTGAAGACAGCTGTAGACTGCAGCTAGGACTCTGTATATGCCTAATCTAGGTATCATACTTCCCCATTAAGTGATATTGCCACAGCCCATTAGAAATGTGTTTTTACATCTTAAATTCCCAGTTGTCACAAAGGAAAAATAAGCATCATCATGGAGAGGACGAAAGTGCCATGCTATTAATAAAGTTTGTACCACCTGCTCTAACAGAGACAGCTTACTCCCCTTGTGATTTCTTTTCATTTAATCTAGATACTACAATTTCAACCATTTCTGGCAGATAAGTATTTGCATCATCATAAGCACAGAGGAACAACAGTGTCTGAAGAGTCAAGGCAACCTCAACCTTTGTATGTGTTCTTATGACTTAGGCAAGCAAGTATCTGGATTAAAATTTCCCAGTGTGACGGATATGACTCAGAATCCTCCCACCTCTCCTGGACAGAGGGAAGAAAAAAAAAAAAAAAAAGAGCCATTTACATCTGTGTGCATGCACACACATGCAAGAAGAAGCATTCTCAGGCTAATTTCTGCTTCATTGGGAACCCCCAGAAGCCCTGACACCTGAACCAGATGATTTTAAATTGCAAAGGTAGGGAAAGGAGAGCGACTGTCAGCTTCAGGGAAATGTCTTCTGTGGTTTCCATAAAAAGCTACACCTTTGGCCAAGTTTTCAGTTTTTAATAAAGTCTGTGTGAATGCTCAAAAGAAAAAGGGAATACAGCTCTAAGAAGTCAGTTTGCATGTTCCTTGCCAGGTAGTATTTTAATGGCAATTACAGAGAACTTCCTCTGAATTACTCTTCTCAAAGACTATTGTAACATCAACATCAGTCAAGTGCTGGGAGCACTTGTTCCTTTGGTTTTCCACTTAGAAGCCCACTCAATGTGCAGAAGGAGACAGCAGGTTTGCATTATCACATTCAAGGAGAAAGAATAAAAGTCGAAACAAGATCATCGTCTAGCTAAGATTCAGAATTGACTTCTGGGATTCAAGATTCATTCTTCAAGTCTTCAGAACAGCTGTAGCACTCAGTGGAAAAAAAAAAAAAAAAAAAAAAAAAGCTACATTTCTTTCCCATCCAGAAAAGATAGAAAGAGGACAAGTATCAGTATACCGGATAGCTTACAGAAGCTTACGTTATTTCTTATACTAAGCCTGAAACCAAAGTTTTGGGAACATGGGTCAGTGGACATCACTTTCCCAGTTTACCTTTTTAAAGGACAAAAAAAAAAAAAACTGAAAAATAATGACCTGCATATTTGAATAGAAAAAAATGCAAAAAAATTAGCACTGAAAAGTGATGGTTCTAAGAAGATGTCATCATTATTTGTTCTCAAAGTATTGAGGTAACTCTCGATAATAACATAGTGCAACTTCATGGATACCCAGTCTGTCACACTTCACAGTTTTTAGCACACGTGCTCAATGAACAGCTTTCCAACCTATAAGGGTCGTTTATTCTCACCACCCAATGTACAGCAGCCATCTTCTCTTCTGCCTTCCAACATATCTCATACCCTATATAACAAAACAGCCTTTTCCCTCTAAGGGTGGTCCAAGGTCCACAGAAATTACAGCCAGGGTTTTGGACATCACCTTAAAAGACTGAGTCCTGATCTGTGACAAGATTTGACTGCCTTCTCTGCTACCCTGAATATTCCAATCCAACAATAAAATCCACTTCTCACAGCAGTCAGTAACTGTTTATTTGTCTCAGGTATTAGTTCTTATCACCAAAATTGCACTTCTATATGTCACTAGCAGATTTCCAAGCAGAAATTTCTAAAATAGCATTTCTCACACTTTTTACTGTATAAATGGTGACTTCCTACTCCCTCTTGTACTGAGGAATTCCTTGATTTCACCTTTCACCGCTCCATGCTGTCCTTTGCTCAAGAACTACAACATTCTTCTTTCTTCTTGTTGCACAAACCTTTAGAAACTCAACGGTACGCTCCTAACTCACCATAAGCCCAATCACATCAGCTGGTCTAATAAAGCTTGTTTCATTTCCTACACAGTTTATCTTGCTAACGCACTTAGACCATCATCATTATCTAGGAGTCAGGATTCAATTTTTATGCATTTATGCAGTGTTAAGGAAAAGAATTTTGCAGAACCTTGAGGAACAAAATGTTTTAGATGTATCAAGCAAGGATTATGACAAAAATAATCAGTCAGTCTAAGAGAAGAAAAACTGTTAGGTGTATAAATGTACAATTTCACTCACGATAAATTATGAGAAGACAAAGAAAACCCTATTCAAAGTGATGTTTTCACAAAAGAACATTAGGCATGGTTTGGATTCTGCAAGTTTTGAAGTAAAAGGGAAAAAGTGATGCATTTGCCATTGGTGAAATTGGGCATCTTTAATTCCAATTCTGAAGCACAGAACATACCTACGCTACCTTCAGGCAAATTTACTGTGTATGCCCAGGACAGGCATTTGAGTCCTGGATAAAATAATGCAGTTAAAACAATGACTGCTGGAACGACAATCACAAGTTTCAGCACGATTATTTCTGACTCATTCTCACAGATCAGCCACATCTCTACTCATGCTCAGTGTACTGCAGTGAGCTTACTGCATTTGAGATGCTCTAGAACACACCCAGCTGACTTCAAGTCAAGATATCCCTTGTCCAGATAAAAGAAAGGTGCAGAGCAATTGTCTCAAGTCCTGGCCCAAGAACGAGTAAGAAGTTCCTCTGCTAAGCACTGTCTGGTGTATTTTTCTACCATGCTGTCCCTCTAAAGCTTATGAATTCTATGTCTCCAGCTGTGACTGGAACAAGAAAGTGGCATGTTAGCTACAGGACAGCAGCATCTGCAGGACAGTAATGTCTGATCTTGAATAGGAAGATGACAAGCAAGGTGAATATGGATACAGAATGCTTATACAAACACAAATCTGTAGATACATAAACAAGAGGGATTATTTAGCAGGATGCTGTCCTCAAGAGGTATTTTTTGTATTTTTGAGAAGAACTTCAGTCTGACACAAATCAAAGGTTGAGTACACAAGGATAAAAAACGGCACATTTTCTCATCTGAGAAGTGTAAGAAAGAAAAGGGAATAAGGAGATTAGTTTGATGTATAAAAAGCAGCACAATGATCCCAATGCAAGCAGAGACACTAACTACAGAATGGATGAACTGGAAAAGCAAGAGAATACCATAACAGTTGAGAGAAAGTAAACATTAGTAATGAAGCATGTTGTTACCTATCACTTAAAAATTCACTACATTTACTGCAAATTTATTGGGTTTGCACAGAACGCTTCAGGATAGTACTTTCAATAATTCAAAGGACAGTGTTTTATACTTCAAAGGAATTAAGGATTTGTCCTCCAAGAAGGTGACAAGGCTGGCTGCCCAGCTAAAGTGCCTCTACACCAACGCATGCAGCTGGGGAAACAAACAGGAAGAGCTGGAAGCCACCATGCTGCTAGAACACCATGACACAACTGCCATCACTGAACCTTGGTGGGATGATTCCCACGACTGGAGTGTGGCAGTCCATGGCTACAAGTTGTTCAAAAGGGACAGGCGTGGAAGGAGGGGAGGAGGTGTTGCCCTTTACATCAAGAATGCAATAGAGTGTGAAGAGCTGTGCCTGAAGAATGGCCACGAGCAAGTCGAAAGCTTATGGGTGAGAGTTAGAGGCCAAAGCAACAAAGGGAGGCTTGTGGTTGGTGTCTACTACAGGCTGCCTGACCAAGTGGAGCCTGTTGAAGCCTTCTTCCTCCAGCTGCAGGAAGCATCGCCATCACAGTCTCTTGTCCTCCTGGGGGCCTTCAACCACCCTGACATCTGCTGGAAAAGTAGCATGGTGAGCTGTAGGCAATCCAGGAGGCTCCTGGAATGCATGGAGACAACTTCTTAAGCCAAGTACTAGAGAGCCCCACCAGCAGGGATGCAGTACTGGACCTGTTGCTCACCAATGCAAGTGAAATGATTGGTGGCATCAGGATTGGAGGTTGCCTGGACTGTAGAGATCATGCCATGGTGGAGTTCACCTGAGGAATCTTAACATCTCAAAATTATGGGTCCCAACCAGATGCATTCCAGAGTTCTGAGGGAATTGGCTGACGCAGTCACCAAGTCGCTCTCTCTGATATTCGAGAAGTCATGGCAGTCCGGTGAAGTCCCTAGTGACTGGAAGAAGGGCAATGTGACACTCATTTATAAGAAGGGTAAAAAGGATGAGCCAGGGAACTACCAACCTGCCAGCCTCACTTCTGTGCCAGGAAAGACCAGGGAATTGGAAGCTATGCTAAGGCACATGGAAGACAGGGAGATGATGCGAGACAACCAGCATGGCTTCACTAAGGGCAAGTCCTGCCTGACCAACCTGGTGGCCTTCTACGATGGCGTAACTGCATCGGTGGATGACGGAAGAGCCACTGATGTCATCTATCTGGACTTCAGGAAGGCCTTTGACACGGTCCCTCATAACATCCTTCTCTCTAAACTGGAAAGATATGGATTTGGTGGGTGGACTCTCCCATGGATGAGGAACTGGTTGCTAGATCGCATCCGAAGAGTGGTGGTCAATGGCTCAATGTCCAGATGGAAATCAGTGACAAGTGGTGTCCCTCAGGGGTCTGTTCTGGGACCAATACTCTTCAACAACTTCATCAGTGACATTGGCAGGGGGATCGAGTGCACCCTCAGCAGGTTTGTGGTCAATACGCCTGAAGGACAGGATGCCATCCAAAGAGGCCTAGGCAGGCTCGAGCTGTCAGCCTAGGAGAACCTTTTGAGCTTCAACAAAGTGAAACGCAAGGTCTTGCACCTGGGTTGTTGGAACCACCGCTATCAATACAAGCTGGGGGATGCAAGGACTGAGCAGAGCCCTGCTGGGGGTACTGGTGGATGAGAAGCTGAACATGAGTCAGCAGTGTGCCCTTGCAGCCCAGAAAGCCAACCGTATCCTGGGCTGCAGCCAAAGAAGCATGGCCAGCAGGGCAAGGGAGGTGATCCTGCCCCTCTGCACTGCACTGGTGAGACCCCACCTGGAGTGCTGTGTCCAGATGTGGAGTCCTCAGTACATGGACTTGATGGAGCCCGTCCAGAGGAGGGCCACAACAATGATCCAAGGGATGGAACAGCTCCCCTGTGAGGACAGGCTGAGAGAGTTGGGGCTGTTCAGCCTGGAGAAGAGAAGGCTCCAGGGAGACCTGATAGCAGCCTTTCAATATCTAAAGGGGGGTCACAAGAAAGAAGGGGACAGACTCTTTAGCAGGGCCTGTTGTGATAGGACTAGGGGAAATAGTTTCAAATTGAGAGAGGGGAGATTTAGACTAGATATAGGGAAATGTTTTTTACAATAAGTGTGGTGAAGCACTGGCACAGGTTGCCCAGAGAGGCGGTGGATGCCCCGTCCCTGGAGACCTTCAAGGTCAGGCTGGACAGGGCTCTGGGCAACCTGATCCAGCTGTAGGTGTCCCTGTTCACTGCAGGAAAGGCCTTTGAAGTCCCTACCAAATCAGATGATTCTATGATTCTATGATATTTTTTTCTATTATGCTCTTCACTCATCTGGAGACCTTATCTAAAACATCAAAGAAATATTTCAAGTATGGAAAGTGTTTTGTTTTTTTTTAAAGAGCAGAAGACACAGTCTCCTGCTATTGACTTTCACTCTTAATTTTCAAACAATTATTTTCTGTCAGTGTTTAGTACTAGAAATGTACTTAAAACTACAAGGAAGTTCAACTTTATTTTTAATACAATACACAAGATGTTCTCACCTCCCCTTAAATTTAAGTCATTTTTCAATAAAAGCTATTATAGAACATTTTCATATCAAGCTGTACTAATGCTCAAAATGCTGTCTTGTTATTAGCGTGTTATACTATTTTACATATCATTAATACCCTTCCAAGAAGATTCGAAAAGATTTGTACAAAAGTGTAAAGACAAAACCAACTTTTTAGTTACCAACACGTATCACACTGTATACTATATTCAGTAATAAATCGCTGCATTTAGGATTTAATTTTAATCTGATAGGTGGACAGTCAGAATCTAAGTGGAGTTAATGAGCAATATTTAAAACTATTTTAGCGGCTTCTGTTTTGCCAGATACAGTTCTTTTGAAGTGCACTTTTTGAATGAAGTTACAGTTAGTACATTATCAAAACAAATGCTCACTGCTAATAGATGAGGAGTTACTTTTAGAAATCTGATGTGAAATGAGACTCAGCTAGCCAATAGTGGTTTTCTAGCATAATCACGATAGCTTACGCTATAAATTCTGTCTTTGGTTATGTCATGGCTCATTTAGTGACAGTCAATTAATACTTCTGTTCTAGGCAGGCACATCCAAGATCAAGTCTTCCTCACTATGTGTTTTGTTACTATCAAGTTTAAATATACATCCAATTCAAAGATCACACTTCCCAATTACACAAATTTTGCTAAGCAAACAAAAACGTCCCCAGGTAAAATGTTAGAGGTTTACAGTGTTAATGGCAGGAATACTAAGAGGCGGGACGAAGCATGAGCTAGGGAGAACAGAACTCTGCTTCCTCAAATCCCAAGGCATTTAACTAGCTCCAAATGATAACATCAAGAAAATTCCATGGTTACTGGACTGCAAGAGAGCTAGATACTTAAAAATAGCAATTATTATTCATAAAAAGAGAAAAGTGTCAGGGAAAGAGTCTCACCTTGAGCTATTTATCAGAATAGAAATATAAAAGCTATGAAGAAATAGAAGCTTTTTGACACTAGTGATAATAATAACGTATCAAGAATGATTACAACATCTGGAAGGACAGATTTGTATGAAATAGGAAATTATTTGGACCACAGTCAGCATATGTGTTTCAAATAAGCAAAAAACCCCAGTACCTCAAGTAAGAATTTCTAGTAGCATAACTGAAACATGGTCATTGCCCAAAAATGCTTAAAAAAAAAAAAAAAGCACTGTCTGTATTTACATTTAAGACCATCCACTTCCACATACCAAGATTTGTGTGTGTGCGCGTGTGTGTCCACACTAGAAATGCGATCACTCCTTAAAACCAGGATGAAATACAACCATCCCACTCTTCCAGCTTAATGTTTCTAATTGTGGTCACACCACAGTTTAGAAATAATAGCTATTTTGAAAATGCAGAAAAAATTACGTGCACAAGATATATTTGTGTCCTGTGAGTGAATAAGAAAAAAACTCTAAGGAAAAAAAAAGTTTTAGTATATTTGATGTCAAGTTTTTATTTATTAGAATGTTTTCACCTTCAACTAGAAGGTCTGTCTAGAAACTGGATAAAGAAGCAGATGTCAAGCGAGAAACTACACGAGCTCCTTGGAATTACAAGAAACACTTCATTGTATTGAAACACCCACGGACCTTTAAGCAAGACTTAGAATAAAAGGAGACTAGGTTTAGGATATGAGAACATAAACCAGACCTCAAACACAGAAGAAATAATATCATTTGACAAGAAATGAGAAGCCCCTTGGTTTAACACATCCAAATGAAGGATCATGAAGATGAGGTGAAAATAAGAGGCTGGATGTGGAGCCTATGAACAACAACAAAAAGAAAAAAGAAAAAAAGAGGAAAAAAGCCACTTCATGAAGGGCAAGCTTCATCTGTGCTTCGAAAATGATTTGGCACGGGTCTTGAATCAGAAATACTTGGACAGCAAAGCATGGAGTGATGTACTCTTGCTGTCAAACATGAGTGAAAGAAAAAAGAAAAAGAACAAAATCCTACGAATGGCTGAGAAAGGACCCCAACAAAAAAACTAAAATATGATGCCTTGAAGACTGGAATTACATGGCAGAAGGCCATTTGTGTCAGAGTAGGAAAAGACTGAAGATGGACTACACTTACAACAGAATGAAGCCCAACAGATGGAAGGCGTATCAAGGGCCGCCAACGACGCAGACGGATTGACGGACTGGTAGCTTTTGCAGGACCTACATGATTACGTTTAGCCCAGGAGAGGGATGCAGACTGACACAATGGTGAGGCCTTCGTTCTGCTGTGGCTAACCTGAGGCTGCGATGAGGATGGTGGTGAAGACAGCGAGGACGGTGACGACTACATAAACATTAGAAAAGAACATACTTAGCTCACTCAAACTTGAAGCAACATACCTAAAAAGGCAACTGCAAAGAGGTCCACTGTTCATTATATTGTCCTTTGACTAGTCAATTCTACACAGATAATAATCAAGAATATGTTGAATTTGAATGAGATGACAAAAGAACATTGAAAATAGCAAGGACATGGTCCAAATCTGAAGTTTATCACCAGATAAGTTAGAGGTTATTCACACCCAGTGAATTTCACAATAAGAACAAGTTAACTGACTCATTCAAAAGACAGACTGTTGGAAAGTGAGCAGAGAGGAGATTGAAGTTAACTTCTCATGGAAGGAACAGCTGAGAACAGCAAGAGTTACCAATCTTGACTACAGTTACAAAAATCGGAACAAGTCTTTGGTAATTTGGGAAAGCTAGGTTGTGCTACTGGGGGATTTAAAATAAATGGAGTAACAAGTCTGGGTGGAACCCAGAGGTTTTTTTATTGTTCCATGTCTAACACAGAAGGAAAGCAAAGGAAAATGGAAGCTTACCGTGGTGAGGTATGCAACTTCCTAAGTTTTTCACCTATTCTTCTAAAATAGCAGGCCAGTGGCAGTACTGCCATTAACACTCAGGATCCCTTTAGTATCCGTGGAAGCAGTAGGACTATGTTAAACCATTCAAATTGTTACTATTAGAAGAAAGACCACAGAAGTATTAAAAATGACTCTCAGCTGCAACTGACAAAGTTACAGTAAATATATTAAAATCAGAAAGGACCATTGTGATGATTTAGTTTTGATCTTCTGTCTCACACAGGCCACAGGATCAATAAAGCTTTGTTTGGATTACAACATACTCACAAAACAAAAACATACATTTAAGTCTAACAATTTATTGACTACCAAAATAAATCCAAACAAGTTAAAACTTCAAACAATCAGGTCTACAGCTACAGAAACAGTAATGTTTTCATATAATTTACTAAACACATTAGTCCTAAATGGAAAAGGCTGCTTTTCTACTCCTGCTCAGTGATGATATGAACACGTAATAACGGATTACCTTATCTGTCCTGATGTCAAATCAGGAGCTTACCTCCAGCTGACGATAAACCTGAAGCTTATCATCCACCATTACTTCCTCCTCTCAGCTCATATAAAAATCCTCAATGTCATCTTCAGTCCGTCAGAAAATCCCTCACCCTCTCTCAGGAAATAAACTTTATCTTTTGTGATAATTGCATAGATTTATTTAGCCTCAGAAAAATACTCTTCTGTTTGAAGCTAACTTAAAGGCAACCCAGACTGTCCTGTGATGTTTTGTGCTCACCAGTAACTTGCTATCTTTTGAACTTCACACCTTCAGTAGATTTTAACTCGTATTTCTATGTTGCCTTCCATGTAATTGATAGAAATTATTTAACACTACAGGTCTTAGAAGCAATCCCTGCACAGCCCCGCAGGAAAATACACTTACTCATTGACGATAGCCCCCTCAGCTGCTCTGAGACATGCCAGCTGCTCATGGGTGCATTGAAGTTATGCAGGCAGAATAGCAACTGCTGTTCCCTAAGATATGTCCACATTACGCACTCAGCAGAACAGCTCTAGTGGACTTCAGAAACTGAGCAGTAGGTAGGTTTTTCTGAAAAACAGATTGTCACTGTTTAATCAAAGCATAAGCACCAGTCAAGACCATCTACTTTATTTGCACCGTTTTTGAATTATTTCACCTTCTTTCCTGTTCACTTTTTTTTTTTTTTCCTTCCCAACCATCAAGATTAGGACCATGAATTGCTTCTTTCTGCTCCCATATTGCTGACCTTAAAATACAACGGCAGACACAAGAACATGCTCCAAGTACAGCAGGAACTTTAGGGCTCAGAGATGAGGATGAAGCATTATCAAGTCTCCGCAGAATTAAGTTTTCCACTCTTTTTTTTTTTTTTTTTTTGGATATCAGCAACTGAACATAAGAGAGGACAAAACTATGAAGTCTCCAACCCAAATCGCAACTATATGAAGAAAGAGGAATTTAGCTTTGACAATACTTTTAAGAGGCAGAGAAATTTACAGATGAAGTATAATAGTCACTGAACTCCTGTACTACATTTGTTTTTTCAAATTCTTTACACAAAATGATTTTAAATGAGACCTGTTACATTTAGATAACATATCAGATGGCTTTAAAACAATGTTCTTGCCTAAGAATATTTCAAAAGATGACTGGTAAGACTGATAAAACACAGCTCGTAGAAGACCTCACAGTCAACAGACCTCCCTACATGCAGAGGGCCCAGTAAGGTTTCAGCATGCAGTGGGGCAGCAGTGTAAGAGTTCTGCTGACCAGGAGTTCACGATAGAAGACAACATACACCAGATTAGGTTTTACCATTTGGTAAGCTTCTGGTGTCAAAACAGACAAGGTTGTCAGTCTGTAATAGTAACTGCTTACTTAAAAACAGTGAAAGAAATAAAATCGAAAAGCTGTCGAGAGAGGGAATGTACCCTGACTTTGCTGCATTCCACTGATGCTGATTTTTTTCTATGAAAGAATTATCTTTTAGCACTCCTAGCGTAATTACTATGAAACCATAAATAAGAGCTTGAGCAATACCAAATTTAAAGGTTTATGCAATAGTTCAGGGATGAGCAAGATTTCAAAATATGTTTTTATAAAGCCTCTTTGACTTTGTCACCACCTTCACCATAATTCCTCACTTCTACAATTCTTATTGTTCTGTTTTCTAGCTAATATTGTTAAAATAACAAGAATATATTAGAAGCACTCCATGCCTAATCAGACCAGAAAAGACTTGAGGTTCTCAAAAACCAACTCAGAATGCAGTTTAAGGCAACTATTATCAATAGCTTACATCTTCTAGGTCAGTATTTTTCCTCACTTTAAAATTCCATTCCTTCCGTCTTTTTCACCTTGATTTCCTGTACTGGCAAGTACCCTTGCGAGATCAACCAGACAAACAGAAACTTTCTGCACTGAAAATGTACTTTTGCAAAGCAAGAGTGAAAATTCTACCAACACTAAACAGAAATTCTGGGAAAGCAAAGTTAATGCTGGATTCTATCTAATTAACAGGGCTGCAATGCCCACAAAATTCCCTGCACTGCTCTAATGACGAACACAAATTCAGCTGCTGTCAGCTGAAATTGTTGTTTTCAACTGAATATTAAAAACACAAATATGACAGAGTCACATGCCAATATTAGTATGAAATCAACGCTAAACATACATCACCCACTAAGGGATACAAAGTAGTACATTTCACATTTAATTTAAAATGTGGAAGACAAATTGTAACTTTAAACACTCTATTCAGGCAAAACTCATTAACAGCCAGCAAACTGCAGAGAAAAGAATTAAACTAACTTCACAAGATGAAAAGATCACAGGAGCATACTTTAGTGATGAAAATTGCAACAGTCCAAGCATCTGAAGTGGTAAAAGAAAAACCCTGAAATAGAATTCAGTGTTATAGTCAGATAATCCAGTAAGAACGTTATGTTAATAGTTTGTAATGCAAAAGTTCATTATTAAAAAGTTAAAAGTTTTCATGGAATAGGTCCAAAAAAGAAGGTTCAGGCAATCAACTTCAGCCCCAGTCCAAAACTTATTCCTGTGTACAGCTGCTATTAAAGCTTGGAGCCATTTAAATCTAAGATCTCCAGGAAACACGCACTGTAAAGCACCCACAGGCACCAAGGGCTGTGCCTCTGTGTATGTCTAGAACTGCTCAAGTTTGATAATGCTGAGCAGCTCAGGATCCAGCTCATGCCCAAACCTGTCAGGCTCCAGAATGAGGGCATCTCTCTGCTCAGTCCAGCTCAGTGTCTCAGTTCACATGCAATGCACTGAAGGTTTGACAGGACTGAGTGGCATTTGCCATTGCATAACCACTTCCCTTCAAGTAGAAATATTTATTACCGGTGAATTTTCTAGTGGTTACAAAAACATACCTACCTAGAAGCTCAAGGTCAGGGCACTCCCTTACTGGAAAGCCCCTGCCACCTTCCTCTCTAAGCCTCTAAGGAGGCTCCCTTGTCTATCAACTGACTATGCTGGGACTGGGGCCTTCTTCTTTCCTCCACTTTGAGGCTGTAGTACTGTGTAGAAACAAATGCTAGCAGAGCTGGGACAGACATCAAAGGAGGTCTGACCGCATATCATCGTCACTGCAAACTTTGGAAACAGAAGGAGATAAAATACTGTTAGTCCTGGTCATTGTTTCCAGAATTAGCCATGTGCACAACCCTGGGAGCAGAGGCCCTGCCACGTGTTCTGCATGCGCTCATTTGAGTCGGTCCATGAGCACACAACTCCCAACAAGCTGCCTGTGGCCCTGTGATACTGTACGTGTGCACTAAGCCCTGTAGTAGAGACAGAGGAATGCTGAGCTGACACTGAAAAGTGTAAATTTTCCAGCCAAATGGGCAACGTAAGAGTTATCTTAGCCTTAAGACTATATTCAGAAATGATATGCTTCGTATCTATCATTTTCCCACCACCTGTTGAGGCCTTCTTTGTTTTGCTGAAGTAATTACTTATGGTTGGAGTAAACACAATGTTTTAAAGAGTCTGTACGGCAGTACAAAGCGTAATACATGTTTTTCTTCCTTAGAAGCCATTGGTCTTACTATTTTTTCCACATACAAATTAAATTCACACATTACATGGTCTGAAAGGATCCTCCTTCTCTTCCTTCCTTCAACTTTTCAGCAGCTTTTAAAGCCTGTTTCGGTGGCAGTGGTAAAGTCTTGAGGGATGTTAATTTCCTTCCAGCTTTTTAAAAAAGATGATCAGCTAGAACAGGGAAAAGAAGTCCAACAAAGGAAGCACTGCAGGGGGAGATGCATCACAAGTTCATCTCCAACAGCACACCACAGAACTCACCCAAGCAAGAGACACTACAAATATTTCAAATGCAGGAACCGCCTTTTGCCTAACTAAAACTTCATTATGTACAACACAGTCCAATCCTTAGAAAATCAAGGTTTGTGAAGTTCAGTGCTCACAGATCTCCTAGTTTTGTCCACATTACAATTATCAGCATTAATATGTATTGACAGTGTGACTAGCTTTAAACTTAGCTGGGCTACACCTGCTAGCTCAACAACTTCTGCACCAGTAAGTTTAATCGATGTTTCTGCAGCTGATAAAAAGAAAATCTTTACTGTATTCCTTAAGTTAATTCAATAAAGGTTTAAGAATGTACTATATCCTTGAGAGCATTATGGATCTAGACATATAGCTAAAGACATAGCTTAAAGACAAGAAAAAATGCTGAGATCAGAGCACCCAAAAAGCTTTTCCAAAATTACTTGTAATTTATCTGTCTCTCAAGACCTAAATTTAAGTTCTATGGCCCATGTTAGGCAAAAGTCAAGCTAGATTATCACAATGGTGACTTCTGTGATCAAAAATTAGTGGAATTACAAAAAAAAAAAATCAAATGTTGGGGAGCTCTGTAAAATTCAAATTATCTCGCTTTTTCAAACAGCTTTTCCTCTGTAAGACATTTCTTTTTAAAATAAATTGAACAGCGCTGTTGCACACCCAACTGCATATTTTTAGCGTCCTTCCTTGAGGAACGTAGGTTGATGCAACATCAGTTCTCTGAGGAATTTTAGCCTCCTCACTAGCTCCATGAGGAAAGGGGTAACTGTCTTAAAGATGGTAAGTTCCTTTAGATTTTTTTTTCCTAAAGTTAGTGATGGGATTAAAAGAGCCAAATCAGTCTCTCTGCTGCCTCAGGAAGAAAGCTCAAGTGTGAACTCTGCCACCACCTGTCATGATCAGCCTGCTAAAATGCCAGTGGGCAAACATGCCAAGAACCTGCTGCTTACTGTCTCTGACACACTCAGTGCAAGAACAGCACCGGAGCACTATGGATTTGAGAGATGTCAGATGCAAAACTGTAGAAACATTTTGTTACTTTCCCTTAGTATTTATTTCTCATATACTTCTGATTTGAATTCACCAGCTGCTCTATGGGTGCGAATATCCTCTATATTTGTGCTTCATTCTCAGAAGCAGAGTTCCTTTGTACAGGTTTTACAGTTAAGCATAAGACCAGGAATAACAATTCAGAGCAATATAGTTTCAATACCTTATGAGTTATTTGCTCAGTTGAGTACAGGAATCAGATTGATGCATGTGTCTCACACATGGACACACAGGTCACAGAGCAACGCAATGAGTCAAAGGCTAAACAAACATAACTTCCAAAACATTTAATACAATTTTAGTAAGCTCATTTTTGAAACATTTTACTGTGTAGGCTATTTAAAAAAAAAAAAAAAAGCTATATCTAAACATTTCTGGCAGCATCCTTGCCTTTACAGAAGGAATGACGTGCTTGTTCTGTAACATCAAGCTAGACAAAAATTATCTTAGAAGCAGTTGTGTAATTGGTTTTATGTTCTCTAGAGATGCAAATGTTTCTTTACAAGAGTGTATG
>VXAV01008837.1:88563-103451 GCA_013399715.1 Alectura lathami | reverse complement strand
CCATGAGAGCCTAAAGTGTTCAAATCAGATGATCTGTGACAATGCACAAAACTGTGAAAAATAGAAGATGGCTATGAACTGACATAGTTTCTTTGAAGTTAGAATAATGAATAACTATACTAGTCAAGGTTCTTGTCTTACTCTTTAATGTTAAAAAAGGAAAAACTATATTACAAATGTGAGAATCTATGGCAAGAACAAGAGGACAAGGTGGGAAGGATACTGGTTGTTAACAGAAATATTTTTCTGTTTGCAGTTCCACTTGCATTTTAATTCCTTAAATAATTTTCATTAATCAAAAAACCAACTATGCAGCTTTTCAGAAACACAACTTGTTAAAGGATTTTGTAGGAGATAGAACAGAATCAAAAAAGCTTTGTAGGCAGACAGAATGCAAAAGAAGGCCAGCATGTAGTAAACCAAGTTATCTTAATACTGTATTTTCTCTAACACCATATTTCAGTGCATGTGTTAAACACAAGGCCTGCACTCTAAATTCCATACACAGACTTACATGAAAAGGGAGTTCTTCATATTAACAAGGCATAATGATTTTGTAAAACATTAAACATGTTCTCAAAGTTCTCCACAAGTTACTGGGAGCAGACAGAGCCAGGACATCTGACTTAAACTGATCAAAGGGATATTCCATACCATAAAACATAATGGAAAAGGAACTTATAAACTGAAAGAAATGGAGGAATTCTCTCCTCCTGCTTCTAAGTGGAGGTAGCACTTCTCTTCCTGCTTCTGAGTGGGTAAGAAATTGCCTTCTTGTATATCACTAGCACCAATTTTCATTATCATTATTATCTTTTCATTCCTTTTATATTTCTACTATCTTTCATTCCTTTGCTGTCTTAGCAAAATAGTTGAGTTTCTCCATCTCAACATGTTTGTTTCTTCATGTCTCTCCCCAGTCCCACTGGGTGGGAGAGGGCTAGCAAACGACTCTTGGGGGCCAGTGACCTGCTGTGAGTTAAACCACAACATATATCTACCAGCACACTTGTAGAGAGGTCCCAGAAAGAAGAGAACACAGTAATTTTTGCACTGCCATTTTTGGCCTAGGGCACGTGAATTATCCAAGAAATCTTACAGGTGACAGTACCCAAAAGCACGCAGAGTAACACAGAAGCATCGGTCATAAGACCCTAGTGAATCTGACTTAAACATCTAGCAAAACAGTCCAGACTGATAAAATATGTTCTAATTATATAGCATAATATCTACTGTTAGTAGCACTATCTGGGATGCTCTTGATTGCAAAATGCTTACAGTGAATTCTTCTGTTAAGGATTCTAGCCTAGGAGTTGGCAGGGCTAGCTGAGAGGGCTTTAAGTTACATTCATAGGGGGAAGGGGTTAAAAACCGGTGCACTAGAGATGAGCGTAGGAGTAGTGTGCCAGGGGCAAAGGGGAAACCGATAGCCCAGGTGAAGTGCATCTACACCAATACGCACAGCATGGCCAACAAATGGACAAGCTGAAAGCCATTATGCAGTAGGAAAGTTATGACTTTGTTGCCATCGCTGAAATGTGGTGGGACCGCTCTAATGGCTGGAATGGTGCAATAGATGGCTATAAGCTTTTCAGAAGGAATAGGCAAGGAAGGAAGGGTGGGGGCATGGCTCTCTATGTTATAGAAGGTTTTGATGATGTAGGGGTCATTGCTGTGAATGTTAGGGTTGAGTCCTTATGGGTAAGGATCAGGGGGAAGTCAAACAAGGCGGACATCCTGGTAGGAGTCTGTTACGGACTGCCCAACCAGGATGAATAGACAGACAAAGCATTCTACAAGCAGCTGGCAGAAGTCACGCGATCGTCAGCTCTTGTTCTTGTGGGGGACTTCAACTTGCCTGACATCTGTTGGAAATATCATACAGCACAGAGGAAGAAGTCTAGGAGGTTCCTGGAGTGTGTGGAAGATAACTTCCTGATGCAGCTGGTAAGAGAGCCTACCAGAGATGGTGCCCCGCTAGATGTGCAGTTTACCAACAGAGAAGTCTTGGTGGGAGATGTGGTGATCAGAAGTTGTCTGGGGCATAGCGACCATGAAATGACAGAGTTCGCTGTTCTTGGGAAAGTCAGGAGGGGAGTCAGCAGAACTGCTTGGACCTTGGACTTCCACAGGGCAGACTTTGAGCTGTTTAAGCCATTGGTTGGAACAGTCCCTTGGGAATTGGTTGTGGAGGGCAAAGAGGTCCAGGAAGGCTGGACATTCCTTAAGAAGGAAATCTTAAAGGCACAGGAAAAGGCAGTCCCCCTTAGCTGCAAGATGAGCCTACAGGGAAGAAGACCAGCCTGGCTGAACAGGGAACTCTTGTTAAGACTCTGGGGAAGAAAAAAGAGTTTACCTTCTTTGGAGGAAGGAATGGGCAGCTCAGGAAAAATACTGGGATGTTGCTAGAATATGCAGGGAGAAAATCAGAACGGCGAAAGCACAGCAAGAACTTCACATGTCCACTGTTGTTAAAGACAAAAAAAAATGTTTTTACAAATATATTAACAGCAAAAGGAGGGTCAAGGAGAACCTTCATCCTTTCTTGGATGCGGTGGGAAACATTGTCACTGAGGATGAGTAAAAGGCAGAGGTACTCAATGCCTTCTTTACTTCTGTCTTTAACAGTCAGACTGGTCATCCTCAGGATACTCAGCCCCCTGGCCTGGAAGACAGGGATGGAGAGCAGAATAAGCCCTCCACAATTCAGGAGGAAACAGTCAGGGACCTGATACTCCACCTAGACTGTCACAAGTCCATGGGGCCAGATGGGATCCACCCAAAACTACAGAGGGATCTGACAGAAGTACTTGCCAAGCTGCTCACCATCATTTATCAGAAGTCCTGGTCAACCGGGAAGGTCCCAGATGACTGGTGGCTTGCCAGTGTGATGCCTGTCTACAAGCAGGGTGGGAAGGATGATCCAGGGGACTACAGCCCTGTCAGTCTGACCTCAGTAGCAGGGAAGGTTATGGAGCAGATCACTGTGCGTGCGATCACATGGCATGTGCAGGACAAGCAGGGGATCACACCTAGTCAGTGTGGGTTCACAAGAGGCAGGTCCTGCTTGACCAATCTCATCTCCTTCTGTGACCAGGTGACCCATCTAGTGGATGAGGGAAAGGCTGTGGATGTAGTCTTCCGTAAAGCCTTTGACACTGTCTCCCACAGAATTCTGCTGGAGAAACTTACAGCCCATGGCTTGGACAGGTGTACTCTTCAATGGGAAAAAACTGGCTGGATGGCTGGGCCCAGAGAGTGGTGGTGAATGGAGTTGAATCCAGCTGGCGATCTGTTACGAGTGGTGTTCTCCAAGGGTCAGTACTGGGGCCAGTCCTCTTTAATATCTGTATTGATGACCTGGATCAAGGCACTGAGTGCATCCTCAGTAAATTTGCAGAAGACACCAAGCTGGGAGGACGTATTGATCTGCCTGATGGATGGAAGGCTCTACAGAGGGATCTGGACAGGCTAGATAGATGGGCTGAGGCCAAATGCAGAAGGTTCAACAAGACCAAGTGTCAGGTCCTGCACTTCGGTCACAACAACCCAATGTAACACAACAGGCTTGGGTAAGGGTGGCTGGAAAGCTGTGTGGAGGAAAAGGACCTGGAGGTGCTAGTTGACAGCTGGCTGAATATGAGCCAGCAGTGTGCCAGGTGCCCAAGAAGGCCAACAGCGTCCTGTCATGCATTAGGAATAGGGTAGCTAGCAGGAACAGGGAGGTGATCATCCCCCTGTACGCCACACTGGTGAGGCTGCACCTTGAGTGCTGTGTTCACTTTTGGGCCCTTCACTACAAGAAGGACATTGAAGCCCTGGAGTGTGTCCAAAGGGCAACAAAGCTGGTGAAGGGCGTGGAGCACAAGTCTTACGAGGAGTGGCTGAGGTAACTGGGATTGTTTAGTCTGGAGAAGAGGACTCTCAGAAGAGACCTTATTGCTCTCTACAGCTGCCTGAAAGGAGGCTGTAGTGAGGTGGGGGTCTCCTTTTCTGGAGGTGTTCGAGAAATGTGTAGATGTGGCACTTAGGGACATGGTTTAGTGGGCATGGTGATGTTAGGCTGACAGTTGGACTAGATGATGTTAGCGGTCTTTTCCAACCTTTATGATTCTTTGATTCTAACTGAACAGGTACCACAATGAATGCATACACTCGTAAAACACACTGTTGAAACAGATATGCTAATGATTGCACCCTTCACATTTCTGCTTTCTGCCTTTCTGCTTTGTTGTAATGGACATCAGAGCAATTGCATACTTTGAATCTCACTTTGACCTAGACTCTGTCGTATTCATCGTTATCAGCAGGGAAGAAGGATATGACCCGACAGATTTATCCCTCATTGTTTGTGTTCCCTTCACCGTCAAGGTGGCGCTAGTGAGCTCTCACAATTTTTTGTCTCTTTCGCCTTTATCATACTGTTTATCTCTCTGCCCCCTCTCTCCCATTTAAAATATTACAAACATATGAATTACCTAATCATAGTAATTAAAATAATGACTGTTCATATAATCAAAAGTGGTAGCGGGTAATTCATGTAGATCATTACTAACCACTGAAGTTGTTAAGAAAGGACATTATAGATTCTCTGATACCATGTCATACATTGCAGGTGTTGTAAAATGTAAATAATCATAAGATCTTTGAAAATTAAATATTGTTCCTGTGTTTTAGAATCTTCTGTACATGTTTAAGAGTCCTGACGCACAGTTACTTTTTTGGTCTGACATTTGAAATTTATTCATTTTATTTAAAATGGCATAATATCCACAAAAGAACAAGGATGGGAGTCAAATGTACAATGAGACACTTTAATTAATGTTAGGCTAACCTTGAGAAAAGTAAAAAACATCAGTTTTCTCTGGATAGCACAAAGATGAGGTTGAATTTAGTCTCCACATCCAGGAACAAACAATTATGATTTGTTTCACAGAACAGGGACTTTTGTAAAAAAAATGAGCCTTCTTCCGTCAGCTTCTGTGAAACATGAGCTGATACTAAATTACACTGACACTCATAACAATAAAAGTTCTGATCCTAAATACATAGAAATCAATAGTGGGACTACCTGTCACCTGGCATCATTATAAAAGTTATATTAGTTGCCCCTTTCCCACAAAAGGAAGATTTTTGTAAGTCATCAGACACTGGGTGATAGGCTACGAATACTTTGTTTTCACTTGCGTACAGAAGGAGAATCCTTTTAATGTCAGCAAAACCTACTTTGCTTTTTTTTTTTTTATTTATTTTCCTTTCTTAAATACTAAAATAATATGTCTAACAAGGACTAGAGAAAAATGCGTAATATCAATTGTCTTAATATTGTTGGAATCAACTCACATTTAACTCATTTTTTTTTTTCTGCTTTTATACATAATTTAAGACTCTACTACGAATTTTGACATGCTCTTGGACAATCAACATTATTTTTGTCATTTGCATGCAAGGTACATTTGACTGGGTTGTGCTATGGTGTCTATGAGAAAGCTATCATATAGCTAATTCAAGCATCCCAAATTAGAACCTAACTTTATCCATAAAACTCAAGAAGATGTAGACCAGATCCAGACAACTGTCCACACAAAATCATTTTTGTAGGACTGTGAACAGACCCTTGGCATATTCTTTCTACTGATGTTGCAGCAACTTTCGTTATGTATCTTTTTACACTGTGGTGAGATCAAACTCCTACTGTTTTACAAGGTGTAAAGCAGAGGGATGTTTTCCACACTGCTAGTGGTAGGGGGAAAGGTAGCAGTAGAATAGAGCTGACTTGGTAGGTTCAGTGTTCAGAAATTGTTCAGTAATAGGCAGCAGTATGTCCATTGCTAGACAGCAGCTGATGCTACTGTATTGCCCTGTATTCAGATATAATCTGTTTTCAAGCGACATTTTGAACTCCTGCACTTTATGAAATCTGTTCACATCGCAAGTGTCTACCACACTTTATGGAATTTTACAACTGCAGACACAGAATCACCTTCTGAAATTAAGGGACAATTCTCTCCTTAGGAATGATTTTTTTTTTTTTACGAAGTTTTAACAGAAAGTCTCACAACTACCCTATAAAATATTTTTAAGGTGTTGAATAGAATGGTAAAAGCTCAGTTGCCTTTTAGCCTGCAATAAAGCTGCTGCTGCTATTCACTGTGAACATTAACTCATTATATCATAATATGTTACACATAATTGTTGTTAATCTTCCAGAATTTAAACAATTACAAATGGCTCAAATTATGTGGTCATAACCAGCTGTTACCTGTAAACTCTGATGCCAGAAAGGAAGTTCCTGCATTGTCATCTTGAGCTCTCCAGATGGGATGACTGAAAACATTTTAGCAGAATACCTCATAGCCTGCTTTCTTAGAAAGGGGGAAAGAATACAAAAAAAAAAAAAAAAAAAAGAGAGATGAGACTTGACTGTCAGCATGATGTGGTGGAAATTTGAGTAAAATTGGCTAGGAGAGACGAGCAGATTAGAACTGTGACTCTCAACTTCTACTTAGAAACAGAGCCAAAATATTTTGGCAGAAGCTAGGTATAAAATTTACTTTACTTTTTAGGCTCAGAAATTTTGCTTTTGAGATAATGTTAGCTATTGTGTTGAGAAGCCATACTGGCCTTCTTGTGCTGCATTAGACAAGGAACTTGGAAAATTCTAAAGCTGGAAATATTCTACATGTGCTGTGAAAAAACATACAGAGTACAGATCTTACTGAAGTAAGGAGACTGATTTGATAGGCTGGTATTCCAGAGAGATGCTAAAGAAATATAAGAGCAAAAGAGGAATAAAAAAGTAAATAAATAATACGCAAACAAATAAACCAATAAAAAACACTTCTCACTGAGAACAACTGTTTTTAATAAGGTATTTATTGTTTCACAGTAAGGAAGCAAGGAAGGAATAGTTTTAAACCACTCTTTCCTTGATTCTATCTATTTATGTAACAACATGCGATAGGCTGCCATCTCTTCTTGTCATTCCTTCTGATTAAGAGTGGTAAGAGTATAAATGCTCTAGCCTGCACTAGTTTATTCATCACCCAAATATGATTAATTTAAATGATCTTTGCAGTATCCTTCCCAGAAAATAAAACTTACTATACTTTTGGCTGCAAATCAACCAGCTGGTTAAAGAAATTTGGAAGACACAATGACTGCAATGTGTTACCTCCATTCATCTCTCCCAAACGAAAATTCTCACCGTAATAGCGACCATGAGCGAATTGGTTTGTATTTTTCACAAGTACAGCTTTCACATTAACCAACAGAAATAAAAGATGGATGGTCTACTAAAAGTAAGAATTATTATTATTATTAAATTATTAATATATGATTCAACAATTATAATTGTGTATTAATAACTATATATTCATGATTATCTACTACTACTATTACTACTACTTCTGCTGCTACTACTGCTAAGAAGCATTAAAGGATTCCACAGTACTTCAGTTGTTACATTGTGGAAATATTCTCATTTCTGCTATTTCTTATGAGAAAACCAATGTATTTTCCCCAATATTAACTTCTAAGCAAGTTCTGGAAGTTTTCAGTGCAACATTTATAGGCCTGATTTTGCTAATTGCTCAACATATATAATACCAATATTTCAAGTGAGCCTCCCAAAAAGAATCAAAAACAAACAAAACAAAACCAAATTAACACATGAGGACTTTATTGTAAAACTTTAGGGCGGCAATTCTGTATTCTCGTGTTCATTGCAAACTAATACCCAAAGTGGAAGACCTAATAAAAATGTATAAAGAGAAGGTAAAATATGAATTTAATTTGCAGGAGAGGCAGGCACGTTACGTTGGATTCATCTAAATACATGGAGGCACGTGAAATTTAAGGAAGACTATTCACAACAGCCATTTTGGCATGTGTTAAAGCTTATTTCAAGAATTTAAGTAAGAATGAAAACTTCTTTCCAAGCCACTGGAGGAGTGTTTTATAGTATCATTAGTTTAGAATTTTTTAGTTAATTTCTTCTGATACATGATATGAATTGCTTTCACTTGATGTTATTATTATTGTGGTGATAGCTGGTCTCCGATTTCATTAATGTGATGCTGTAGAAATACAGCAAAATAATACCAAAAAGAACAAGAAGTCAGAGTTATTCGCCTATTTAGCCTGTTGTATTTGTCCTGTTGCATACCTGTCACTTTTCAGGCATCATAACAGATTTTCACATGAAACCTGATGAATTATCATTATGAATAATTGTATTGACTGTTCATGGGTATCAGCATCATTGAGACTGTGGATTAGAAGACTATGAGTAGCCAATGACTACTCTAAGCAGAAGAATGCGCTACCATACAACATGAAACATAGTCTTCATTTTGGTATATGTGATATAAGATGGTAGGATAAACATACCTGAAAGTAAAATGCTTACATAACAAATTTTCTTCTGATTCCATTGTTTGACTAGGGAGGAACAGTAATGTAATTTTACACTGTCTTCTATCATACAGTAAATTAAAATATTCCATTAACTAAACAAATTTGTGGTGCCATAAATCAAACCACACTAAGTAAGTCACAGTTAGAGAACACAGAATTGTAATTCCATAACAGTGATTAAGCAAAGA
Source organism: Alectura lathami (assembly GCA_013399715.1). Lineage (NCBI taxonomy): Eukaryota > Metazoa > Chordata > Aves > Galliformes > Megapodiidae > Alectura > Alectura lathami. The sequence goes on along the minus strand of VXAV01008837.1, from coordinate 94,845 downwards.
ATAGAAATAATGTCACATCATACTTAATGGGTAAAGTATGATTACAAATCATACAGTTTTGTGGTGTTTGAGCAGTATTTTCTTACTATCATTTATATTTATGGTTCTTCTGTATAGTTTCTGTGCTATTTCAGGACATTAATATTAAGGAAAACCTATTTAAGTCTGTAGTTCAGTAGACATCACAAAAAAGGTTGTTGTTCCATCATGAAAACAGGTATCAGTCCAGTAAGTTCATGATCAACTCATGGAAAAGAAAAAGTCTGTTATTAAAAAAATGAGGTTTAGAGTATGTTCTCCAAATATGAGAAGCAGGAACTACACTGTAGTCTATAAAAAATATATATATATATGCAATAGACAGATTACAGAACATATAATTAATATATTAATCAAAACCATAAATCATGTGGTACCGTTCATGTGCCATTGAATGCACTGTTACACTTGACTGAGCAACACAATGACATGACTTGCAAAACCATTAATAGGTCTTTATTGATGTTTCTGTTGAGGGCTCATGCAAATGAATCAACTAATCTGAACAATGTAGTTAGCATAACAGTACTATTATTCTTGAATAATTTTCAAGAGATTTTAAACTAAAGGTCTGTGCGCGGTCTGTGCGTGGTCTGCACAGGGCCTGTTCTTGTCCTTGGAGTGTGTAACAAAAGTTGAGGGGCGAGTAGCTCCTGCGACGCAGTGCAGAGAGAGTGCCCAGCATTCTTGGTGGAGACATGGGCTGCCAAGCAAGGACGTCAGTTTCTCCTGGCTTCAGTCAGTATCATTCTCCTCAGCATTCTCCTCCTGTGTCAAGGGGGGAAGCCTTTTTCAGGGCACTTCAGGGCCAGCTCTGCCCCCAGAGCTCTCCTTGCTAGAATTTGAGCCCTCTCCATAGGAATTACACTGGCAGGGGCTGGAGCTAGCGTCCCCCTGCCTCGCGGTCCCTCGTGCATTCCTCACCAGATGTGAATGGGTAGAGACTCCCTGGAACCTGCCCATCCTGCACAGGAGCCTGCCCTTGGAACTCTGTTCTGTTGGCTTCCCTGTGGGCCATATTCCCAGCCTCGCTGCTGCCCCCTGGGAGGTTTCTGCTTGCAAAGCCAGCCTTCATGCAGAGGGAACAGAGGGTGGTGTGCTGGAGAAGGCCCCGGAAAGTAGCTGAGGCTGCACTGAGGGTTGCATCTGCCTGCCTGCCTGGCCACAGTGTTGGCCAGGGTAGTTGTGGCAAGCCTGCAAGGGGCCCCAGGGTCAGGAGCCCCATGAAGGGCTTTGCTCCAGATGGGGGCAAGCCTGGATGGACGCTGTGAGTCCAGCCAGGAGCTCAGCAATGCTGCTTCTGCTGGAGTGGGCATCAGATCCCAGGAAGACCAGCAGTTTCTCTCCCTGCAGGTGCTGCTGCCCTTCACCAGCTCCCAGACCAAGGCTGTGCGTGAGAGGGCCATGGAGAGGATCTGGAATCTTAGTGCTTTCATGGCCAGCTCTTTCTCACTGGAGGTAAGGAGCCAGGAACCTCCCATCTGGGCTGTCTGCCCTTCCCTGCATCCTAGAACAGCCTACGGGTCAGGGGTACCTGTGAGACAAGCCTGACCATGAGTGCAAGCTCTCAGCATGGGTCTGCCCTGAAGTGAGGGTCTTTACCCCTCCTTTTCTTCTGCTGTTCCCACCCTGGACCCTGTTCTCTCACTAGCTTTGACATGTCTTCCGTCCCGTCCTCTCTCCTATGGCCATTTGGAAAATACCTGCAGTCCTCTCAGAGGACAGACTATGACCCTCATGACCCTTGAGACCATTGGAGACTCCAGCATCAAGGACAAGCAGTGGGCCAACTTCATGCTGGGTGTGGTCATGAGAGACCCTGCCTTCTGGCTGTTGAATGTCAGTAGCCCCTGGCTGGATTTCCTCCTTTCTTTCTCTCATTCTCTCATTCTTTCTTTCTCCCTTTCTTTCTCTTTCTCTCTTTTCATCTTCCTTCCTTCTGTCCTGTTCTTCCTTCCTTTCTTTCTGTTCTTCCATTATTTCTTGTCTTCCTTTCTTCCCTTCCTTCCTTTGCTTTCTTTCTCACAAGATTTCTTTCTCTCTGGCTTTCTTTCTACCATACCATACCATGCAATGCCATGCCATCCCACCTCCCCTACACAGCTCCTGGGCATCTGAGCAATTTTAAGCCGGCAAAGAGCTCTGTGAAGGGTAGTAGTATCAGTGGCAGCTGGGCAAAAGGCTGCAGTAGAGTGGCAGCAGCAGAGTGGCAGCAGCATTCTCACCAGTGTCCTCCCACCAGGTGCCAAACATTCTGAGATTCATCTTTGAAAACCTGAAAATCAACACCACAGCATCAGTTCAGCAGACTCTGTTCTCAGTACTTCACGGGATGACCAATGAGTTTCCCAGGAACGTGCTGAAGAGCGTGTTGATCTACCTTCCACAGCGTGACAGGTAGCAGCCCTTAGAGCCTCATGAGATTGTTCCTCACGAAGAGAGGGACTTGGAGACTCTGTGGCTGCCAGAGCAAAGGAAAGCTGCAGGATCTCCCTGAGAAGAAGATCCTCCATCCCGCTGTGCTTTCCAGCCCTGGTAGGCCAGTCAGGGCTGCAGCAGCCAACGCTAAGCAAGGCATCCCAAAGCCCCCTGGCACACTCCCGCCCTGCCCCACAGGGATGGTCATCTCATCCTCTCTCTGCTGAAAGGGGTGGCTGAAGAGGGGACAGGGAATCTTTGCTCACCTGCCCCCGCTTTCCTATTCCCCACCACCCCATCAGTGTGCCTGTGGCCTCTGCCTGCTGGGAGTCTGCTGCTGCTGTGATTCCTGTGGCAGCTGCCAGGAAGGATGGCGGGAGATTGATGCTCCCTAATCACAGCATTTTGGTCAGGGTGGCTACTGACCTCTTGATGAAAAGGAAACTGCGTGTTCTCTACAGGCAAGTGAAATGCAGGTCCTGCTGCCAGACATCAGGGCAAGGGAGGTGATCCTGCCTCTTTGGTCTGTGCTGCTGAGACCCCACCTGGAGTGCTGTGTCCCGATGTGGAGTCCTCAGTACTGAAGAGACACAGACCTGTTGGAGCACGTCCAGAGGAGGGCCACAACAATGATCCAAGGGATGGAACACCTCCCCTGTGTGAACAGGCTGAGTGATTTGGGGCTGTTCAGCCTGGAGAAGGCTCCAGAGAAACCTGATAAATGTCCTTTCAGTATCTAAACTGGGGCTACAAGAAAGAAGGTTCCAGACTCTTTAGCTGGACCTCTTGTGATAGGACTGGGGGAAGTGATTTTAAAGTGATTGAAGGGAGATTTAGGCTGGATAGAAGCAAAATGTTTTTTACCATAAGTGTAGTGAAGTCCTGGAACAGGTTTTCCCGAGATGTGGTGGATGTCCCATCCCTGTCAGGCAGTAGAGGGCTCTGAGCAACCCACTCTAGCTGTAGATGTCCCTGTTCGTTGCAGGGGAGTTGTAGTAGATGACCTCTGAAGGTCCCTTCCAACTCAAACAATTCTAATAGTCTGTGATTCTATGATGAAAAGCTGAATCCTGTCAGAATAGATGCAATCATGGTTTAAGCCAGAGAGCTGTATAGCCACACAATTCGCACAGCTATGACAACAGCAAATGCTGTGCTGATAGACTAGTATTGGAACCGAAAGTGAAATGACTGGAACGTTGTAAATCTGGTCCTTTTTCAGCTTTAACATTATTCTCACTCAGGTCTGTTTCTAGACAAGAAATTTGCATTGCTAACTGAAATACTCATAGTCCTAAATAAATAATATAATCAAGGGTGACAACACTGTGATATGCTTTTAATTTCCCTATATACAACCTATGCAACTTTACATTTGTCTGCCGTTATACTTTTCACTTACACGGAGGCTGTAGTTTCTTGGATTAAATATTCTGGCAAGTAGTTTCTGTTAAGTGATACAGGCAGATGCCTGGACTCTCTGGATAAAGCACGTCAGACTGAGATGCTGACAAGTGTTGCAGATAGTGCTATGATAGTGCTGGATTTCATAGATAGCTAAGGGAAAATTATGTGAGAGATTGCTTACCCTCCCAATTAACCCAAGAGAGTACTCGCATGGCCTTTTGGAGAGTTACAGCTTTTTAAACTCATAGGACCTACATACAAGTATCAGTAGTAGCACGTTTCATTGGCAGTACCATACCAGAGATAACAATTTTGGGTGTGGATATAACAAAGGCGGAAAATGTGATTAAGCAGAGTTTGCATATTTGTGACGAGAAAATGACAGACAGGGAAGGAACGAGAGGGGGTGGGATTATAAAGCATATAAAAGGAAGAGGAGGGATGGGAGGATCTAGCTGAGTGTAAGCAGGCTACTAGCCAGTCCACTTGGCTGACTGAAACTTGACTCATCAACAAAGACTGTACTTTCTTTCTAGTAACCTCTCACTCCTATTTCTGTGTGTGCTTGCTCTTCTGTGTGTGCGCCTGCTAGTGAATTTCAAGTTGGAGAAGCTGGGAACCAAAACTACATGCTTAGGTGCCAGAAATGAGATGGAAGTGCCATGTGTCAGTAGCTGAGGGGACTGGCATCTCTGGGATGGCCACTGCTCCAGGAGTCTATAGGGTGGGGTGTGTGTGACTACTGCTGAGCAACTGCCCTGGTCAAATTGGAAGTGCAGGATTAGATGTTTGTTGTGGGTTAATTAAATATTGTCCTGTGACAATGCCTAGTCCCCGTTCCCACTCCTCCCCTCACGGATAGATAGAGGAGTGAGAAGGGAAGAGGCACTCGACTGAGATAAAACTAGTTTACTAAAATGGTAAAGGAATGTGAAGTAATACAATATGAAAGGAATTGAGAGAAATAAATCTGACAAAATGGAAAATATACATAGAAGGAAAAGGGAGAGTCTCTGACTGTGTAGTCCACAATGGCAATTGGAGGCAAAAGGGAAGAGCTCCTGGAACCTGGAAAAAACATGGGAGGAACAGGAGCATCTTGGGAGTTGTAATGTTTGTGTTTTCTTCCTGAAAACCATGTGGGAGGGACAAGAGCATTTAGGGAGCTGTAGTTCTCCCTCTGCAGCTCTCCCAGCTCTGTCAATTTATTACGTCATATGGAATACTTATTGAAAACCATGACATTATCCACCCTTTATTCCATATCATGCCATCATGCTTAAATTATACAACACAAATACATATATATATATACGTATATACACATATATATACATGAAACTACTGACTGTTTTCACCCAGCATCAAGTCACCTTGAGGCACATACTAGATGTTCCCATTTTTTTGCATTACCCACCAAATGCACCCAGGTCCTTGAGCAAAAGCAACACAATGGATGAGCTTCCCTTTGCCTGAGGCTGGAATAACCCAAACTATTTTCCCTAACACATTCTTCATATGTACTGTGGGGACTTTATCCCCTTCTACAGTACGTAAGAGGCTTGACTGAGCAGGGCCATCCCAATTAACAGATCCCCCGGTGCTGACCAACCAGGTGGCTTCTGCTGGATGTGTGTACCAGTGCTTAAATGTCCCATCACCCATTGTCTGCAACATAGTTTTTAATAGAGCATTGTATTGCTTGATCTTTCTGGAAACTGGTGCATGGTAGGGAATGTGATATATCCATTCAATGCCACGCTCTTTGGCTCAGGCGTTTATGAGGGTATTTTTAAAATGAGTTCCATTATACAACTCAATTCTTTGTGGGGTACCATGTCACCACTAGCCTTGGTTTTCAAGGCCTAGTGTGGTGTTTCAGGTGGTGGCGTGGGGCACAGGTTGTGTTTCTAGCCACCCAGTGATTTCTTCCACCATAGTGAGCACATAACACATGCCATTGTGAGTTTGTGGCAGAGTGATGTCACGAGCAGAATTTCTCTTCATATTCTTGAAGGCTGATAATTAAGTTATTCATCTGGGGTCTCTCACCACCTTTCCATCTCATTGCTGCCAGTGTGCTGGCATACTATGATGTTGCAGATTGTGTGAATTTCTGCCACGTAACAGAAAACCACGACAACGTCCAGTGCTGCCCACCTATATATGACTTCTGTGTTCAGGGGGGTGCTAGTTAAAGGCATGGCTGTCTGTGCCAATGGACATGGCCAGCAATGTCAGTACCACGTCTTTCTGCACCTGCAGAGTCTGTATTTATCCTCTCTCATCCCAGTCAGTAAAATGCAGCAGCTTTACTCTTTGGGCCTGAAACTGGAGGCATCCTGGGGGTCTAAGGGCCCTAAGACCACTGGATTTGCCTTTTCTTAAGAGTTTCATTTTTCCTTTGGCAGCCCTGTG
>VXAV01008837.1:27747-47692 GCA_013399715.1 Alectura lathami | reverse complement strand
TCCCTTCCCTTCCCTTCCCTTCCCTTCCCATTGTTTTCAAATGGGCATGGATCACAAGCATAACCTCAATATAACTTAGAACAGCATATGTATTGTCTTCTGTTTGACAGTTATGAAAAAATATGTATTAAAATAGGAATGAAGAACAAGCCTTTGCATAAACAGATATGTCCTATTTACATTGTATTTTCTTGTTTTATCTTTCCATTGACAATTTTTCTAGTTATAGTATTTTGAACCATTTATCCTTTATGGTTATTATAATTATATCCATCAAACGTGATGCATGTTTAACTGGATTTTAATAGCATGGTAACTCCTCGTTTAGCAGCACGTTTAACAGAGTGTAATTTATTGTTGATAAAGTGTGAGATGACAGATCCTGCTACTAAGTAATTGCTAGAAGTGCATTTCTGAATAGCATTGTTATCCAAATGGCATTCAGAAATGCACTGCTATTCAGAATCCACTCAAGTCAAACCAGATGTACATGTACAGAATAAACAAGAAGCAGGTGTTCAATATAACATACTTCAAAAGAATTTTTTGGTTTTCTTTTATTTTCCAATTAAAAAACATAAATGTTGCATGTAAGTCCCACATGAGTTACATATAGAACAGAGACTTTTCAAAATTCCTTTAATGGAGCAAATGCAGTCTGAAAATACATCTATCAGCCACTGAGGAAGATGTCTTGTGAACTGTATGAACCTCTGTTGACCAACGTTATATCAAAACAGTGTATGGCTGAGTGCATCTGGAATCCTCTGACTGATGAAGATGATGAAAAGATAATGTGAGCACCCAGGGTTCTCTTCAGTAACTGATGGGAAAATGTAATAAATATATTCAAATCAGACCAAATGTATTTTGTTTCTTTTTACACTCAAGCAAATAAGAAATTTAAATACAAAAATAAAAATCAATGTACTATTAGTATAAGAATAAAAAAGTTAACATGCAATTAAATGATTGATATTGAGTACTTATACGAAGGACAAAGCAAATGAAATTATGTTTCTGTCCAAACAGTCACTGGTGAAGATCACCAGCATTCAGCATAAGAGATTGAGTGTCAATACATTTGTCTCTTACTCTACACTTTGTGTCTCCATACTTTGGAAAATGCCCTAGTCACGAAACTACAATATTTTCTCAAATATCCAGAGTGTCTTCATCCTTCTTGTTTACAGTGACACAAGGAAAAATAGCTAGTTGCTGAACCTGTGGTGTAGCCTTCCTGCAGATATAACCCTGTTGATCAACAAGGTTGTTTTTATACTGTTTACCAGACACAAGTTAGAGTCATAGAGTATTAAAGGTTGGAAAAGACCTCAAAGATCACCTAGTCCAACTGTCAACCTAATATCACTATGCCCACTAAACCATGTCCCTAAGTGCCACATCTTGAACATCTCCAGGGACAGAGACTCTACTGTCTCTCTGGGCAGCCTGTTCCAATGCCTGAAAACTCTTTCAGAGAGTTATTTTTTCCTAATATCCAACCTGAACCTCCCCTGGCACAAATTGAGGCCATTACCTCTCATCCTATCACTGTTACCTGGGAGAAGAGGCCAACACCCAACTCATTACAACCTCCTTTCAGGTAGTTGTAGAGACCAATAAGGTCTCCCCTGAGCTTCCTCTTCTCCAGACTAAACAGTCCCAGTTCCCTCAGCCGCTCCTCATAAGACTTGTGCTCTAACTTTGTTGCCCTTCTTTGGACACCCTCCAGGGCATCGATGTCCTTCTTGTAGTGAGGGTCCCAAAACTGAACACAGCACTTGAGGTGCAGCCTCATCAGGGCTGAGTACAGGGGGACAATCACCTCCCTGCTCCTGCTGGCAACACTATTTCTGATAGTCAGAATGCTGAAGTCAGAATGCTGGTGGCCTTCTTGGCCACTGTGTATACCGCTGGCTCGTGTTCAGCCAGCTGTCAACTAACACCCCCACGTCCTTTTCCTTTACATAGCTTTCCACCCACTCCGCCCCAAGCCTGTAGCATTGCTTGGGATTGTTATGACTGAAGTGCAGGACCCAGTACCTGGTCTTGTTGAACCTCATGCATTTGGCCTCAGCCCATCGATCCAGCCTGTCCAGATATCTCTGTGGGGTCTTCCTACCCTCAGGCAGATCAATGTTTCCTCCAATCTTAGTGTCATCTGCAAACTTACAGAGGCTGCACTCAATCAGTAAACAGGACCAGCCCACGTACTGACCTCTGGGGAACACCACCTGTAACAGATCGCCAGCTGGATTTAACTCCATTCATCACCACTCTCTGTATCCAGCCATCCAGCCAGTTTTCTAGCCAGTGAGGAGTACACCTGTCCGAACCATGGGCTGCCAGATTCTCCAGGAGAACATTACCAGGTGGATAGATGATGGTAAAGCAGTGGATGGGGTCTATCTTGATTTCAGCAAAGCATTCGACACCGTCTCCCACAGTATCCTCACGGCTAAACTGAGGAAGTGTGGTCTGGACGATCGGGTAGTGAGATGGATTGTGAACTGGCTGGAGGAAAGAAGCCAGGGAGTTGTGGTGAATGGGATGGAGTCTAGTTGGAGGCCTGTATCTAGTGGGGTCCACCAAGGTTCGGTACTGGGACCGGTGCTGTTCAATATATTCATCAACGACTTGGATGAGGGGATAGAGTGCACCTTGAGCAAGTTTGCTGATGATACAAAACTGGCAGGAGTGGCTGACACGCCAGAAGGGTGTGCTGCCATCCAGCGAGACCTAGACAGGCTGGAGAGTTGGGCAGGGAGAAATTTAATGAAATTTAACAAGCGCAAGTGTAGAGTCTTGCATCTGGGCAGGAATAACCCCAGGAAGCAGTATAAGTTGGGTACTGACCTGTTGGAGAGCAGCGTAGGGGAAAGGGACCTGGGGGTCCTGGTGGACAGCAGGATGACCATGAGCCAGCACTGTGCCCTCGTGGCCAAGAAGGCCAATGGCATCCTGGGGTGTATTAGAAGGGGTGTGGTTAGTAGGTCGAGAGAGGTTCTCCTCCCCCTCTACTCTGCCCTGGTGAGACCGCATCTGGAGTATTGTGTCCAGTTCTGGGCCCCTCAGTTCAAGAAGGACAGGGAACTGCTGGAGAGGGTCCAGCGCAGAGCCACCAAGATGATGAAGGGAGTGGAGCATCTCCCTTATGAGGAGAGGCTGAGGGAGCTGGGTCTCTTCAGCTTAGAGAAGAGGAGACTGAGGGGTGACCTAATTAATGTTTATAAATATGTAAAGGGTGGGTGTCAGGAGGATGGAGCCAAGCTCTTCACTGTGACATCCAGTGGCAGGACAAGGGGCAATGGGTGCAAGGTGGAACATAGGAGGTTCCACTTAAATATGCGGAGAACTTTCTTCACGGTGAGGGTGACGGAGCACTGGAACAGGCTGCCCAGAGAGGTTGTGGAGTCTCCTTCTCTGGAGACATTCAAAACTCGCCTGGATGCGTTCCTGTGCGATCTGCTCTAGGTGTTTCTGCTTCGGCAGGGGGATTGGACTCGATGATCTTTCGAGGTCCCTTCCAATTTCTAACATTCTGTGATTCTGTGATTCTGTGATTACTGCAATAAGTAGAGTAGGTCCAAAGAAGAAACACTAGCTCAATTTGTAGTTCCTTACAATCTAATCACTATGACATTTGAGAATCCCAGCACAGTTACTTTTCTAACACATTTCTGTGATCTGATCCTAACATATTGCTACTCCAAATGTAGACACACCAAGGTTATGTAAGATTTGAAGCCAATATAAAACAAGCTTGCAGAAATGTTTCCAAACATTTGTAATATAGAAATAACAATCAAAGTCAAAAATGAAATAAAGCATGTTTATTTACCGCAATACAAATAAATGGAATGACAATTTTCAAAGAAAAAGAAAATAAAGTTTTAGGGATTCTATTTTGCTTTAGAAATGCAATGGTTTAAAAAAATTCTTAGGAAACTAAACAACTGGGTTATTTTGCATTGAATTACATCATAATAAAATAACAAAGAACAGCATTTTTAGTGAACCAGTTGAAGAAGAGGTCTATAACAATTATGAGTGAGATTCTTTGAATGCAGAATATTTATGTATCACTACAGCTGTCCACAGTTTTCTAAAGTGTTTAACTGACCTGGAGAATGACTTCAACAAAGAGATTTGGTAACGTTATTTTAATAATTTGGGATGGAAAAAGGATATCTTGAATCTTCAGATGCATGGGAAAACAGATTTTGCAAAATCTTTAAGATACTACAGCATGCCAATCTGTGTTTGGTCAAATCAATAAAAAAATAAACAAGGCTGTCAACTCCACTTTAATAACGCTGTTGCTTGTATTAGAATTTCTATTAGCATCGAGAACATTTCAGTTTTTCAAATCTACATTTATAGTGTTTCTGTCAAATGTTTTTAAAAAATGAACCCATACTCTCATAAACATTAATTTTATTGAATTCATACATTCCATTTAAGATTGGAGGTAATCTGGACTGTAGTGACCATGCGCTGGTTGAGTTTGTGATCTTGAGGAATATGGGCCTCTCAAAAAGTAATGTCAGGACCCTGAACTTCAGGAGAGAAAACTTCCGTCTGTTTAGGAATTATTGAATGAGATCTCCTTGGAAAGGACAGGCCAAGGAGAGTGTACCCCCGTTTGATAAATAAGAAGGGAAAACTGGAAAACAACAGACACGGAGAAGGCTGAGGTACTCAATGAGTTCTTTGCCTGTCTTCAATGGCAGTCAAGCCACACACATCTGTAATGTCCCTGAACTTCTGGACAGGGGTTGAGGGAGGAAAATCCATCCCACTGTAATCAAGGAGCAAGTCTGAGGTCGCCTTATGAGACTGAATGTGTACAAGTCTATGGGTCCTGATGACATGCATCTCAGCATCCTGAAGGAACTGGCTAATGCTGTTGCCAAGCCACTCTCCATCATATTTGAAAAGGCGTGGCTGTCAAGCAAATTCCCCAGTGAAGGGAAAAAGGGAAAGAGCACTACTGTTTTTAAGAAAGGGAGAAAGGCAGCCCAAGGAAGCAACAGGCTGGTGAGCCTCACCTCTGTGTCTGGGAAGATCATGGACATAACTCCTGGAATTTATGTCAAGGCACATGTGAGACAAGAAAGTGATGCAAGATAGCCAGCACAGCTACACCAACCGCAGAAATTGCTTGATCAATCTGGTGGTCTTTTATCATGGAGTGACAGCATTGGTGGACAAAAAAGGGCAACAAATGTAGTCTACTTGGATTTCTGCAAGGACTTTGATATGGTCACATACCATATCCTTATCTCTAAACTGTAGAGAGATGGATTTGAAGGGTGGACTGTTTGGTGGATGAAAAATTGGCTGGATGGTCGCAGCCAAAGCGTTGTGTTCAATGGCTCTATGTCCAGGTGGAGGCCGGTCATGAGCAGGGTCCCCCAGGGATCTGTCTTGGGACCGGTGCTCTTCAACATCTTCATCAATGACCTAGATAGTGGGACTGAGTGTACCTTCAGCAAGCTTGCTGAAGAAACCAAGCTGTGTGGTACAGTTGATACCCCTGAAGGAAGGGATGTCGTCCAAAGGGACTCAGATAGGCTGGAAAAATGGGCCCATGAGAACCTGATGAGGTTAAACAAGGCCAAGTGCAAGGTGTTGCACTCAGGTGGGGGCAATCCCAGGTGTGTGTACAGACTGGGAGAAGAACTCCTTGAGAGCAGCCCTGCGGAGAAGGACCTGGGGATTCTGGTGGACGAGAGGCTTGATATGAGCCAGCAGTGTGTACTTGCAGCCCAGAAGGCCAACTGCATCCCGGGCTGCATCAAAAGAGGTGTGGCCATCAGGGAGAGAGACATGATTGCTCTCCTCTGCTGTGCCCAACTGGACTACTGCGCCCAGGTCTGGGGCCCTCAGCACAAGAAAGACATGGAACTGTTGGAGTGGGTCCAGAGGAGTACCTGAAAGATCATCAGAGGGCTAGAGCACCTCTCTACAAAGACAGGCTGATGAAGCTGAGCTTGCTTAGTCTGGAGAAAAGAAGGCAGTGGTGAGACCTCATGGTGGCCTTCTGGCACTTAAAGAGAGCTTATAAACAATATGGAGATCAACTTTTTATATGGTCTGATGGGGTGGTTAGGCACTGGAACAAATTGCCCAGAGAAGTTAGAAAAATATACATATATTTTCTTAAGGACAATGAGAACAAAAACAACATTTAACTGGGTATTTTTTTTAGCAATACACTCATTTCTGGAGAGACAGAAACTTGACTTATGTCCGTTACTGTGTTGGCTCAAATTCACTTCTCTGGAAGAAAACTTATATTGCTAGCCATTACATGGATCAAGAGAACACAACTTGGCAACAGCAAAAATCACTCTTCAGAGTTAACATATAGAAGGCTACAGACTTCAGTTCTGTCTGGAAAGGATGTGAGGCCTATATTCCCCGTTCTCAATCCACATACTAAATCATGGATCTAGATCCTGGTCCAGACCCTCTGTGAATTCAGCTGTACATACCAAGGTCAGATCTCTCTAATGTGAACCTAAGGTTGTATAACAAAGTCCCTATTTACATGGTAGAAGTAGAACCACATTTACTTTATCAAATGGATCAGCAATTTAAAGTTGTGGTAAACATGAACATTCTTTTCTTAAAATCATTGCATTAAATGCTTGAATAATCATTCATTTCAGAGTTCTGAAATTTATACCAAGTAAAAATGCTTTATTTTCCCTTTGCAGTAGATTGAATAAGCGGTAACAAGGTCAAAATTACAGGGAAATACTCAAAAATTTGCATCCCAGAGTCCTGAGGGAATTGGCTGATGCAGTCGCCAAGCCACTCTCTATGATATTGGAGAAGTCACGGCAGTCTGCTGAAGTCCCTGGTGACTGGAAGAAGGGCAGTGTCACACCCATTTTTAACAAGGGTAGAAAGGATGAGCCAGGGAACTATCGACCAGTCAGCCTCACCTCTCTGCTGGGGAAGATCATGGAACAGATCCTCCTGGAAGCTAAGCTAAGGCACATGGAAGACAGGGAGGTGATGCAAGACAATCAGCACGGCTTCACCAAGGGCAAGTCCTGCCTGACCAAACTCGTGGCCTTCTATGATGGTGTAACTGCATCAGTGGCCAAAGGAAGAGCCACTGATGTCATCTATCTGGACTTCAGAAAGGCCTTTGACATGGGCCCCCATAACATCCTTCTCTCTAAATTGGAAACATAAGGATTTGATGGGTGGAGTCTTCGCTGGATGAGGAACTGGTTGCTAGATCGTATCAGAGAGTGGTGGTCAATGGCTCTGTGTCCAGATGGGGATCAACAACGAGTGGTGTTCCTCAGGGGTCCGTTCTGGGACCAATGCTCTTCAACAACTTCATCAACGACATAGACAATGGGATGGAGTGCACCTCCAGCAAGTTTGCGGATGACACCAAGCTGCGTGGCGTGGTCAACGCACGTGGGGGACAGAATGCCATCCAGAGAGACCTAGACAGGCTGGAGCAGTGGGCCCAAGCTAACTTCACGAGCTTCAACAAAGCAAAATGCAAGGTCTTTCACTGGCAACCCCCACTATCAATACAAGCTCGGGATGCAAGGATTGAGCAGAGCCCTGTCAAAAGGGACTTAGTGTACTGATGGTTGACAAGCAGGACATGAGCCAGCAGTGTGCCCTTGCAGTACAGAAAGCCAACCACATCCTGTGCTGCATCAAAAGAAGTGTGGCTAGCAGGGCAAGGGAGGTGATCCTGCCCCTCTACTCTGCGCTGGTGAGACCCCACCTGGAGTACTGCGTCCCAGTATGGAGTCCTCAGGACAGAAAAGGCATGGACCTGCTGGAGTGCGTCCAGAGGAGGGCCACAAAAATGATCCAAGGGATGGAACACCTCCTGTGTGAGGACAGACTGAGACTTGGGGCAGTTCAGCCTGGAGAAGAGAAGGCTCCGGGGAGACCTGATAGCAGCCTTTCAGTGTCTAAAGCGGGGCTACAAGAAAGAAGGGGACAGATTCTTTAGCAGGGCCTGTTGTGATAGGACTAGGGGAAATGGTTTCAAATTGAGAGAGGAGATTTAGTCTCCGTATAAGGAAAAGTTTTTTATGCTAAGGGTGGTGAAGCACTGGAACGAGTTGCCCAGAGGGGTGGTGTGTGCCTTGCCCCTGGATTCATTCAAGGTCAGGCTGGACAGGGCTCTGAGCCACCTGATCTATCTGTAGATGTCCCTGTTCAGTGCAGGGGAGTTGGACTAGATGGCCTTTAAAGTTCCCTTCCAACTTGGACAGTTCTGTGATTCTATGGTCACATTTTTAAGTTAAATTTGCAAAATAAGTCATGATGCATGTTGAACAATCAGTCTTCATTCTTCTCCCACACTTCTTCCTCTCACGCTCTTCTTCCGTTTTTAGAAGGGATTTACCTTCCCTCTCCACTTGTCCCCACTTCAGTAGCCATATATGTACTCTAGATACAAACAAGAAGGTAAAGGAAACTCTGCAATTTACTTAAATTTATTTTAGTCCGGAAGATATGAAGTAGATTTATCTACCTACTTATCTATGTAGTATCTGTCTACTTATTTATTTATTTATTTATGTTTGCATACATGCACTATTTCTTTATCTTTATCGCTTTTTAAGGAAGAAGTAGGAAATTGAAGAATATTCAAGCAGCGCTTTCATACAAGTCTAGGAAGTATTTTTCAAATGAAAGTTCTGAGCATAAACATGTTAACATCTTCACAACACCCCGCAAAAGAGTTTGTCCTCAACTGAAAAGTAATATTGATTTTGATGGCAGCAGACCCATCCTATGTTTATGTTGCTAAAATACAGCTTCATCTCTACAATTATCACTGATTCCCCATCTCATTTCCTCTTGAAGCAAAAGATAAAAAGACAGCTGAACCACCTCATCAGTCTTAATCTGATCCATGCAGAAAGAAACAGAGCATATACACACACATATGGCTTGCTTCCCATCCTAAGCAAAAGCCAGCTGTGTGCATTTTCTCTGTTTAAATTAACTAGGGAGGAACCATTTTGACTGAACTAAAAGAACTCCAGAAGGGAGGTACCATGACCTCAAGAAATATCAAGGTCTCCCCTTCAACCTCTTCTCTGACTTTAGTCTTTCCAATATGCTTGTAAGAAAGGGAGAAGACACAAATACAGAATAGAACCTTGAAAAAGCAGGGATACGTAAAGGAGGGGAAAAGTGTATATATTAGTTGGGACAGTTCCAAGGTAGAACAAAAAAATGTATTCAGTTACACTTTTCTTATCTAAATCTGTTACTATATAGTATTTCTATTTAATGAAATAGAAAACAAAAAATGGAGCACACACTCACTAAGATGATTTAAAGGCTTGAAGTTCAGAAAGACTGCACAACACCTGGAAAACAAGATTCTAGCTAAATTTCATATATACATATGCATATATTTGAGAATATATAGGAAATATTTATATGTATAGGAAACAGACAGACAGATACAACTACAGTTTGCTAGGCAGATAGATTTGTAGTTTGGAGACCAAAGGAACAGGAATTTAACCAGGTTAATCTGTTGAAGCAAGTCAAATCTCATAATGAACTCACAATTTAAAAGTATTAGCTAAAAGGCACAAAAAAAAAAAGTTCGCTCTATTCTGCTTCCATAAGCTGAGTCGCTGAGTGTAACTGCGAATGTTGTTGTTCGTAGTTTGATTATCCTTGTCTTCTATTATGTTGAATTTTCTTTTTCACCTAAAGCAATTTAAAAAGTTGAGATCTTTTGTATGCTTTTAGATGTGGAGAAGGCTGATGCAAGATGGAAAGATATTTTTTATCTCCAATGTGTGAAATAAAATTGTCTTTACAAAACCAAGACATGAGCAAAACACCTAACAAAGGAAAAA
This sequence comes from Alectura lathami, assembly GCA_013399715.1. Classification (NCBI taxonomy): domain Eukaryota; kingdom Metazoa; phylum Chordata; class Aves; order Galliformes; family Megapodiidae; genus Alectura; species Alectura lathami. The sequence goes on along the minus strand of VXAV01008837.1, from coordinate 37,808 downwards.
TTTCTAGTACTAAAGATAGCTGAATAAATTTCTTGTAGAGGTTAAGAAGAGTCCACTTCTTTCTTTAAGAGTCATTAATATAAGCACTTGTTAGTGAATGAAGTATACTTAATCCTGCTTTAATATAATTGGTCTTTGATGAAGTTTCTATCATAGATAGTTACTCTACCACACTATTTTTGCTGAAGATTTTTCTTTAATTTGCAAAAAGAGAGAATAAGAGGGAGATTACCTTTTTCAAAGAAATATAACTACCTTACTGTCCACCTAATGGTGTTTGATTACTACATGCTCTCTATGAATTATTTTGTATCATTGTTGCAAAGATTAAGGATGGCAAGTCAACACAATAACACAAATTATTTCGCTTTTTTGGACACAACTGCAGTAACAGCCTTCTGGAAACCACTCCTGGCATTTATAGAATTCATATCTCACTCTTATTGTCACCACTCAAAATAAAGTGCAAAGTTTAATACACAGATGGATATAGACTCTTATATAATGTAAACTCTCTGTGTTATGGTATTACAAGTTCCTGTGTTCTTCTTAAATGTGTATAATCCACCATTAACAACACCCAGGGATGTTTCCCTTTTTATTTGCAGGAAATATTTAGGATAAAATTCAAAGGTCAATATGTATTGTCTTTTAGGGATTTATCTATAATTTTATTCGCTTAATTTTAAAAAAGGTTGTTCATAACAAAAGAAAGCAGAAAGACAATTCAAAAGACAAAAAGTAAACTTATTAATATAGTATCTTAACATTTAAAAAAAAAAAAAAAGCATGTAGGAAGTAAAGCAATTTTAGGCAGCATTCAAGAATCTGAAAAAAAAAAATGAAAAAGTGATTGGAAGGATACTTTACAAAATACATTTGAAGATAACATGAAACAAGAACAGGCTAGCTGGGAGGAACAGAAAGAAATTGTCTGGGCAGCCAGGAATCAGGTAAGGAAAGCCAAAGCCCAGAAAGAATTATGTCTAGGCAGGGGCATAAAGGGGAATAAGAGGAATTTCTACAGGTACATCAATGATAAAAAAGAAGGCTAGGGAAGATGTGGGTTCTCTCCAGAAGCAAAGTGGAGAGCTGGTCATGAGTGATTTGCAGAAACCTGAGGTGCTCATTGACTTCTTTGCCTCTGTTTTCACAGGCAAGGACTCTAGCCACACCACCCCAGTTGCAGAATACTAATACTAAGAACAAAATACTAAGATATATACTAATACTAAGAACAAAAGGTGGTAGGGCAGAGAATGGCTGGAGAGTAGCCCTGAGGAGAAGGATTTGGGGGTGTTGGTTGATGAAAAACTCAACAAGAGACGACAATGTACGCTTGCAGCCCAGGAGGCCAACCGCATCCTGGGCTGCATCAAGAGAAGCATGACCAGCAGGGTGAGGGAGGTGATTCTGTCTCTCTGCTATGGTGAGACCCTATCTGGAGTACTGCGTCCAGTTCTGGGGCCTCCAACACAAGAAGGGCGTTGAGCTGTTGGAGGGGGTCCAGAGGAGGGCCACGAAGATGATCAGAGGGCTGGAAGACCTCCCCTACGAAGGCAGGGTGAAAGAGTTGGGGTTGTTCAGCCTGGAAAAGAGAAGGCTCTGGGAGGACCTTATAGCAGCTTTCCTGTGCTTGACAGGGGGCCTACAGGAGAGCTGGGGAGGAACTCTTTAGAAGGGCATTTAGTGACAGGATGAGAGGGTAATGGCCACAAACTGGAAGAGGGTAGATTTAGGCTAGATATTAGGAAGAAATTCTTCCCTGTGAGGGTGGTGAGACACTGGAGCAGGCTGCCCAGAGAAGTTGTGGATGCCCCCTCCCTGGATGTGTTCAAGGCCAGGCTGGATGGGGCTCTGAGCAACCTGCTCTAGTGGGAGGTGTCCCTGCCCATGGTAGCGGGTGTGGAACTAGATAAACGTTAAGGTCTCTCTCCAAGCCAAACCATTCTACAATTCTATGATTCTTTGACAGTTTATGTAGATTGCTGTAATCCATGCAAGTTAGGGAAGAGTGAAACAAAATCACAGAAAAAATACCCAAAAAAACAGCAACAAACACAACCTTTTTTTTTTTTTTTTTTCCTTTTTGATCCTCGAAGACCATATTTATGTGCCTCAGAGACAAATCATCTCTGGCTGGGATAATAAGAGAGAGTTTGAACAACACAAGGCAGCAGCAATTTTCTTGAGCTTTATTCAATTCACTGGTGAAATTCTAATAAGTGCTTCCATGTACTCTTGAGTAGACCATGCCAACATGTGGATTTTATAGCCACATCTTGTCATCAAAGTGCTAACCTGAAACTTTGCTCCAAAAACTTTTAAGCAACCAGCTTAGAAGTAGGGAACTTCTGTCACCAGACGCCTTTTCCTCAAGTCATCCTGTCATAAACGTCTTTTTTGCCTCAAATTGAGATTCTAATTTCTTTTTGTCATGCTATTTGTTTGTATTAATATGGTATCCAGAGCAAAGTCTTGTTTCTCAGGTACCGTATTTATGTGGAAAATGCAGAAAAATATAGAAGGCAAAGATGTGTTACAGAAAGTGAGAGGGAAAATGACCCTCTAAGGTCCCTTCAGCTTATGCTGCACATGAGATAAGTGAAGACAAGACTCAGACTCTTTCTACGCCCTTCCTGCTGCCCATTTCTTACAAAATCTCTGTCTGGAAATTACTGCTGCATGAGCGTTGCTTTTCCCATTACATGACAGTCAATAATATGTATAGTCCCTGCAGTCTTTCAGATTAAGGAAGTAGGGACTATTTCTCTCTCTAGAAGGATATGTGAAAACACAGGCTTGGACTATGAAGTAAATATTCTAATCCTTGGAGTATGAATATTAACAGTGGTCACACCTAGTCTTCCGTAGTTCTTTGGCACTGCTATCTTCTGAGGTACATGGCTGTACCGCAAGTGTGCATCATTTGCAAGTAACAAATGCTTTAGAATCTCTTAATTTTCATGACAACAAAAGGTACTGGAAAAGGCACTGAAAGTCAAAAATAAAGCATTCACTTCGTATTAACCCATCATGACAAACAACAATGAGACACAAAGGTGCTGAAACTAGTGAATTCACCTTAGGAAAACAGAGGTGAAAGGCTTGCTTTTGCAAAAGAAAAAAAAAAAAAAAATTCTGGTACCCTAAGATTAGTGGGGATGTATAAAATACGACACCTGGGATTGTGATGCCATATTAAGCATTTTTTTAGGAACAGTACTAGTATACATTCTGTCTTGATATTTATTTATAGGTTCCAACCAGACATAGAAACAGTATATCTTTAGCCCTTATCATACCAGGTAAATTATACTCTTTCTGCACCTGTCAGAAAATTCACTTCTTATTCACATGTTTTATTGCCCAAAGAGGACACTAAAACTATGTTATATCAGGTACTTAAGATACCATAAATACCCATGATTTTGGATACTTACCTTTTTTAGTACTTTCTGTACTGAATGCTCCATTATGCTTTGAGAACACACCTTTTTTGCCCTTTTTTTTTTTTTTTTGATTGAATATTGTGTAGTATGTATTATACATTTATAAATTTAACACTTAAGGGACTACCTGCAGAATTACTATGGTTTGAACTGATGATCTTATGGATTTTTTCCAATCTAAATTCTATGATTCTACGATTCTGAAATTAGCCCAACTACTTTAGGAAAGTTTCTTCAGTTATTTATATATCCATAATGCATACAGACATTCTCTAGATGAAAACTTAGAAAAACATTACATGGGATAGCACTTTTCCTGTATTCCACTTAATGCACTTTGGGCAGCCACACAATTCCATACTGCCTGAATTTGATTTCAGGAGCAAAGGGTCTAGTGTTACGTATGCACTTTGCTGACCAAATTTATTACTGGTGCAAGCACAGAATTTTACAGTTTTAAAGTAACAGAATTGCTTCAGTATGAAATCTTAATGAGTTCTGAAAAATGCTACAAAAAGAGGGAGGAAGACACAAATTAAGCCCTTGTAAAACAAATAAAATGAAAAACAACTCATAATGCAGGTGTAGAACAGCAGAAGTTATGGAATATTAGTATCATAGAATCATAGAATATACCGAGTTACAAGGGACTAATCAGAACCATAAAGTCCAACTTCCGCCACCATACCTGACTACCCAAAATTCAAACCATATTTTGAGAGCATTGTCCAAACACTTCTTGAACTCCGGCAGGCTTGGTGCCATGACCAAGCCTGGGGAACTTGTTCCAGTGCCTGACCAGTTTCTAAGTGACGAACCTTTTTTCCAGTTTCCAACCTCAACTTCCCATGACATAGCTCTATGCCATTACCTTAGGTCCTATCACTGTCACCAGAGAGAAGAAGTCTGCACCTCTCCCTCCACTTCTTCTCATGAGGAAGATGTAAACTGTCATGAGGTCTCCTATCTGTCTCCTTCTCTAGGCTGAAAAAACTAAGTGGTCTCAGTTGTTCCTACAATGTCTTGATGTTTAGACACTTCACCATCTTTTTTTTCACTCCTTTGGACTCTCTGTAATAGTGTTACTTCCTTCTTTTGTGGTGATGCACACGCTACTTCACATAAGGTCGCACAAGTGCAGAGCAGAGTGGGAAAATTCCTTCCTCTGAGCTAGCAGTTCTGTGCATGATACACCCCAAGACATGGTTCATTCTTCTGGCTGCCAGAGCACACTCCTTATTCATATTTAACTTGCCATCAAGGAGAATCTCTAGTTCTCATTCTGCAGTGCTGCTTTCCAGCTTCTCAGCCCCTAGAATGCACATATACCCAGGGTTGCTCTATCCTAAGTGCAGAATCTTTTTCTTGTTGAACTTCATGTAGTTGGTGATAGCCCAGCCCTCTAGTCTGCCAAGACCTCTCAGGAATACCTCTCCACCCTCAAGGGAGTAAATAGCTCCTCCCAGTTTAGTGTTTCCTGCAAACATACTTAATATACCTTCTAGTCCTGTATCCAAGTGATCTATGAAAACATTAAAGAGAACTGTTCCTATAATGGAGCCTTGTGGAACCCCACTAGTGACAGGCCACCAGCCTAATGTAAATATTTACTCTGAGCCCGACTCATCAGCCAGTTGTTCACCCATTGCATTGTATTTTTGCCTAGCTGTATGCTATTTCCTACGGACGTTTTGTTCAGTAGGATACTGTGAGAAACAGTTTTGAAAGCTTTGCTAAAGTCCAAAAAAACTACACCAAATGTCTTCCCTTAACTAGATGGATGCCTTGTAATAAAAGGAGATCCAGTTCATTAAATAGAGCTTTCTGGTTTTGAAGAAAGTCCAGTGGGAGGGGAAAAATAAAATTCACTGGTTTTGCATTTCAAGGGTAGGGGGGAGGCAAGAGCTTCCTTTACTGCATCAAAAACTGTCTTTTGAAATTCGTAAATAAGCAGGCTATCATCTGATTAGACAAACTATGTACTGAGATACTAAATTAATATTAAGCATGACTAATGAGCATTTCCTCCTCTACAAATGAAATGTACAGCAGGGCCTGAAGCCCTACATTTTTAAGTTTCAGTCAGTATCAGTTACATTGACATGTCACAATATTCTACTCCAAATTATTTGCCTTAGTCAAAAAAGAAAAAAAAAAAAAAGGATAGTGGGAGAGTGGAGTGGAAAGAAAGAAGAAAAGTAAGAGAAAAGAGAAGAAAGAGAAACGGGAAAAGAGAAGAGAAAAAAGAGAAAAAAGAGAAGAAGGAGAAGACAGAAGAGCAAAGAGTAAAGAGCAAAGAGAAACAAGAGGAGAAAAAAGATTTACTGCTTCACAGCAATCAATTATATCCTCTTCATTACTTTCACTGGAGAGTTTGCTCAAGTATCTGGTTTGTACAAAACAGTGCATAAAATTATAATATTTTTTCATCGAAGACACAACAGCTATCTGTTTTTGTGTGAATCAGATTTCTGTCTCTATGCTTATATCAGAGCACTGGTAGTTTTGCAGTGGTATTTGAACTATCACCTCTTTATTTTAATCTGCTTGACTTTTCCCCCCACAACAGAAGTTTTTTTCCTTTTATTGAATCAGCCACAGAAACTTGTCTGGCTATTGATTCTGTAAAGTATGCCAGTTCAGTATTGCAAGGTCACTCATAATTGCACCTAGACTGTTTCTCTTCTCTCTCCTTCTCTTTTTTTTTTTTTTTTTTTAAGGCAATTCTTTTGAATATCAATGGTGAAGGCATACTGTGTACTGGAATTTTACCAGTAAAAACTCCCAATGAGGGAGAAAACACGGAAGTATTTCTATTGAGACTACACTTCAGTGGTACATTTCTTGCAAAATAGCCACTATAAAGATAAGGGTACAAAAAGGTCATTTCATAAAAAAAGACAGCAAAATGAATCATAGAATCAGAAGCACAGAACTGTCCAAGTTGGAAGGGAACTTTAAAGGCCATCTAGTCCAACTCCCCTGCACTGAACAGGGACATCTACAGATAGATCAGGTGGCTCAGAGCCCTGTCCAGCCTGACCTTGAATGAATCCAGGGGCAAGGCACACACCACCCCTCTGGGCAACTCGTTCCAGTGCTTCACCACCCTTAGCATAAAAAACTTTTCCTTATACGGAGACTAAATCTCCTCTCTCAATTTGAAACCATTTCCCCTAGTCCTATCACAACAGGCCCTGCTAAAGAATCTGTCCCCTTCTTTCTTGTAGCCCCGCTTTAGACACTGAAAGGCTGCTATCAGGTCTCCCCGGAGCCTTCTCTTCTCCAGGCTGAACTGCCCCAAGTCTCAGTCTGTCCTCACACAGGAGGTGTTCCATCCCTTGGATCATTTTTGTGGCCCTCCTCTGGACGCACTCCAGCAGGTCCATGCCTTTTCTGTCCTGAGGACTCCATACTGGGACGCAGTACTCCAGGTGGGGTCTCACCAGCGCAGAGTAGAGGGGCAGGATCACCTCCCTTGCCCTGCTAGCCACACTTCTTTTGATGCAGCACAGGATGTGGTTGGCTTTCTGTACTGCAAGGGCACACTGCTGGCTCATGTCCTGCTTGTCAACCATCAGTACACTAAGTCCCTTTTGACAGGGCTCTGCTCAATCCTTGCATCCCGAGCTTGTATTGATAGTGGGGGTTGCCAGTGAAAGACCTTGCATTTTGCTTTGTTGAAGCTCGTGAAGTTAGCTTGGGCCCACTGCTCCAGCCTGTCTAGGTCTCTCTGGATGGCATTCTGTCCCCCACGTGCGTTGACCACGCCACGCAGCTTGGTGTCATCCGCAAACTTGCTGGAGGTGCACTCCATCCCATTGTCTATGTCGTTGATGAAGTTGTTGAAGAGCATTGGTCCCAGAACGGACCCCTGAGGAACACCACTCGTTGTTGATCCCCATCTGGACACAGAGCCATTGACCACCACTCTCTGATACGATCTAGCAACCAGTTCCTCATCCAGCGAAGACTCCACCCATCAAATCCTTATGTTTCCAATTTAGAGAGAAGGATGTTATGGGGGCCCATGTCAAAGGCCTTTCTGAAGTCCAGATAGATGACATCAGTGGCTCTTCCTTTGGCCACTGATGCAGTTACACCATCATAGAAGGCCACGAGTTTGGTCAGGCAGGACTTGCCCTTGGTGAAGCCGTGCTGATTGTCTTGCATCACCTCCCTGTCTTCCATGTGCCTTAGCTTAGCTTCCAGGAGGATCTGTTCCATGATCTTCCCCAGCAGAGAGGTGAGGCTGACTGGTCGATAGTTCCCTGGCTCATCCTTTCTACCCTTGTTAAAAATGGGTGTGACACTGCCCTTCTTCCAGTCACCAGGGACTTCAGCAGACTGCCGTGACTTCTCCAATATCATAGAGAGTGGCTTGGCGACTGCATCAGCCAATTCCCTCAGGACTCTGGGATGCATCTCATCAGGACCAATAGACTTATGGACGTTCAGGTTCCGCAAACCTGATCCTCACTTACAGTGGGAGGGAGACAGGTTCTCCACACCCCATCTTTCAACCCATCTGCTTGATGATGCAGAAGAGCTGTTGTTGTTGGAGACTGATGCAAAAATTGCTGAACACCTCAGCCTTCTCCTCATCTGTTGTTACCAGCCTGCCTGTATTGCTCACTAGGGAGGGGACACCCTGAACTTTTCTCTTCCAGTTGATATACCTGTAGACTCCTTTCTTATTTTTCTTTGCACCCCTCGCCATGTCCAGTTCCAGCTGGGCCTTGGCCCTTCTGACCCCTTCCCTACACAGCCTAGCAGCATCCCTATTCTCCTCTCACAATACCTGTCTCACCTTCCTTTGCCTGTGCATTTTCTTTCTTTCTCTTTTGACCAGCAGGTCACAATGCAGCCATGATGGCCTCCTGCCTCATTTCCTGACTTCCTGCAAGCGGGGATGGAGACCTTTTGGGCACTAAGGAAAGCTTCCTCAAAAACCTGCTAGCTCTACTCTGCTCCTTTGTCCTTCAGGGCAGCTTCCCAGGGGGTTTTATTGATTAACCCCCTGAAGAGCTGGAAATAGGCTTTTATAAAATTTAGGGTCCTAATTTTACTCCTTGTCTGCCCCATATCCCTCCGGATTGTGAACTGCACCATGGCATGATCACTAGAGCCCAGGCAGCCTCCAGTCCTGATGCAACCAATTATTCTGTTTGCGTTGGTGAGCAACAGCTCTAGTGTTGCATTCCCCCTGGTGGGGCTATCTATTACTTGGTTTAAAACGTTGCCCTCAGTGCATTCCAGGAGCCTCCTCAATTGCCTACTGATCGCCGTGCTACTTTTCCAGGAGATGTCAGGGAGGTTGAAGTCGCCCAGCAGGATGAGAGGTTACGGTTGCAATGCCTCTTATAGTTGGAGAAAGAAGGCTTCATCCACAGGGTCCGCTTGGTCAGGCAGCCTGTTGTAGACACCAACCACAAAGCTCCCTTTGTTGCCTCAGTCTCTAACTCTCACCCACAAGCGTTCGACTTGCTTGTGAGCTTATGGGTGAGAACCAGGTTTGTGTTAAAATAAATTTCAGACATACAGTTTTCAATACAGTCAAGGGCCTAAAATTTTCTCCTCTTGGAATTTTGTGATGTTAGTGTTTTGCACTTCTCTTTCAGCTACTGTTGGCATTTGCAGCTTCATGCTCTTTAGTCACATTCACGTCTAAATGACAAAGTCAGACTTAGAATAAAGTCTTTCTTCTTTTCCTCCCCATAGTCCAGAGTAACCTTACCATAAATCTGCAAAGAATGTAACATGACATTTTCTTCCTTTTGCCCTCTTGGATTAGCAAGACAGCACACCGCAGAGATAGTTAATCCTAGCAGAAACAGTCAGACTATTTGACTTTGCCTTATTTCTATATTAAGTATTGAGTAAGAAATTCATGTGGCATCCAGGATAAAAAAACAGCATGTAAGGGAAACACTGCTGGAAAAACATGCATTGCCAATAATATAACAGGTCCCAAGGACTTAATTATTCCTTTTCTCATCTTAACATCTTATTTTTCTAGTGTGCAAAAACAGGGTTCATGATGAACCTCTGTGAAACAGCTTTGTCCCATGTCTCATCTATGATCAGAATTAGTGGGTAGAGTTGTGTGGAATTTTTAAATTCATAGTATATTTATTGACAGATAAAAAATATTCAGTTTTTAAGTCAGTTGTAAGTTCAGGTAATTTTGTGCATTAACATATTTATTAAATATTCATAAATGATCAGTCAGTTTCCACAGAATCATAAAATTTGATGAGAAGTAGTTCAAAAGATCAGCCCAAAACTGGAATATAAGACACACACACACATATACATATATATATATATGTCCTAATATGCTGAGAATGTAAGTGGTTTCAAATTTCTCCTTTTGGAGTAACTTCTTCCCAGAAAACACCATGGCAATGTTTGTGACTTTAGAAGGGAAACAGTAAAAAACAACTTAGGATAAAAGCAAAAAGATGTCCCGTGTCTAGTTATTCTAAACCACTCAAAGATCATATGTTAAATAAGATGAAAAAAGCTGAAATTTATTTTCTTTCACATTCTCTTTGCCTTCAGAAATATGAAAAATCCTTCATTGCATGCTCTTACTTTTTTTTTTTT
>VXAV01008835.1:110294-142525 GCA_013399715.1 Alectura lathami | reverse complement strand
CCCGCGGCTGGGCACCGGCTGCCTGTCTCGGTCCGCTGGTCCCGGGAAGCCACGGGATCAGAGACCTCCCTGTCCTGGTCCTCCGCCCGTGGCCCCTCAGGGTGGCTGGAAGAAGCCTCAGAAGGGTTCTGTGAGCGAGGGGGCCCCCTGCGAAGCAGAGGATCCCAGCCAGGTCTCTGTGCGGTTGGAGATTTGCCTTTGTGGCTGACACAGGGAGCGGTTCCCCAGCCCGGGCAGCAGGCCTGGTGTGCCCTGTGCTTCTGGCCATCCTGAGCATCCTCCGTCCTGCCGAGCTGGGTGCTCATAGGCATGGTCAGGCTGATGGGTCTGGCGGATCAGCTCTGTGTTGTATGGTGAAGCGCTGCAGGGCAGCATTCTTCGTGCTATTTTCCTGGCCTGTCTTCTTGCTGAGAAACAAGAAAGTAGGCCAATTAAGGTTAATTTGTTAGTTGTTTATGAGCATTGTTGTCTGGCTTTCATCACCTGGCCAGTGCTTGTGGGGGGGGCTGTTGGTCAGCGCTGGCAGAGAGCGACTTGGACTAACGCAATGGCGCGTGTATTCCAGTCCGCTGCTAACCCATCGCTGGATTTTGTGGCCTCTAGCATCTTTCTGCTTTTCACCCTTATGCTTCTGCTTTTGCCATACTGAAATGAAGTTGACAGTTACAGTGCTTAGAAATACTTTTGTAATGTGTACTTTTCACATGCGATCCGGACCAGGCTTGCAGAACTGCCTCGGAGCTGGGCTGTGGAGATGGATTCTCTGCTCCGAGCTGTCGTGTGCTTTTAGTCAGGTGTTGGACTGCTTCTTGCAGGCACGTTAATGGTCACATAGTGGGTTACGGTATGGGTGGAAGTGGCAAGTGCCCAGATGGTTAGTGTTTGAATAGGTTGCATGGGTGCATCAGGAAGGAGAAAATAACTTCAGTAAGCTATTTATTTTTTCATTTTTTGTAATGTAATTGACTGAAACATGGTTTGGGGAAAGAGTCTTCATTTCACGTGTGTGTGCGCAGCACTCGTGTGTAAGGCATGGAGCATTACAGAACGTGTGCTGTTTCAGCCTCTGCTGTGGTGAACTCTGTCGTTCGAAAGAGGAGGCAAACCCGGAGCTGCGGTCCTGGCAGAGGTAGGAGCGGGCGTCTGGTGATGCCAGTGCTGCGGGCTGCAGCCCTGCGTGTCTCCAGGTCCCTGCTCAGCCGGGAGCCAGCACCTCTGCCGACCTGGCCAGCTGCTGCTCTGAGCAGGCTGCCTCCAGAGCCTGTTCACCTGAGCTGCAGGTGGAAATCGGGGTCCTTTGCGAGGTCTTCTCATAAAAAGCTTGGAGGTGACGCTTCGCCCTGCGCACTGGCATCGACCAAGAGTGGAAAACGTTCTCTGCGAAAGCAGGGGGTAGCTGAAGGGAGGTCTTCCAGCTGCGTAGCACATTGCTTCTGCGTGGCTGCAGGGTACCTGCTGCGGCTGCTTTTAACACCTGGTACTGCTCCGCAAGAGGTACACTGAGAGGAACTGGCTTTCCCTGCGTCTCCGCACTGTGTTTTCATCAGGTGCTGGGCAGTGCTTTGCACACGGTTTCCCCGTATAATCAGCAATCCCTGCTGTTGGTCTGGGAGCAAAAAGTAGGTTTGGAAATCATGGCAGGAGCAGCTGAAGAGAAGTGTTAGAATCTAGTTTCTATTCTAACGCATCCTCTGCTCTAAATGGTTATTGTCTCCTGAAGGTAGATAAAATACAATGCCAACAAAGTTGTATTTATTATAAGACAAATATGCAAATAATTAATGTACTGCGTCATCAGAGCCACATCTGATGATTTTACTCGCCAGTAATCCTTTTAACTTCAATTGAATTTGGTTTCAAAGCACAAAAAACCACAATCCACATCATTTTATGCTGAGAACAGCCTTCAGGTCAGGAATTCCATGGCCTTCTCCAGGCAGCACACAGCATCTTTCCCTCCCACGGCTCAGTTTTCCAACATCTGCAGTCACGGGCAGTCCCGAGCACCTTATCACCTGTGGGATGTGTCAAACAGATCACATTTCTGCCAGAGAGGCCTCTCCTGTGCTTGTTATGCTGGCTGGGAACACATCATTATTTCTAGACCCCTCTGTCTTATCCTTCACGCTGGCGTTGTCCGTCTGTAACGGGGCCAGCGCGTCACCTTCCCAGGGGGCACGGAGCCTGCGGTGCCTGTGCTCGGTTTGGCTGATGCAGCCCGTGCCCGCGGGGCCGTGGGCGCCCGGGGGACAGTGCTGCTCTGAGTGCGGTAACGCCCTTCCTCTCTTCATTATGAACACAGGTTGCTTGTTGATCTGTAGCTGGAGCAGGATCTCATACTAAGATCTTCTGGGGAGTCGCTGCTCAAAACAAACCCAGAGTCCAGCGGCATGAGCCTAGCCTGAAAGGGGGGTTTGTGCCAGCAGTTACAGCACAGGGTGCAGTCATGGGCCTTCCTCAGAGGGCTGGGGTCTCCAGCCAGTGCTGCTGCAGCTCCCAGCTGCTGGAAGTGGGTGCCCTCTCGTGGGAGGGGGGCAGCAAGCGAAGGATGGAGCTTGTGGGCGGATCTGAAGGGAACGGCCAAGTTCAGATCTCTTGTGTTCCTTTCATGACTTTCATACGAACTTCTTTTAGGTTTCTCTGCTGAGGAAGTTTTTGGGGCTGGGGGGGCAAAAGAACGTATTTGAAAAATTCTTCGTTTTGACTGTCGCACAGTGCTGGTGTAGCTCTGTGCGTTGTCCGTTGGCTCCGTTTCGATGTCAGAACAAGCCTGCCAGTTCTGAGTTTTTCAAAACTAGTTTTCCATCTTTCTCTACTGGTCGCAATAAAAAAGCGTTACTGCAGTAACGAGGTGATAGGAGAGCTGAAAGAGCTCTCTCCTATTCATTAGAAGCAAATTAATATGGAATTACACAGCCCAGGGCGCAATAACAGCTCAGCGCCTGGTCGTTACGGTGGCTTCGCTGGCTCCTGGTGTAGCTCTGGGAGCCCTGGCGGCAGCAGGCGGGGTGCTGTGGGTGCCCTCCTGGCCAGGCTCTGCAGGACACCGCTGTGATGCAGGGAAGTAGCGCGGGCTGGGTGTGGAGCCTGGCTTCTGGCAGAGCCGGCAGCGCTGTGATCGTTGGCTGAACTCATAAGGCTTTGTTTCTGTGAAGGCTGTGCGTGTTGTGTTCACAAATGCTCAGCAAAGGCAGTGCTGAAAATATATGGGTGCGTTTTAAATATTTCACAGGACACAAAATTCTTTCCAAACAAAACCCATACAATTTAGTCCTGGGTGTTCATTTGGCTATTTAAATTTCAAAGCCATTGTAAGCCTTGACTGGGCTCTTGGCCCTTCTTGACCTTTGGAGGGAGCTCACCGTCCCTGCAGGAGCCCACGGGATCCGGAGGCAGCCGTGTGCCGTGCTCCTGTGCTCCCTGTTGGGAAGGGGCTGGCGGATCAAGCCAGGCGAAGCATGCTTGCCCCGGTGCCTTCAGTGCTGCGCAGCTCAGCACTGCTCTGCTGGCGTGCCTGGGAAGTTCTGGCCTCTGCTGGGACGCTGTGCTGGAAGGCGGTGGCCTGAGCCATCAGTGGGGCTGGCGTGAGAGCTGTGAGCGTTGTTTGTAGGTGCATCTCTGTGCATGGTGTTCGCAGGTGGTGTTGTCTGCCAGTTTAATTTCTGGCTGGTGTCTGGCTCTGCAGCTGTCCTGTGTTCCGTGTTCACAGTTTCTGAACTACTGCTGAGGGCAGGGAGAAGTTGAGCTGCTACCAGAGCCAGACAGAACCAAACACTGCTGTGTTTGTGTTGTCAGTCCGTCCCCAGCGTGTGATGTAGCATACAACATACGGCTCTCGGTTATTTTTGGTCTGCTGGTACCTAGACAGCTTTTTTCAGAAGAGGAAGAGTTTAAAGATAGCAGAACTGGGGTCATCTGTGGAGACGCCTCTAACAGTAACATCTCTCTCCATCTGTTTGCCATTTACCTTTTATTTACTTGCTTATAATCACTTATTTCTGCCTTCATCTGTGTTTTCAAGGCTGTCTCAGGGACAGTGTGGGTGGAGGAGTGTTCCAGCACTTCATGTTGATTTCATTTAAAATTTAGATGAGGCTTGCTAACTCCATAGACCCTAGAGAGCTGAGATTTCTTCTAAATGCATTGCTGTCTTCTGTGTTACTCCCAAACTTTGAGAAAATACTGAAAAGCAAAGCACAAGGGAGTAAAATGAGTGGAAGCTTCTGGCTCACTGATTTTGGGGACACGTTGCCCAAAACTAGTCATCAAATCTTACGAAGTTGTTACCTTCGTACTTTATTTTGCCCTCTTTTGTTGCCTGGCTGCCTGGCGGTCGCTCTTGGTTTCCATCGGTTACCTCACAGCCCCACAGGGCTCTTTTTCTGCTTCTCTCGGTCAGGTGCCTTTGGCGGCAGGCAGCTGGCTCGCCAAGGGACCTTTCTGCTTTTTCTCTGGGGAGAGACCGAGGGAGAAGTGGAGCGAGTTCCCCAGCCTGCGCGGCTCGGAGCCAGCCTCGTGGGGGCTCGTGGGGCCCCGCGGTGGGCGCGGTGCGGAGCTGCTCTTTGCTGCCCGCCTGCAGGGCCATCGGGCTCGGCACCTGCGGTGCCTTGGGACGAGCCGCAGACAGCCCACAGGATGGGCCTTGTTTTCGCCCCAGCCAGCTCGCTTCCAAGGAGAATGGGCCTTGTTTTCGCCACCCTTCCCGTGGCAGCACGCCTCTTTTGCAGAACATCTGGCGTCCGTATCGCGGGGTGGCCTTGAGGCCTGCGGTTAGGAGGGCGCGTAGTCGGGGCTGGAGAGCTGGGCGTTTCCCTTCACTGGAGTCCTGTGACCGTACGGAACATTTCAAGGGTTGTTCAAGTGTGATGGACTAGCAATTACATAAATTTCTTTATAAAAACACGCTTCTGAGAATGATGTGACTTCCTGAGTTGTCATTTCATTGTTTGCCCTTAAACCCTTTCCAGGATGAACTTACTGCAGTGAATGTAAAGCAGGGCTTCAGCAATCAGCCTGCCTTCTCTGGGGATGAGCATGGATCGGCCAGGAACATTGTCATCAACGCCTCAAAGGTAACGCAGGGCTTTTCAGTCTGAAGTCATTTCACTTGCTGCCAGGCTGGCAAGGGTTACACTTAGCTTTTGACATCTTTACTTTCTAGCGGGAAGTCTTTGTGTTAAAGTTAATGACAGAACAAACGCAGGAACACTGAGCAGTGTTTCTGCTGCCTAGTGCCCAGTCTGCAGTGGGAAACGTGGGTACCGAGAACAAAACGTAGCTGGCACACGAGTAATCAACAATCTTATAAAGGTGTTTTCCGACAAAGTAATTTTCTGCTGTTTGAGTTTTAAATTTTAACATTCTGTGGCTTGTTGGAAAATGTGAATTTACTGTTACGACGATGCTGTTCTATTTTAGCTGAGCATCAATCTGAAATGAGAAGTGATACAAGTAAATTACAAGGTTGTTATTGTTACTGTTGAAATGATAAAGATTTTTCGGATACATTCTTCTGATTTTGTTTTGCTAGAATTGCCACCTGCAAGTACTTTCTGTTTTAGTTAATCTTGTTTTGACTGTTGGACATAACTGGAAAGTAAAACAGAAATTCACATGGAATTGTTTATAGTGTTTGGAAGACTTAAGCGTAGAATTCCAACATTTTCTCTTCTGAAGATATCAAGTGGTAGTGCAGGCAGTCTGAATACAGGTCAGAAGGCTGATTAGCTTATCCCAAGCTTTGAAGTTTTGCCTGCTGTAACCGACGACGGAAAGGCAAGGGATGCGGTTCTTGTGACAGTGTAGTTTGTTCTTACTAGAAGTGAAAAACGGGTATGTACACTTCATGGTACGATAAAATGCTGAGCAGAGGGATGTCCCAAGACACTCTAGAATATCCTGAGTCAGGGATCACCACCTTGTAGCTGCAGGGAATTAGAGCGTGTACGTGCTAGGCTGATAGCCTGGCCTAGAGTGACGAGTCATCTGCGGGGATGGAAATCCCGTGTGCGTTAATGTACGATGGATGCTTGCTAACTGGGTTGTCGTGTGTGTGTTTATTTTTTTACCCACCAGATTGGTGCTTACTTCAGCAGCATACTAGCAGAAAAGCTAAAGCTTAACACGTTCCAGGACACAGGGAAGAAGAAACCACAAATAAATGCCAAAGACAACTACTGGCTGGTTACTGCTCGGTCTCAGAGTGCAATTCACAACTGGTTCACAGATTTAGCAGGAAGTAAACCACTGACTATTTTAGCAAAAAAGGTATGAACATACTCCTTCCCCTCTTTCTTGGATACTGGGTTGTACTGGATTGGTCTGTGGGGATAAGACAGCATTCATAACATGTGGTACAAGGTTAGAGCTTAAGCTATATCTGTTTTAACAAAAAAAGTTGTTTACTATTTTGAGCTTTGTTTAACACTAGAAGTAGATTCTTGAAAAGTGGTATGAAAAGCTTATAGATACGAGCTGACAACTGTATGTAAATGAAATGTTGCTGTTGAGGATGTGCCTTTTTTTACTGAGGGTGGGGTAATGGGTCATTTGTGAGAGTTCCCATGAAATAACGAGATTTTGCCAAAAAAGAATAGCAGTAAGCCCTTAAATTTTATTTCTTGCCTTTGCATTCTGCAGTTCCTTAACAAAGAGGAGGATATTTTCAGAAATTTAGTTTGACTCTAGAGGTCCTGTACACACGTACTCCTGCCACCAGAGGTGTGTAAGTAGCTGGCTGGTGAAGAACATGTCCTGCTGTGCCTCCAGCAGAGCCACCAGAAAAACAAGGACGTTTCTGTGGCAAGCATGCCACCAGCTCTGAGGTTCCCCGTAACTTTACTAGACGTTAGCTTTATGAATAGAAGAACTAGAGAGATTTCTTTCGCTATTTATGCTTTCTTTGCAAATAACTGGATTTACAGACTTGTTGGTAACAGTACATAAGCATGTGAAGAGCCCTGTGAAACTAACTGGGTAGCGTCCCTGCACTGACCACAGAAGAGCGTTCCTGGAAAAGGCCTGTGCTGTGATTGCTGCATGGATGCGTTTTGGCAGTGGGCAGCACTTGTATGTCGGTGCCCTTCTGTCTGCACTGGTTATGACGTGTCTTCTTCTCATACGTGTTGCTTTACAAATGCATTTGGAAGTTTTGGTGCCTTTGTGCAGAAAGGCTTGAGGGCTGCTGTGACAGAACACGGTGACTTTTTGTCATGAAGTCTTATGGGACCAGCTCTGCTCTGTGTGTGGCATGTGGTCCGGTGTCACAGCTGGCCAGCTGCTTTCCCTGGCTCACTCCATCGTTGTGGGCTCTGAACCGGGGCACCCAGGCTGCTGACAACATCTGTGTAGTTGAACCCTTAACCAAAATCTTGATATATCTTTATTTTCCAGAAGTTCTGAGGATCAGCTTGCAGGACTCTTTCTGCGCTTTGGCTGTCTTTGGCAGTGCTGAGAGGTTTGCTAGTGGCCCTGTAGGCATCTTGAGGCTGGGAGAGAACGTGACTGGCTGTACCCTGGGCACAGTGTGGGGCAGTCCCTTTGTATTTTTGAGTCTCTTTGTATGTGTGTAGACAACAGGTTTTGTCAGCAGAGTGGCCTCCAGGTTGGTGAAGAGGTCTGCCACTGCCCCGCTGGTGAGGGGCTGAGCAGAGCAGGCCTGGGCTGACCCGCAGGTGCTGGCTGCTCTTGGCGCTGCGTGCTGTAACCTGCTTCCTGTTTCATTGCAGGTTCCAATTCTCAGTAAAAAAGAAGATGTTTTTGCTTACCTAGCAAAATATTCGGTGCCACTGCTGCGAGCGGCATGGCTGATCAAAATGACATGTGCCTACTACGCTGCCATTTCTGAAGCTAAAATCAAGAAACGCCAGGCCACTGATCCAAATATTGGTAAATAAACAACTCTGGTGTCTAAATGCATAGCAACAGCTGAAGAAGCCTGCTGCTCTTGTTCGTTGCCTTGGTGTTACTGAAGGTCTGTGTAGTGGGAAGGGGAATAAAAATTCTTTTCAATCAGTTTTGCTTAGTATTGAGTGTCAAAGAGCACAGAGAGCTGTGCAGCACCAGTACTGCGCTGTTGGCGTGTGCTCCTCCCAGCCGGTTCCTCCCGCAGTCTCCAGGCGGTGTCTGAGGAGCTGGCTGCGCGGTGCCTTGGCCACCGGTGCCCGTCTCTGGGGGGTGGCAGGTGTGGCAGAGGCGGTGCTCAGATAAGCGGTGCCAAGGAGGGAACTGAACTGCTGATTTAGAAAGCCTGGAACAAAAAAATCTGGTGATTTCAGAGCATGTGTCAGCACACATGTGGCAGTGTGTTTGTTTTAGTGCTGATGCTGAATGGCACTGCCTGGCACCAAGCCAGCGGGCCAGCGGTGAGCGCCTTGGCGGGACCGGCGACACCCAACTGCTGTCAAAGTGGCAGTTCTGCTCTCACAGAGTGTATGCACTGTCCACAGCTCTTCCACTGCTTGGAGTGAACTTTTTCCGGTTTTGTCCTTAAAGCAGCTGTGGTCAGGGGCTGTTTAGCAGCGTCTCGTGCTGCTGTACGGCAAGGGGACAGGCGCTGATGTGCTTGCTGGGGATGATGTGCTTATCCCTTGCCCAGCTGTATGGGCGTGGCTGCAGTGCTGGCAGCCTATGAGCATCCATCCCCATGGCTTCCCTTGTCCTGTGCTTGCTCCTGACCGTGCCCTGCTGTGGGACAGGAGGGGCTCAGGGAGCCTCCTGAGTCCCGGCTGGGCGCTCGCCTCTGGCAGCAGCGCTGTGGCGGGGCAGGCGGGCTGGGAGCTGCTGCTGCTGTTTCTCCCTCTGGAGGACGTGGTCTGGAGGATCTTTGTGTAATCCTGTACCACGCTTCTGGCGCAGCCTGTGGGTCAGGTTAGGTTGTTTGGAGGTTTTTGGGGAAGGAATTTGGTGTGTGTTGCTGTGTATTCTTTGACATTCCCCAGATGTTTTAGATCTGCCCTCTGGGTAACAGAAAGGTGGTTGTGTTGTGTTGACTTGGCAGTACAGATTTTGGTAATTGCTTTGGGAAAATTTTTCTTTCGTACTTTGACATGAAAGCAAGTGTGATATAGTGGATTTGAAATTGTTTTTCCAAAAGTGAGTGAATGTTTGGAGCGATGTAGTTAAATAGCTGTTTGAAAACGCTAAAACCCATCAGCTTTATACAGGAATTTCAGATTTGGATAGAAAAACGTTTGATATATGTTCTGCATATGTTGACAGAACTGCCAATTACAAATTCATAAAGAGAAGGAAAGCTCTAGCCGAAATCTGAGGTGGGCAGTAAGCGGGGAGCATGGCTGTGCGGGAGCAGCAGTTCCTGTAACCGACAGGAAGCAGGCTGAGGCTGTCAAAGCAATTCATTTTGCACTCGTAGAAGAGTGTGCTCCTCTAAAATACGCTGCATGCAGATCGCGTGCAGCTCTGTCAGATGTTGGTGAGATACTAACAAATAGCTTTGGTCGTTGATGTTACACTGCTCAGAGGATGCCTTCCTTACAGGGCCTGCGTTCCCAAAGCTGTGCGTGTATGATCAAGCGAGTTCACTGTTGTTCATTAATTTCTCTCAATTATACTAAATATAGAGTCACTGCTGAGGCATGGAGGAAAGCTGATAGTTGTTGGTGGGTTTGTGTGTTTGATGAACAGGACCTGCTGACTTGTCTACCGTATAGAAAAGCTGATCAGTGTTCCTTGCAGACGCCTGCAGCGTGCTGGTCAGTCTGCCCTCAGAAGCTGCCTCTGAACTTCTTCATTCTTGTCAGAGTCAAAATCCAGCAGAGTTTTGTCTGTTTCAGAGCCTGTGAATTCACAGCAGGTGCTGCACTGTGCAACTGTGTGTTAATGTTTTGGAGAAATATTTTTCGATTCTCACTGCAAAGGAAGCCTTTTATCACCCTGAGTGTTCTAATTGTAAGCTTGTCTTGTAGAATGGACTCAAATTGTAACCAGATACCTTCGAGAGCAGCTGGCAAAGGTTGCGGAGTTCTATCACGTGACTTCCAGCCAAGGCAACAGTTCTGTAGCGGTGCCTCAAGAGATGGAGCAGGCCTTGAAGCAGTGGGAATATAACGAAAAGTTGTCATTTTATATGTTTCAGGTAAAGCGTTAGGAAGTGAATGGGTTTTTGTGATGTCACTGTTCTTGGAAAGTGGAATTTTAGATATTACTGGTACTTTGTGTTGTAAGACTTGCATAATTTTTAAATGCTAATTAATTTTAGAGATTTGCTAGCTGAAAAAAGCTTTGATTTGCTTAGTGTGCTTGATTGTGATTGCAGCAATGTACTCAATTACTCTCTCTCTCCCTATATTGTCCCATCTTTGAAGGATGTGTTTAATGGTCTTGAGCCAGGCTGTGGTCACTGTGGAGCATGAAGCCTTGGGTGCTGGATGGTGACCTGGCCGCAGTTCCACCCTTTAGCCCGTGCCCTCCTGTGCAGTCTGCACAGGCCAAGGAGCTAAGGCACCTGGGGTCCCCGGCCTCAGAGACTGCAGCTGAAGGCACTGCAGCTCAGCGTAAGCAGAAGTCCTGATGGGCGCTGTTGACCGAGGTCGTCTGAGCTCAAGCAGTGGAGGTGGCAGAAGCCTCCAGGGATGCATGCTGCTTTGCTCCTTGGATAGAAATAACACTGAGTCTTGGTCACAGCCCCCTGTCCATAGGGCTGCCCTGGTGGTGGTGGTGGTTCATTTTCGCATGTCAAGTGGTATGCGAGGGTCCTGGTAGCTGCCTTGGGTGATGAGAATTAAACGAGCAATGAAATAAAACTTGTAATTACTCACCTTCTTGTTTAGTGCCCCCAGCTAACAGGTGATGTGTTATTTAAAATCCTTTAAGGAAGGAATGCTCGAGAGACACGAGTATTTGACGTGGATACTGGATGTTTTGGAAAAAATCAGACCCACTGATGATGAGCTGCTCAAGCTGCTGTTGCCGCTGATGTTGCAGGTACGTGCGTGTTCTGGAGCCGTGTAACTTACAGAATCGGTGTAACCGTTACTCGCTTCTACCAGATGATCCTAACGTTTGTGGTGTTAAAATCCAGGTGGGCATTGTTACTTCAGACATGTAGGGAAATATATCGCATGGTGCCTGTTTGGAAGATAGAAACACCCCTGCAAATGTCATGCTTTATAGCCCTTCTTAATCTGAACTGCCAGGAGGATTCTGTTCCGTGACGGGTCCTGCTGGACAGGTGAAAGTTTTAAGAGACGGGAGTGTAGATTTGCATTTTAGATACTCCTTTGTGATCCCTTCTAGTTTATGCACACGGAGTGTTAGGTTGTTAACAAAAATGACTGTGTGGGGCAGACAGCCTAGTAAACAACGCTTTTCTTTTTGGTTTCAGTATTCAGAAGAGTTTGTTCAGTCGGCGTACCTGTCGCGCCGCCTGGCTTATTTCTGTGCCCGCCGCCTGGCGCTGCTGCTGGGCGATGCCCCCAGCCTCACGGCCGCACACTCTCCTCACGTGCTCCTTGGAGCCAGTAACCCTCCTCTGGCAGCCCCCAGTCCGACTGCGCCCGGCCCTGCGGTGAGCCCGGTGCAGCTCGCCTGCTCGGATTTCCTCTCCTGCCCACAGCACCGTCCGCTGGTGTACGGGCTTAGCTGTATGCTGCAGGTGGGCCAATGTTTCCTTGCTCTTTGTTTTCGAGGCTATAACCAGTGTGTTTCAGGGCTTGAAAAGTTGCACTAGCTGTGGTTTGAAATGCACCAGGTAAAACGAGAGGACTGAGTGGATCTGGAGGGAGCAGGAGGGGGATTCTCAGCACTGTCCGAGGTGCAGAGGTGAAACCACCAGGAGGAACTCGTGCTGCCTGTGTGTGTGTCTGCAACTCTGCCACAGGAGGGAGCAGCTGCCACAGAAGTGGCCAAGCCTTCCCTCCGTGATGGGGTGCGTCTGGCTGCGGTAACACTCTGGGCAGCTTGTTTTCATCTGCAGTGAACCTGCTCATTTCTGCCAGAGCCCATTTGTCCTTGCTGGGAGCAGCTGGAGAGAGGATGGCACCGTGCTGACTCCTGCAGGCCCTAACCTCTGAGGGTTTCTTTGATTCCTCTGGGTTGTGATGGGTGCTTGGTGCTGTTGCAGGCTGTTCTGGTTTTGTCAGAATCACAAGCAGTTTGTATTGCCTTCCCAGCTTGCACAGTTTTTAGAACTGTGGAAGAGAAGAAACTGTTTGCTTGTGTTTATTGGTTGGCGATGGCAGGTTTGTCAAGAGTAATCATTTCCTACAAAAAAAGGTTTGTATGGTGAGCTGCTGCGGTTACTGTGACGGAGTGCTGACCTGGGGAGACTTCCTCAAACCCTCCTGCTGTTGCCTGTTCGGTGTCTGCCTCTGGGGGCTGTATGGAGATGTCTTGGCAGTGGTACCAGAGTGTGCTGGTGGTCGTGGAGTGGGTGAGGTCAGCAGGGACCTCCTGAGATCATGCAGCCCACCCCATTGCTTAGGCAGGGTCAGCTCAAGCAGCCTGGCCAGGACCATCTCCGTTGGGTTCAGCAGTCCACCACCTCTCTGAGCACCCTCCTCCAGTGGTTTTAATTTAAAAAAAAAAAAAAAAAAAAAAGTGTTTTCTTGTGATAGGCAGCTCCATGTCACAGGGCTGCCTCTGTCACAGGGGCGGTGGGAGCCTTGAGGCAGGCTGGGCTGCGCAGGAGGGGCTCAGTGTATGCCATCTGAGAAGTGTAGGTGGGGGAGCTCAGCATCTCTGCCCTCACTGCGGGCATGTGGTTGCAGGCAGTGGGATGCTGCCCAGCTCTAAGCGTGCTGTAACTTTTTCTTCTGTTGAATGCGGATCTGTCATCAGCGTTTGTCTCCACCATGAGCTGCTGGCTGTATGCTTGCACACCCTTGGGCAGCTTTCCCCTGCTAACATCACAGAGGGTAGTCTTTGTTCTTCCTGTACTATTTGGTTTATTTTTTTCTTCTTTTGTGCATGTGCTCTTTGTGTGTCTTCTGCCCCTTTTCCTTGCACTACCAGGCAGGTCCGTAGGATGGCCCTGGTGCAGACGAGCTCTCCAGCTTTCTAAAGGAGTGTTTTTCTGGGCAATCTTTTCGCTAAGCTAGTGCTTTGCGATCCAGATTTGGATTGGGAGAACCTCCTAGCAAGCATTCTTGCAGTTTCAAAAATAACAATTCGCAATATGAACCAACTTCATCACTTTAGATGATATTTAAGGTCTGACCCAAAAGCACCAAAGCTTTCTGCTTTTGCTCTGCGCAGTTCTGGGTGCTGCAGAGGGATAGGTGTCTGGTGGTGAGCCCTTGTAAAACGACTGCTTTGAAGCCTGTCGGTGCAGAACCTTTCTTTTGTCGTAAAAGGTATGTTCCTGGTGCGCTTCGAAGACTCGTGTCTTGACCAAAGAATTCATTCTAACTAGTTTCTTAATTTTTAGTTTTTGATATGTAGCTTCTCTCTGAAAGCTGAACACCAAAATTACTCACTTTTTGCTAAAGTGCATTCACATTTCACGGGGGGGATCTGACTGGAGTTAGCCTTTGGTGATGTGCTTTGGTGGCATTATAAAAGCAGTGCAAATGGGAATTGAACGCGCATATATTTAAATACTGTTTTTAATAATGAAAAAGGAAAACAACATAGTGATTGAACTTCTTAAAATGGAGTTTTTAAAGTGAGTGTGCTTGGCTTGTCTCTTGTTTCTCTGACTGTGATTGACCACGAGTGACTCTAGTCTCACGGACTCTCTCCTTGTTGCTGCGTTGGCCTTGTCTCTCTCACACTACTGGTTTTATTCTCTTGCTTGCAGACTGTAACGCTTTGTTGCCCAAGTGCCTTGGTGTGGAATTATTCCACAAATGAAAATAAGAACGTTAATCCTGGCTCACCCCTGGATTTACTTCAAGTTGCTCCATCTAGTTTACCCATGCCAGGTGGAAATTCAGCATTCAATCAGCAGGTAAGCTGTTTTAATTTTCGGATCACTGAGATCTGTTTGATATCCCAAAAAGTGCTTTGTGTTCACGAGGAGTACAGCCAATAGCGTAGTTATTTATGTGCTTCTACTTTCAAGAATGATGGTGTGCTGGTTTTTGATGGCCTCAGTTTGCAAGTCAGACAGGTACTGAACTTGCGGAGATTTCAGTAATTTTATTTACACTCAGATGTTTTCAGTTATTAAATGGCAATTACTTTAGGGTGTAAAATGGCAAACAGGAGGAAGCATGTCATGCCACGGTGTGAGATGGGGCTCTTCAGACTGGGAGCTGACTTCTGCTGGGTTGAACTAGGGAGTTCAGATGGAAGAGAAGTTCTGTTGTAGGCGATACGGAACAGGTGCAAGCATCTGAACAGAGCATACTGTAGTTTGTTGTTCCCAAAGACAGGGAATGGTGTGGATACCAC
Organism: Alectura lathami; assembly: GCA_013399715.1. Classification (NCBI taxonomy): domain Eukaryota; kingdom Metazoa; phylum Chordata; class Aves; order Galliformes; family Megapodiidae; genus Alectura; species Alectura lathami. Next base: position 128,170 of record VXAV01008835.1, on the reverse strand, counting down.
AGGATACCTTGCTTCTGCTGAGAAACCTGTCACAAGCCTGAAGCAAAAATTGAGCCTGCCTACCACGAGCTAATTAGCAATTGCCTTTTTTACAGGTTCGGGCAAAGATTTCTGAAGTGGAACAGCAGATAAAACAAAGAGGTCGCGCTGTGGAGGTGCGGTGGTCTTTTGACAAGTGCCAAGAATCAACTGCAGGTAAGGCAAGTCAAAACAAAGGAAGTGTTGGGAGTGCTAGGGTCAGCATCTGTTCTTTTTCTTTGCGTGTAAACCCGTTGCACTGTGATTAGCTCCAGTGACAGATCTGACAGCTGGATGCCGTGTAACAGCCAGGCAGTGTTTCTCCGCCCACCCCTCGGTTCTTGGACTAGTGATGTGATATTAGCACAAAAGTGTTGGGTAGAAGCTAAGAACTGAGGTTTGAGCTTGAGTACCTGTAGCTCCTGAATCAGCTGGGCACCTAGGTGAGAAATGTGTGTGAAGCAGATTGTTCACAGCTTAGGCAGAGTTCAGTAGGACAGAGATTCTTGCTGGAAATTTGCATACAAAACATGAAATTAGACAGTATGCAGTTAAACTTTGGAGTTTTGTCCTCCATGACAAAACAAAATAACTGTAGAAATCAGGCTGTGGAGAGTCTGAGCAGCCACCTCGCAGTGAAACAAACAGATCAAGTCTTGCATGGGCTTCTGGGCTGCTGACTGCCTTGGGTCATCCTGCGCTTGGAGACCCTGTGTGACCTGAAGCCGTTCTCGGTGTGGGGGTTTGTTTGTTCAGCTTGTGCATCTGTTGATCAAACATGTCACCATCCCCGCTGGTGTCAGGAGGGGGGAGGTCTCTCAGCCTGGGTTTACTGGTGGTCATCCTCACAGATGGTTTGAGGGCCGCTGAACTTCAGCGTGGTACTGTGGCTCAGACTCGCCTTCTGCAGCGGAGTTGCCTGCTGTGATGTAAGCCGTTAGCCCAGCGCGTCAGCTTCGTTCTCTGTTAGGCATGGCAGCAGCACAGGTGGTGACGGTAGACTTGCTAGCAGAGACTCGGCCCTCGCTCTGGTCGCTGTGGAGTGCTTTGTGTGGTGGCTGGTCGCTGCGCCTGCTGAGCCAAGTGTGGTCCTCTGCGCTCCCGCTGCCCATCGCAGTGGTGCATGGTAATGCCTGAAATCCCAGTGTCGTCAGTTAAATTTTTTTTTTTCTCTCTGACCCCTTGTCTAGGGGTGACCATCAGCCGAGTTCTGCACACCTTGGAAGTGTTGGATCGACATTGTTTTGACAGATCAGACTCCAGCAATTCGATGGAGACGCTTTATCATAAGATTTTCTGGGCAAACCAGAATAAAGAGAACCAAGAGGTAATGGCTGCACTCTCTTCTGGCTGTTGAGCCCCTTGACAGTGGATTTTATCTTTACTTGTGAGAACTGTGTGTGCATATGTATAAACCTGATACAAAAGCTTTGTGTTTTATGGTGGTTTTTTGTTTCCTATTTAAAATTTGGTTTCTTAAGAGTAAGCAGCTCTGTGCTGTTATAATGTAATTGTTAAGTGCAATGTACTGTAAACCTCATTTAGGAGGAAGGTTTTGAGGATTGCCTCATGGTTACTGACATGAATTAGGTGAAATACCCACAACTTTTACATCTGTTCTAGAAGGTTGTAAATTAATAGCTTTTTAGAATATTTTAGTGTGTTTAAAATTAGGTACTTCTATGTTTTACGTTGATATTTTCTCCCTGTGCTCCCAGGACCGTGTTCAGAGACCATAAAAATCTTGATCAGAAGTCTTTACCATGTTGACGTTTTTTGCACAGTGAGTTGACAGTGTCACTGGGCCTGTGTGTAAGGTCAGATTCCTGAGTGTGCTTGGAAAGCGTTCGGGGGAAATGAAGAATAGCCAGCTTTGAAAGTACATCAGTAAAGTAAAATGTCGGAGGGGAAAACGCTAGTGAATCTGTCATAACTGCTTGTGCTGATGTTGTGAAAACCTTTTGGCAAAGTTTTTTGTGTATGACTGTATGTGCTTAGTGATCAGTATTCATAATTTGAGACCCTACGTGGGGAGATGGATCTCCCTGGAAGTGTTTCCAGACAGGTACCCTGCTGTGGAGCTGGGGACTGGTGGGTGGCAGTGGAAGACTGGCCAGAGCTGGCTTTGTGCCTCAAGCACACTGTTTTGGGCGTGAGAGAGGAAGTGCAGCTGTCTCATGCCAGCAACGGCGCTGATATTTTGGGTCATCTCTTCTGGGCCAGGCCTTTCTTGGTCATGGAGGTTCCACGTTTGTTTGAGTTTAATCCCCCGCAGGCTGACTGAGAGCCTTGGACATCTCCAGAGTTACGTGCTGCTTGCAGCAGTCTGTGTCTCACAGCTGTGAAGTTGCCGTGGGCGTACACGTTACGCTGTTAGCTTCTCTAATGCGTTTGGTAATGCACATTTCATCATCGCAGTTCTCCTTGTGTACCTAAGATAAATTCCTCGTCCATTTCAACATTGAGCCTTTAATCCCTGTGTCATTTCATGCTGCGGTCAGGAGTGTCCTGAAGCCGTGGAATGGAAATCGGCGTCAAACAGGCCGTGTTCTGGCAGCCCTTCCAGCTGCCGGGTTCCAGCTCTTGGCTTCACACAGAGATCTGTTCTGCTGGACAGGGTGGCAGGATGCAGATTACCACGCTGTGCATTTGGAAGTGCTTTTTACTTGTGCGAGGCAGGGGTTTAGATGGGTTGTAGCTTTCAGGGGCCTAAGACTACTACAGCAAGCATCTGCACAGTTAAAATCTGAGGCTGGAGAAATAGGTAGGGGAGAGGTGCTACATCAGAGATGAAGTCACTGAAAGTTCTTAATGCCGAGGCTTGGATGCAGTTGGGAGTTCTAACACACAAGGTGTGTTTTGCTTGTTTGTTTTGCTTGCTTGTTTCATGGATAGGATGTAAAATGCTGTAAGTGTTGGCTTTGTTTTCGCCTGTTGGGGGTCAGGCGATGTTGTTCTCAGCTTACCTTTCTACATTTGTTTTTGTGTTTTGTTCTTCCTTCTTACCGCCTGCATTTCCACCGCCTGCATTTCCAAGGGCTTTTCTGTCTGCCATTGTATTTCCAAACTGTTTGCTCGTGTTTCAAAACACGGCGCTGGCAGCGAGCGCCCTGGTGGTGAGGCTCCTGCTCTGCTGGTGCTGTCGGCTGTGATTGCCTTCTGCTGTGGCACTGCGTGACCGCAGGCTGGGTTGCCTTGAAAACAGGCCTGCTCTGGCCCCTGGACAGCTCTCTGGAAGCAGTGCTCCCCAGCTCTGGCACCAGATGCTTTGCTAAGGTCTGTCTGGGCAAGTTGCAGGGCTGCCCGTCCTCCGATGGCACGGCAGTTTAGCTCTGAGAGGAAGAACGCAATGCAGCGTTGGCGTACCGAAGTGATGGTGCCCCTGTTTGCACAGTACCTGTGGGAGGCTGTAGGGAAAGCAGATGAGAATTTTGCTTTCTTCCTGGGGTAGAATGCCTTGAGTGTTTTGGTTGTACCTGACTGATCTTGGAGAGGGTGTGAAGTTAAGCACTTGGATTGTTGGTAGGCGCTGGTGTTCTCTGGAGTTTTCAAGCTGCTCGCCTCAAGCTTAGCTGCTGGCAGCCAGATGAGGTTGCCTCGTGTTGCTGAGGGCCTGATTTACAGAACCTGCTGTGTGTGCTGAACTGTGGAAGCTGCGTTTGAGCTCCCTGGCTCTGCTGCAGCTGCTTACCCCCGGGCAGGCCGCGGCCCCCCGATGGCTGCGCACCAGGAGCCGCTCGCACCGCCTGCGTCTGCTTGCACTGCGAGCTGGGGCAGAGGATGTTCCCACGTGGAGTGCTGTCTCTTTTTTTAAAATCTATTTCCTTCCCACTTAATAAACGTAGGCTGTTTTTTCTAAGCAGAAAAGGTCGCAAGTTAAGAGGTCGTGTCTGCTCTGTTTTCAGCTGGCGAGTCACGAGGATTGTAAGGACGTGTGTTTTGTGAGCTGTCTCTGGGCTGTCTGCCTCCTGAGATGGCTATTTAAAGCACAGCACGGTCTGAAGGACAGCTCACTGCTACCCCCTGTTGCGATGAGCCCACAGGAATGTGCTTGGAACTTACTTCCTGTTCGCTTCTTCCTCTTGGATTGCGGAATGTGTAGTGAAGACTGCAAAGGGTGCCAGTGTGCGCATGGTGCTGCCAAGTGCTGGAGTGGAAGGGAGGCGGCCCTGCGGCACAGCGCTTGGCTTCTGAGTCGGAAACCAGGCAGATGTGCTCAGGAAGCTGCTTCTGCGCTTGCTGCCGATTTCTTCAGGATCATTTTAGTGTGTAACTGGTGACCTCCAAGTGCCAGAGCAAATGCAGGGTAAATGGGAGGCAGCGGGCGCTGAACAGGGCTCGGGTCCCGGCGTAGTGCTGCGTGTGACAGAGGCGGCTCTGTCAGAAGGTGTGGTGTGAAAGCCACACTCTGACCAGACCCGGGACAGACCCTCCACCCTCGAGCTGCTCTGGTTGTCTGGATTGTGCGAGCTGTCAGTCTCCTACGCAGAAAAATACCGTTTGCTTATGTATAGGTTGAAATACACGTAAGCAGCGGGAGGGAAACCTGGCAAATGGAACTCCGTACCGGTGTCGTCTGGCTGTTGTGCAGTGGTTAGGGGATGGAAAGAGAGGGCACTTGGTTTCTGAGAAGTGATGCTGAATTTCTTGAAGTCATTGTGGAAAATCCTGAAGCTTCCTGGATATTGGTACACTTGTACCCTGATTTTAAAACTGAGGTCTCTGAGCGCGTTCTTAGCGCTTACGTCTCATGTTATCTTTGCAGTCCAACTGAATTCTTATGATGCCAAGAGCTGTTTTCTATTTTAGAGTGAAAAAGCCCTCTTTTGAATCTTGGTTCTCACGACAGGGCTTGTCATAAGTGCTGAGAGTTAATATTTGTCTTTCTGAGATCACTTCGCTGGAAGTGAAACAAAAACCCAGCCCCTGTGTGTGGGAAAGGAGGTCTGAGGGCGCCTTTTGGTTCGGTGAGCGAGAAGTTAGCAGTCAGCTTGTTGCTGCCTGAGGGACCTGAATCTGAGCGTGCTGGGATGCAGATGTGCAAAATAAAATGAATGGCAATATCTGCGGAATCAGAGCCTGTTTCCACAAACACTGAGAAAATATAGAAAATTCAAAGTGTTCTTGCAATATTCTAAATAATGCAGTTAGCAGTATTTCAGTTGCTTGAATTGCCCAGCTGCCTGAAGCTTGTCTGTGCGGTATTTTCGTTCTTCATTATTTCAGAAAATTCAGCATAATATTCCTGGTCACTGAGCACTGAGTGAGTGCAGAACTTCTCTGGAAGGAAGAATTTGTTTTGTGACTTAAATAGCGTGCGGAAGATAAGAACACACAGCTCGTGCTTTCCTGTTACGTTAGGCAGCTTCCAGACGGTGCCTGGTCTTTTGCAGAGCCTGGTCTCTGACCCGCGCTTCAGCTGAGCCGCTGTCTGCGCGGCGGTGTGCAGCGAAGCTGGCCGTGCCTGCGCTGCCGGCCGTGCCCCGTGGGCTGCAGCCAGAGCAGTTCTTCCTGGACCCTATTTTGGTCTGTGCTGCCAGGGCATTGAGGTGGTTTAAAAAACCCGGATGCTGAAAGAACAGTTTTACCAGTGGCTGCACCTTGGGAGATCTGTGCTAGGAATATGCAGCAGTGTTTTCAAACAGAGTGAGCTGCTGTGGGTGTGGGGTTCCGAGCCGGCCGTTCGCAGGTGGCCCAGGCACTTTGTTCCCCGCAGAGCCCTGCCTCCTGCCCCTGTCTCTTGCCTGTGGCTGTGTGTTCAGTTCCTACAGCACGGCGGCGTGGGGCAGGGCTGGGGATGGGGCAGTAGTGGGGGGACACACGTGCGGAGCTGCCTGTCCCGGGAGGGAGAGGGGCAGCCTGGGCCGCAGCTGCCTCTGAGCAGATCAGCTGTTTGGACCTGCTCTAAACACGTGCTCCGATAACAGGGATAACCTTGTAAATGTGTATATACATTCCTGGGTGTATATTGTACGTCTCACGTCTGTCCGGGCTGGCTGAGCGCGCCTGCTGCACACCGCTTGGTCCTCCCAGCGCAGGCAGCAGTGGGGTGGGAGCTGGGGGGCACGGTGTGCGTGACACCTTGGGCTGCGGGGGACCGGGGACGCTGGTGTTCCCTGGCAGTGGGGAGCTGCGCCCCGGGCCGCTCCCCTGTGGCTCATAGAAGCGAGGGCCGTGGGTGCCCTTCGCTTAGGGATCGATGCTGGCCCGCAAGCGCTCTGCCGAGCTCTTCTGCCTCCCTCACAAAGAGCAGTCCTGCAGGCTGGCCCTCAGCCGCAGCTCTAGCTGGAGTCAAAGGCAAACGTGTTCCTTAGTAGCCACGTCTGAGTTAACGGTAAAGCAGGGACCAGCGGGAAAAGGGCTCTGAGTTATAAAAAGCAGCGTTAGTAATACTTCTGGCTTCCCACCTCCAACTGCACCAGAAACAGCAATTCTCAGTGCTTTCCTTGCAATACTTTCCTGTGTTACCAGTTGTGCTTCTTTTTCTGTCTGTCGGTCTTTTTTATAATGAAACAAACCCAATAACTCTTCTTGGTTTCTTCAGCAACCTTCTGCTCTACGTACACACCCATGGAAGTGACACGTCTGGTTTTCTCTGAAAGGGCTCGACTAATGGCTTTCAGAAAGTTACAGCTATTTTGGGTCAGAGCTAAATAACAAATCTGCGTGAGATATTTCAGCCACACAGCTCCTGTGTGCCTGGAAGCGGTGGGTTTGGTTCTCAGGCGCTGACGTTTGCAGCCATAAAGCAGGCTGGGTGTGGGCAGCCAAAACCCTCCTGCAGGCTTCTGCTGGGCAGCTGCCCGAGCTGTGCGCGCGGTGTGGTGGCAGCTCGCCTGGAGGAGGTGCCACCAGAGGTGTTGACCTCTCCCACCTGCTGCCACCCTGCAGCGCTCCCTCTCTTCGGGACGTGAGGTTTGGAAACAAGAAGGAGCCGTGCCCTGGGCTCTCCCCTGCCCTTGGCTCCAGGCGTGCTCACCCCTGCCTGTGCAAACCCATCTGACTGCTTTCCTGAAATGCTGAGGGTAAAGGTGTGATCTCAATGCTGCTCCTCCAGGCAGCAGTTTTGAGCCCTCTGAAGCATGGTCTGTGCTTTTCCAGGCTGGAATGTCTGTGGATACAAAACCCCAGACCAGATAAATCCAGAACCTGCTGATTTTGAGAGGTGTTGCTTACTTGCATTCTTGGCGTGCTTAAGTAAACTCTCACAGCATCAGCGGGGAGGAAACCACGAGGTACCATGGTCGGGGGCCGGGGGAGGCAGGAAGCCGTGCAGCACAGCGGGCAGGAGCCCTGGCTCCCCGTGCTGCTCTGAGCGCTGGGGGTTCCTGAGAGCACCAAGCACTGCCCGTGATCCGCGCGCAGCCAATGCCAGCGCTGGGGTTTCCAGTGCTGGACCAAGGCATTTTGCTGTCTGACGTGGCTCTGCAGATGAGCTGAGGGTTACTTAGGAGAGTCTCCCCGCGTGCCGGGGCCTTGCTTACGGCACCGTTTCCTGGGTAATTCTTTGTATTGCGGGGACCTGGTGTAGCTGCAGAATTGCGCTGTTATTTCCAGCGTGAAGCGGAACAAAGCATTTGGTGCTCAGACGCTTCAGCTGTGCTTCTGTCAGCTCCTCCGCTGCTGCGCACATCCCGTGTTTCAAGAGCTTGATGTATGTGAATGGTTCTGGTGATGGCATCGTGCCCAACAGGGAGGTCTGTGTGGGAGGGTTCAAACAGTCCCCTGTGCTCCCACAGCCTGTTCTAGTGCTGCGCATGTCAGGTCCCAGGCACAAGGCCACTGGTGTTAGGCACATCAAAGCTGTGTGGTTGAAATTCTTGGACGGATAAACACCTTAAGACTTGAGAGTCTGCAGGGTGATTTTGAAGGGGAATGATCACTTTCTGCCATCTGATTTGTGGCAGCGTGGGGCTCTACATCTCTGAAAACGCAGCTCTGCTTTTACTAGGCATAGCATCAGGCATCGTCTGTGTTTTGCACTAATAAAAATCACAGCGTTAGCTGCTGACTCGTTTAGAAGCAGAGTGAACCGTCTGCATTTTTGTAACTGCGGAGCTGTCTCTTCTAGCTGTTTAGTTCTGTTTGGAAAAACAAAACAACCATCTGTCCTTTGAAAATACGCTGTCTCAGAGAGGTCCGTTGTTCTGTGAAGTCTGCGGTTCAGGCAGAACAGGTGAGGAGTGGTCTGTGCTTCAGTTACATAGGCCTCAGTGCTGTCCTCACCCGGCTCATGCTGTTCTCCTGTGAAGTGCACAAACATCCATCCTCTATCGGTCCCTTTTTAATTTAATTTTAATACAGAGCAATACAATACAGAGCGATACTTTTGCAATATTATGCAAAAGTAAGGACCCGTGGCATTGGGTTTGTGCCTGCCCCTGTGTGTGGTGGCCAGGCTGTACCCGGGCTGTTGCTGGGTTGTTCCCCCAGCCATGGGGCACAGCCGGCAGCGGTTCACCCACCACTTGCCAACCGCGGCTCTGCTTCCCAGCCGCAGGGAGCAGGGGGACAGCTGAGACCCGGCTCTGTCACCGTGTCTGAAGGAAATTGGAGTCCATCCCTCCAAGAGCTGCCTGCTCAGAAGTAGGCCTGCTGCCTGCGTGTGTGACGTGCTTTCCTTTCTGTGTCCTTGCAGGTAGCCCCGAACGATGAGGCCGTGGTGACGCTGCTGTGTGAGTGGGCTGTCAGCTGCAAACGCTCCGGTAAGCACAGGGCCATGGTGGTAGCCAAACTTCTGGAGAAGAGGCAAGCAGAAATTGAAGCAGAAGTAAGTTTGTTCTCTTTCCAGAAAAGCGTGAGCAGTATGCTTAAAAAGCAAGGTATTGCTGAAGAAAGATAACCTTAATCTCTGCCCTTTGTGAATCAGAGTGAGTTTGATTGCACTTGGAGCGCTGGGGATTTTGTCACCAATTTACAGTTTTTATGTTTTAGATGAACTTAAAATGAAGAACTCTCCTGCTTAGGTAAGAAATCAGAGCCCAGCTGCGAGTGCTTTGTGTCAGCTGGGTTTATGCCTGTTACGGCGGGGCGGTTTGCTTCTGCGCCCCACTTGCCTGGACCCGGGGATGGCACGGTGCTGCTGCCCGGAGGGCTCTGGGGCGGCTCCAGAGCGAAGATCCGTTCTGGGGCAGAACTGGAGTGTGATTTGTGTCTTGCGTTCTGCAGAACTGCCTTCGTTTTCAGGGGAAAGGGAAATGTTGCGCTGGAGAGCAAAGTGCTGTAGTGACATCACTGGTGTAAACTCCTGTTGGTCTGTCTGTCTGTCTGTTGTGGGTAATGACCCTGCTCCCACCGCAGTAAGCTGACAGCTCCCTCGACACTCCCTAGCGTGTCCTGCCCCATGCTGCAGCCGCCGGCGGCCCCAGGCTGCAAACAGGGGATCACAGGCTGTGCCTGTCCCCCCCCAGGCCACAGCGCGCGGCTGGGAGCAGCTGGCCGTGCTGCTGCGGCCCCGCTCCGGGCGGAGGTGTTGCCCTGGGTGTCCCTTCACTTACTATAAGTCACACACACGGGAGGAGTTCCTTCTTGCCTTTGCTTTGGTTCTGGGAGTTCTGGACCTTAATTTTTTTGCTTTCGCGTGACACCGTGTCGCGGCAGAAGATGGTGTCTGTGAGGAGCCTGCCTTTTCAATACGTACAGCGCTTTAGAAACTACCAAACTTGGTAATGGGGAAAAAGTGTCATTTGAGAGCAAGACTGGGTTTTATGGAGAGGTGGGAGACAATCACAGGGATAGTTGCCTGCGATGTAACTTTTGGGAATACTGAGTGCCCCTGTGTGTAGATACACACACGCTGTTTTGTTTAACTCTGCAGAGATGTGGCGAATCTGAAGTCCTAGATGAGAAGGAGTCTCTGTCTTCAGCCTCCTTGACAGGTTCCAGTCTTCCTGTTTTTCAGAATGTCCTGCTGAGGTTTTTAGACACACAAGCTCCCTCCTTATGTGAGTATTGACTAATATGTGTTCCCAGTTATGTCAGAAACAACCGGCCTGCTCTCTGACTGCTGAGGGTGCTGCTTTGTTGCAGCAGGTGTTTCAGTTTCCATGAGGACCTGCTCTGTTTCCATGGGTACTTACCTTTGAAACTTCCTGCCTTGTTACAGGATTTTCCTGTGGACTTTTTTTTTTGCCTTTTTTTCATTCACAAAAGGAAAATCGGAAGAAACAATGATTATTTCTGTTTAGGCTGTAAAGGATTTGGGGAAGTTACTTGCACTGTGTGCAAGTTAGCATCAAACACTGGCCTCTGTGACAAGCCCACGCTCGGCGTTTCTGCTGTGAATATTGTGCCCCAGTGCCAGTGTCGGAAGCCGTTAGCTGACAGCGGGCGAGCTGAACGGACAGGCCTTCGTCCGCCATAGGTCGCTGTAAGAAACGCGTTGGTCCAGTAAAGCCGTCTGACGCTGTAGCTCAGGTCTCTGGTATCTAAAGTGCTACCAGGTAGTGCATTTTTTTCTGGTGCCCTTAAACTGATTTTAAGTGGTTTGAAACACGAGAGGGTAGCCAGGGAATGCTTCACTCGCTTGAGACATCCCTTGCTGTTTTTGACGACTGGACTGGTTTCGTTGTGTGGTACAGAAGCTCAAGCGCCATAAACCCAGCGTCTCCAAAATGGAAAGCACACGGCTGCAGCCTGGTGGGCGAGGGCCGAGCGCTCACCCCTTCAGCGTCCGGTGGGCAGCTCAGGGTGGGGGCCGTGCAGAGGAGAGTACTGGCTCGGAACTGCTGCGTTCGTGGGCTCAGCGTTACTCTCCTGCACTGCAGCGTAGTGAGGGTTACAAAATTAGGAGAAGGAAGTGTGTTAGTTAGGGTGGAAATTAAAAGAATGGCTCTCTTTACCGTATGTGGGGGAAAGACCAAAGTAGTTCTGATTGTTTGTAAACTGCCTGCTAGTTTGACAGCAGATGAAAATTCTAAGTAGCAAATGTGCTATATATTGAATTAATTTGAACTTGTACTGCGTAATTGGCTTTTAAGGGTATGTTGATGCTTTGGGTTTGGTAGTTCTGTAGCTGGAGGTTTTGTTGCCAAATAAAGTTGTGATACAGAACTGTTTTCTGTTAGCTGCAGTATTGCAAACCTTCCTCTGCTACAGAGCAAGTCACTTAAATATAGCTGTGACAAATGAAAACTTAAAAAAATACACATTGTATTTCTCTAGGCCTTGCTTTGTCATTGGCAAAATAACGTGCCATTTTTTAATGCACTTTTCCCGATCCCGCTTTTGGATACAACAAAGTGCACAGAATGAGTTCTTTGAAAATACTTTAAAAGCTTCTGTATTAAGAATAGAAAAGCATCGTAGAAAAGACGGTAACATTGACCCTGGTAACAGGATGTTGGAGTAACAGGGCTGAGTTGTCTGCTGTAATCCAAAGCTTCACAATAACCTTAATCTTCTGCACACAAGGAAGGTCGTCACCCTGTTNCCCCCCCATTCTGTTGATTTAACTGACGAGGTATTTAATTTGTCTTTGAAGCACTGGGACCTTGTGCTTCACTGCTGACATACAGCCAGCTGCAGGAGGGGCGGGCGGGTGGGCTGGGCTGGGCTGGCATCCACCGCTGCCTGAGGTCTGTCCCGTCTTGGGCTGATGGCAGAGCAAAAGCATGCCAGTGGTGTGTCGTTAGGTGGGCAATGATCTGCTCCATGGAGACAGATAACTCTGCCCCGGATACCTGAGACATTCTTATCAGCCCTCTGAAACTTCAGCACGCGCTGGCTGGGATTTGCAGGCTGGGTGGCTGAGAACCAGGTGTTGCGATGTTGAAATTACAGCCCATTCTTTCTGATTTTCGAATAGCTGACCCAAGTAGTGACCATGAGAAGACAGAGTTTGTGAATTTGGTGCTGCTGTTTTCTGAATTCACTCGCCATGATGTTTTTTCCCACGATGCGTACATGTGCACTTTAATATCGCGTGGAGACCTGTCGGTCACTGCAACTGCGAGACCTCGTTCGCCCAGTGGGGAGGCTGTGGATGAACACTATTCCAAGGATCAGGACGTGAAAATGGAGGTAACACTTTGTGGCGCTTCTCCACGTTTAGTACTCAATTTCATTAAACCTAGATTTTCACCAAAGCATTAGTATTTCAGATATGAGTTTTCATTTTTATTTTTAATAAGAAGACTGGAAGTGATCCTTCAGCTTGGTTTTTGTGTGAAACTGAAGTATTGCAGTTTTGGTGCCAATATACCGAGCTGCCAGTTCCCTGGTGAACAACTTAACTCAGAACCATCAAAAGGCATAGCATAGCCTTCTGAATTTACCAGTGAAAAAACTTACTTGCAGGTGAGCTTTAGCGAGGAGTGAGGGGAGCTGTAAGCAGGAGGAGCCGGCGGTGAGCCTGGAGTAAGCCCCGGTGCCCGGCGCAGTGCGGGGCGTGCTGGTGCTGCGCAGAGCTGGGCGCCCGCAGCCTGGTTGCTGCTCATAGGCAGTGAGGAGCCTGCTGCCTGCTGAAAGCTCCAGGCCGTGGGCCGCATCTGTACCGGTGTGACGGGATGCAGAGCGTGTGGGGCCGGTGGCCAGCTACAGTGATCTCTTGTATTTATTTTTCAATCCTTTTGTGCATCTCTTGCATAGATCTCATGGCCAAACCTGTGCTAGGCTGTAGGGGCTTTCCGCAAGTTGGCACCACAAATAGCAAATAAATTTGGGCAGGTGCTGGAGTCAGCTTCCTGGGCTGCAGGTGTCCCTGGGGGCAGAACTACACGTGGGAATATGCTGTGGGGTTTTGTTACCCCCTTCAGCTCCTGCTCTTTTCTAGGCTTTTTTGGATTTAAGCTTGAGAAGTACTTTTGTCAGTTGAGGTTTTCATAAACATGTAGCAGCCAGTATCTGAAAGCTTCCTACCATCAGTACTTTTTCTTAATTCTTAAACAGGTGGAATGCTTGGGTTTGCCTGTGATCAGGTGAACAGGTCTTCAGTAAAACGTGACTGATGCTTGTTTTTCTCTCTGACGATTATTAGGATGGTGGTATTATGGAGCATATGGGCATTGACTCAGGACCCACTAGTATTTTTGATGACGTAGACAAGAGTGACTTTAAGGCAGATTTTGGTTCGGAATTTCCAGTAGGTTTAACTTTGGACTTTCTGCATGCCTTTGGTGCCTGTGCCCGCTGCCCTCTGCTGTCACCGGGAATGGATCCGTGCCCCGGCGCTGCCTGCCCGCCTCCATCAGCAGCTGGAGCCGCCCGGCACCCCCAGCTCTGCCGGCGCATCGCCCCCTGCTGCGTGCCTCTGCTGCACGGCACCGCGCTGCCACTCTGTGCGGCCCCAGCTGCCCGTGTGCATGCAAACACGTGCTCCTTGCCTTCCCTCTGCCCCCCAGCATATTCAGAGCGCTGTGCGGTGCAGTTAAGCATGAATAAATACGCAGGTTTACCCACTTCCTTCACATTGAGGGGTCCCAAATCGATGCCATTTGCATTTCAAGTGCCTGTTCTGTGTCTTTGCTCTGTCCTCCAAGGCTATTGCCCCCCTCTCTTTCTTCTAACCCTCAGCCTGGTTCTGGACCACTCCTGAGTCCTCTGGTTTCCTCCTTGGGACTGCTCCTCGCCCTGTATTGCGTGGGCCCCTGTGCCCAGGCCTGTTGGTGTTGGTGCAGGTCTTCCTGCAGGGTGTTGGGACCCCTGTTTCTGCCTGACCTCTGTCGTGTTGATGGTTTCAAGCATATCCATGCCTGCCTGCAATGTCTCTTGTCTTCTGTTACCTCCCACTTTGCCCTTCTCGTTATGTTCCCTCTGCCCCCGGACCATCTCATCGCGGTTTGTGTCACAGCAGCAAGTGTGGGAGCTGCTCTGAGCCGTAATGCCTTTTTTCCCTGACTGGACACTGCTGGTTTAAAACTTGTCTGGCAGCAATGAGATATGTGTAGGAATAGAACGTGTGTATGGAGCTGCCTGGCATTCGGGCTGTTACCATTGCCCCTGTTTTGTCTGTGTTTGACAAAAACTCTGATACTTGTGAAGTGATCTCTCTGGAACTGCTGAATTCCTGAAGTTAGAGGTTACACTTACCTTGAACATTTGTTTTACATGACTTAGATTTTTTCTCCGATGCCTGGGGAGTCCTGTGAGAATATGAACTCTTCTTTAGACAGAAGAATTTCAGCTCCCAGTGAGAAGCCAGTCAAGAGGGACAGACTCCGAGAAGTGATCTTTCCATCCAACTACGACCTCCTTCGCCACTTGCAGTACGCAACGCATTTCCCTATACCCCTGGTGAGTGAATCCCGCGTGGCCGCACCACGGCGCTGCGGTGGCCAAGTGCCGCGAGGAGGACGAGCTCGCCGCGGGGCAGGGGCAGCCAGCCTCGTGCCGCGGCCTCGCCTGAGGCTGCCGCGTGCGCCCACTGCGGGCCAGCATCATGCGGTGTGCAGGCGTCCGTGTCACCCGGGGCCGGTAGCTGGAAAAACCCGTAAGAGGCGTGCCAGGGTGTGCTGTCTTAGAGCCAGGAGGCAAGGAGACAGGTAGCGCGTTCCGAACGCCGCGTTAGGGGCTTACTGAAGGTTTGCTAAGTGGAACGTTGGGCGTTGTGGGTGGACAAATGGTGATCAGCGAAATCTGGCAGAAGCAGTTCTGAAGTGTAACGGGCGGAATGGTGTTACTTGCGCCCACCCCCTTCCCGTTGTTTGTGGTGTGGATTTTTGGCTGCTACTGCTGTTCTGTTTGTCTGGGAGCTCCTGGGAACTGAAGCAAGCCTTGCGAGTAACATTCCAGATCCCAAACCCTCATGCGGTGGAATTCATTTATTTATTTATTTTTGTTGCGATGCTGGAAAAGGGCCCAAACACTGAACAGCCTGGGAGGTGGGGTGTACCTACTTGATAACTTTGTTTGTTTTGAAACGAGAAGGAAAATCTTGGACCTGTGTTTGCCCCTGCCTGCTGGTTGTGTGATGTGATAACCAGAGTTTTCCTTGCTATAAGTGTCTTCCTGTACAGAGTTTGGGTTCTGGGTTATTACGGGGGAACTGTTGTTATGAGAATGTTGAATGAGCTGTTCAGGCCAGTTTTGAACTTACTAAAGGTTTGATTCACTTTTTGAAAAATATCTGTTAATTGTTTTTGCTTCTGAAATGCTTGGTTACAGATGGAGCTAGTTCAGGCACTTGGACTTTGCCTGTGCAGGTTGAATTCTGACTTTGATTACTGACTATTCTGTCAATGTGTTATTTTTGGAACTGTTTGTAAAAATACAATATTAATACCCGCAGTTGCTGCTTTATAAATTTCTCTAAATACAACAAGCAAAGAGAGCATGCTGGATATTTATACTTACTCTGTATCTTCATTTTAAAATGTCCTTGAATTTTCTGTAGTCACGGGTTGCTGGTTTTTCGTATTCAGTGAAGTAGCACCAGGGGAAGGCAGTGGAACAAGAACAAAAAGTTTATTTTTGAGAACTGCAGGTGAGGTGTAAGCAGATACAATAATTTTTAATCAGTGCAGCTTAAAATTGCTTTCTAGAATGAGTAATGCCCTTTTGGGTTCACTGTGTCTGTGGAAGGCTTTGCAGATGACAAACTGCATTTAAAAATGTCTTCACTTCATTGCACCAAGCCATTTAACACAGCGAGTATGCAATATTGTGCTTGGGGTGAGGTCAGGCGGTTACCGTAAGTAACCGGAGTGAACATTTGAGTCTCTGTGAACAAGTTTTGTTCTAGAGTGTTGCTGACTGTTCCTACGTCGCCACTGCTACACTGAAGTGTTTCTAAAAAGCAACATGGGACGTTCTGCTGTTCAGACCTACTGTGGGGGTGTGTAGAAAGCAGCGGGTGTCAGTCAGGGCTTCTGCTCTCCCTTCCCCAGTAACGCTGGTGGCCCTGGCAGCCACGTTTCCAGCTGCACAGCTGCTGTTTGCATCGAGGATTTCCCCTTTCTGCGTAGCTGAGTATCAGTTCACTTGCACCTGCTGCTCCCTGCTGGGGTCGGCCTCTCCATCTGGGGACACCTGTGCCTCCTTGGGTGCTGTGAAAGCCTCAGTGACTTTCAGTCTGAACGAGTTGGAGAGGTGGTAATACAACACAGGGTCAAAACAGAGGTTGGACACTGCAAACAGCAGGGTAGCTTCTTTTGCTTGGAAGAGAGTTTGCTTCAGAGAGCAGCTGGTGATGGCGTCGCTCTGGCTCAGGGTGTAGGGGATGCGGACGATGTGGTAGGGCACGAAGCACAGCAGGTAGCCCGCTGTGACGAGCAGGATGCTGAGCAGGGCCTTCTTCACGCTCGGGTAGCTCTCGCTGTATTTGTGTCGGTAGAGCTGTCTGACCACGAGGCAGTTGGAAATGAGGATCACGGCTGAAAAGTTCAGGAATATTGCTGTGCATACGAAGTTGGTGAACACGTGCCAGTCCCTTCCAAACTTTGTTTTGAAGTCGATGCAGCCTGCGTTAGGTCTCTCTTCAATGGCCTTTGTCGGAATAGCCATGTTAGGCACTGTTATAAGGAGAACCATTATCCACACGACTGCAGACAGCAACTTGGCAAACCCAGGCTCCTGGATGCGGTAGATCTTAGAGCTGTGCGTCAGCTGAAGGCAACGATCCATGCTTACAAATCCCAAAAATATAATAGATAAATACATGTTCAGGTAGATGAAACAGGCTGTAACCTGGCAGTGGAATATTCGCAGTTTCCAGGACGCGACTCCTAGGTCGACAATGATCTTTACCGGCAATGCCAAAGTCAGCAGAAAGTCTGCTGTTAAGAGGTTGGTTAAGTAGATGCTCACACACCTCTGGTTTTGGCCTTTTTGTGTGAACACCCACAGTGCAAAACAGCTCCCCAGAAAACCTATAAGAAAAATCAAGTAGTAAAAATAGGTAAAGGGTTCCAGATCTGTTTTGATGTAGCACTGTGAGACGTTGTTTGACATTGCAGACTTGTTGTGCACGTTGGCTTTGCTGTCAGGAGGTACCAGGAACCTAAAAAAAAAAAAAACAAGAAGATACCAACTTTTCCTGAGCAACAGTAGTTATTCTCTGAGAATTTTGCTTGACTAATTTCATGAAAAAATGCAGTCAGGAAGGAATATTTTTCTCACTATTCATGCTGCTTCAGATGCTCAGGAGGGCTTTGTTCTCCTGTCAGAAGTGTTTGGAAATGCGTTGGGATTTGTTCTTGGAGGCATATAGACTTCTTAGAAACGTTCTCACAAGAGCAGTCCCTCAGGCTGTTCGCTGGGTTCAAAAAGAGCAAAGAGCTTTGAATCTGTTGAAGATTGAGCAACTGCTTGATAGCGGTCATACGAAGCCTTTGTGACTTCTGAACAGCTGAAACTACATCTGAAAATAACGGGGCATGTCTGCAGCAGTCTCCCCTTACAGGACTGTGTGGGAAGTTTTGGACTTAATGCCCGTCAGACCAGCGAGCAGGGGTGTCAGCCGGGCAGCCAGACAGGTCTCATCAGCTCTCGGTCTTTGCAGACTGCTGTCTCTCTTTCTGCTCGAGCAGAGGATAAATCAACTGCGTATTTTAATGAAGCCTTTAAAGAAGCATACTTTGGAAAAAGCAGCTAACCCTAGGTAACCCTACCCACTTTGTTTTTTGGCTTCACTAGAATTTATATGGAAGAAGAGTAGAAAATTGTGTTATTTTAACTAAATCTACTGCCCCACAGCCAAGTTTTTCTGATTGCTGTGCAGCCGGACTGCTGCGGAGTCGGCTGGAGAGGAGGCGTGTTATTGTTTGCTGGGTGCAGAGCCGCGCGTTTGTGTCTTGAATGCCCTAAAACTGCGTCAGGTTTGGTCTCATTATGTTGTTCCACATTTAAACATTCAGGTGAACTGCGTTTGCTCGTGTATTTCCTGCGGTAAAATGACCGTGCGTGCTGGAGTTGGCTGCGTG
>VXAV01008835.1:79212-109844 GCA_013399715.1 Alectura lathami | reverse complement strand
GGAACCCGAGGGTGCCGTGGTCGCCCCCTTTCTGCAGCGCGGGCAGGGGATGCCGGGGCTGCACCGCGCCCGGGCGCTGAGCAGAGCGCGGGGACGGACGGAGCCCGGCCGGGCGCTGGTGTGGCTGGGGTGCGGTCTGACGGGGGGCCCTGGTTGCGGCCAGGGCAGTGACGTGGCACATGCAGGGCGTGCTTTGTGGCACGTGGGCCGTTAGGAGGAGGTCACAGGTGCTTCGTGTGTCCGGAGCGCAGCGCTGATCCGGGCGGTGGGCAGCGCCCTGAGCTCGGTGGTGTCTGCAGACCCGAGCGCAGGGAAATTTCCGCTCTTCTGCTAGCTGCAAGCCTGAGGCTTTACGTTTAAACGTTGACTGTGTTCGCTTTGTGGATGAGTGACGAGACGTTTGTGGCTGGGTCTGCCTCAGCGTGTGGGCTCTTTCCTTCTTCGGGGCACAGGTGAACAGGGCCTTCAGAGCTGTGGCATCCTGTGGCCTCTGTCTTTGGTTTTAAAAAACCTCTTTTTCCTCCCCATGCATTTGTCTTAAAGTCTGCTGCCAACAGAGACAGAAATGCGAGGGTTGCGCAGTGTCGTTGGCCCTCATTCGTTGTGTGCCTGCACTAAGCCTGGGAGGGCTGAGGTACGATGGCGACACTGGAAACGCAGTGTGTCTGTGCTGTTGTAGCTGAGAATCCTCAGGAATTTACAAATCGTGTACCAGAGCCTTGTGAAAAACCAAGTTAAGAATGTCTGGTTTTGAGTTTAGTCATAAGCTTAAAGTTCAGGCCATATTTGTCGAGATGTTTGCAAAGCTTCTTAATCTGGAATGTTCCTACATTTGGTTTTGAGCAAACACGACTAATTTTATGGTGCTGTGCTCATCGTACAAGGCCAATCTGCGTAGAACTGTTTATTTTTTAGCTTGAAATGCAGGATTCAGTCAGGTTTCTCTGTGCTTTTCCCACACGGGTCAGCTCACTGATGTGTGGAGCAGGGTGGAGAGGGGCCGGGGAAGGGATGAGCGTGGCTGGCATGGGTGGGAGCGCACCCGGGTGTGCCCGAGTCCTCCTGGGGTCCCCGCGTGTGCTCTGGGCCTGAAGCCCCGAGGCGCTGTGCCGGCGGTGCCTGGTGCGGGGGTGCTGGGGCTGCGTGGCGGGGCGCTGCCTGGGGTCTGCGGGCACCGCTCTGTGTGTGGCAGCCCTCAGCCTGTCCCAGGGCCGGGGTCTGTGGGCACCGTGCTCTCCACAGCACTTCTGTTAGCATTTGTGAGGTGCTTGGACATTTGAGGCTTCGAACCCAGGCCGAGGGAAGCGGTCGCTGGGCATGGCAGCGAGGCACAGAGCTCCAGCCCGTGCTGCCTGGTTTGGGGGCAGCAGGGCCACCCCACCGACCTGTGGAGGCTCCTGCAGCGACGCTGTGGTGGTGACACTGCTGGGTTTGACCCAGCTGGGGGTGCTGGCCTCTCAGGTGAGTCAGATGAGAGAGGGAAACGTGGTTAAATGTGAGCGTCTGTGGGCAGCAGACCGGCTCTCTGAGCTCTGCCTCCAGATTCCTCCTGGCTGAGGTTCCCAGAGTCCCGCGCGTGTCCTCAGCCCTGGTGTCACCCGGCCCAGCTCGAGCCTGCTGCAGTGCTGCACGGGGCTCTGCTCATTGCTTGTTTTGGTGGGGTCTGGTGACGCGGGTGCTGGGAGCACAGGAGGTGCCTGCGCTGCTGGGGTGGAGTCATCTCATCACAGCAGCCCCACGGTGCCTGGCTTCGTGCTGCAGGAGCAGGGTGCTGACACTGGCCCTGGGCTGTGGCTGGGCGGAGCTCAGTGCACCCCAGGGCAGTGAGTTGGGGTGGGCAGTGGGTTGGTGGGGTGAGGTGGAGTAGGAGGTGTGAGGGTGTTCGCACAGGGATGCTAGCCCTTCCCTCCTGTCCCTCCTGGGTAGCAGCTAGCTGCTGCGAGGGATGGCCTCAGTACCTCTGCTGGTGACTGCATCCTCTGTCTGTACCCAAAAGCAGCATCTGCCCCTGCTTTGGTGAGAGGTTTTTGTTGTTTGCAGTTAGGATAAATCATTTTGGGGATGACATCCTGCACAATGAAACTCTCTGAGTCTAATTGCTGGCTTCTGCGCAGCCAGGGGTTTTTGTATGGTAGGTGGATTGTGGAGTGAACTTTTTCTTCTGAAATAGTGTTTGGAGGAAGGATTAGGATGGAAGGATTTCTGTTTGGTAGGGTTAGCCCTCAGACGGGAACCTGCTTTAGTCCGGGTGACACATAAATTTGACTGCAGCTTAGGGAACTTTCTCCAGGTGGTAGATGGGCAAGGCTGGAGCTGGTTTCCAGTGGGACCCCAAGACGCTGGGTGTCTGAGGAGCTGGCCAGGGTTAGGGTTAGGATTGGTGGGACACGGTGTGCTGGGAAGTGCGTGGAAGAATTCGCCTACCAGTGCAGGAGAGAGGCTGGCCTCGTACCTTTCCATCCCAGCTTACAGAGCAGCGCTGGGAGCAGGGCTGATGGCATGGAGCAGAAGCGTGGTTGAGTAATGGAGGGACCTGAGGCTTGTGGCTCGCCAGGTGTCACACGGCCATGCGGTCAGCAGTCACAAAACCTTTTCTGAGGAGTGAGGTTTCTGGTTTCAAAGCTTGCAAAGCAATAAAAAAGTTATTACAAATATGTACTGTGGAAGTGGTTTTCATGACTGTGTGCCACCGTGATTTCACAGACAGTTATTTAGATTTAGGTAGGTGGATAAAAAGCCGTGCTGTGTCAGGAACCAGATGCTTTGCCATGAGTTGCAAGAATTCGCCCGCAACTTGGAAGATTCCCTCCCCTTGCAAACTATTTCCCTTGCTTGGAGGGAGGAGCCTGCAAAGTTTCACCATGAGCTGAGTCTGGGAGCTCGTGATAGTGGGTGGTGGTGGAGCACTGTTACGTACGTCGGTGATGTCAGACCACGAGGAGCTGCCCACAGCCTTGGAAAGCTGCAGAAAGGGTGTCTTTAGACAAAGAACTCACCCCGAGACGTTGCCTGTTAGGACTGAAATAGCACACAGAGGCAGAAGGGTGCAGTACGTGCTATTTCTATTCCTCTGGCTTCTTTGTCATGCAGTGTGAGAGCTTCCAGAGTCATTGTCTGAAAGCCTGTGTGGATGCCTTGCGCACTGGAGCGTTTTTTTTGTGTGGTGATAAAATCAATAAAAAAAAATGGCTGCACTGAAAAATACCATAAGAAAGGAGTATTACAGCTATATATGGAAGGCTGGTGGCGGTCAGCTGTTACCTCTGTGTGTAGAGCAGTGTCTTATCATCGTGCCAGAGGCACGGGAAAACCAACAGACCGTTCTTTCTGGGTTTAAGTGCACTGCCTGCCAGCTCCTAGGCAGCCGCGTCGGACTGCTCTGACCTGCTGCAGCAGCAGAGGGCGTGCTGGGTGTGCACCCCGCTGCTGCAGCGAGCCTGGGGAGTTGGCCCAGTGCAGCTGTGCTCGCTGGTCCGTGGCAGGATCCCTCCTTAAGCACTGCTTATGCTGGACATTGTGTCTTGGATGTTCTCTGACTCCCTGATGCCCAAGGGCAGCAAACAGTCACATTGTTTAATTCCCTAAATGTCTTTCTGAAGGGAAGTGTTCCACACAAGGTATTGCTGTAAATTTCACCAGGGTTTTTTTCAGGCTATGTGCAGATCCTTGAGGATTTGATCACTGTATTTTTCAAAAAATTTTTTCTTTCTGTGACAGTTGTTGGAATAGAGCCCTCCCACTGAGGGCTGCGCGTTGCCTCCACGGCTGCGTTCTCTGCGCTGGTGGATACACAGAGAGCCTCCCCCAGGGCGTCGGTGCTCTCCTGCCGGCAGGCAGAGGCCAAGCCAGAGAGAGCCACGCCGGCCGTAGCGCTGCGCGTCGGGGCGGGGTGGATCCTTCCTGTTGGGCTGCTCCCCGAGCGCGCCCTGCCCGGCTTCGTGAGAAGCGAGCTCAGCTCCGTGCAGAGGGTGTTGTCAGTCCCTTCGGAGCCGTGACCAGGAGCTGCAGGATGTTTTGTCCCCGTTACTGCTCACTCCTTCGAGCTCCCGACAGGTCGCATCGCACCGTGACGTGGCCGTAGCATCCGCTGGAGTAGCGCATGGTCGGTGTACTGATAGCACGCAGCGATCTTTGCACACAGAAACACCGCCTGGTATTTTGTGCTGAAACGTTTTGTCTGGTTTATTGCTGGTCGACTGCTCCGAGACATTTGCGTTCTTGAGTAAACTGTCCAGCGCGCATTGCTTTACAGACCTGCGCTTACAGAATATTCACGCTTTCCTGTGTGTTTGATCTTCTAGATTTAGAAATTTCAACTGCACCTGAAGCTTGCAGCCTGAGATGCAGTTTCTGATACAGCTTTTCTCGGAAAGGTAGACAGAGGAAAAAATAAATAATGGGATCAAGGCACACGTTTGCAGCAGATAACAGAAGCGTGAACTCCTTTGCGTGGAACAGAGATTTCTGTGACTGGCAGGTGAATCGTGGGCTCGTCTGACTTAGGGTGTACGGTATTCTGCAGAAGTGGTATGGCACAAAGCAAATGACAAAGACGAGCATGATGCTGAATATGTTACGACTGGTTTTTCTCTTGGTAATGTCTGAGCTCCTTCTGAATTTTTTATAGGAGCTATATATTTTTTTTGATATGGAAGTGTAAAAAATGATTAGTAGAAAAAAAACAATCCAGAAAATCCCAATAGAAATATAACTTGACAGGTTGTGCCACTGTTTGCCAAGCTCACTTTTAAGACCGATACATTTGCTGGAATAATTGGCTTTAGAGATTTCACTAGTTAAAATCATATTTGGGAGTGATATAAACATAATCAAAACCCATACGACTACAGAGATGATCTTGCTGTAGTTAACGGTGTGAACAAAGGAGGCGAATAAAGGCTTTACAATTTTGTAGTACCTGTCAAAGCCGATGAGGCCAAAAAATGTTATTCCAATGTACATGTTTGCATAAAAAACAACAGCAGAGTATCTGCACACAAACATGTTGAGCTGTGGGGGTGCAATTTCCGAATCAGCAAGAATTTTGAAAGGAAATGTCAAGCTCATCAGGAGATCAGCAACGACGATGTTTTTGAGATAGACAATGAAGCTCTTCTCGCTGGGGACGTAGAGGAAGACCCATGCTGCCACCCCGTTCAGCAGGAGCCCCGCGAGGAAGATGAAGCAGTAGACCAGGGGAATGACTGTCGTCGTTATTACTGTGGTGTTACTGCAGCTGTCTTCCGTGGAGTTTGTGCTGGAGTTGAACATCTTACAGTGTCTTTGTTCCTAGAAGCAGAGGAAAGGTTATTTCAGGGAGATAAAATGGTGCTTTGCTATCCAGTAATTAGTGTAAGGTTTCTCTTCTGATTTCAAAGTGACCTCAGCATACTTCTCAGAAACCACATGACAGTTTCCAGCAGGGATGCATGGTGAGTGTTCTCCAAGTGGTGCCATCTCACGTTCTGATGATATTCAGGGGCGTACTGCTGTTCTGAGAATCTGCTTTTTTCCTAGGTTTGACTTCAGTCAGTCCAGGTCCTGTGCTGTGCTTTTCTGTGTGTGTGAGCTTTGTGCTGGGAAGGAGAAGGACTGAGCCACGGTGCTTTGGTGACTCCGGATGCATCTCTCTAACCCTGAGGGACCAGTGTGTGTTTTAGCATTGGTTTATGTGAGGGATAGAAAGTTCCCAGTACAAGTTCTGTTTTGTATATGGTCACGGTAAACATGCTTCTGTTAGCTGAGCGTGGGAACAACTAATATATGCTACTGTTTTCTAATGCTCACTTGAAGGAAAGCCTTCTGTGCAGCTCGCACAGTTTGCTTTAAGCTCCTAGCAACACAGCGTGCAGGAGTGTGTCTCTGCTAGCATGAAATGGAGCTGCCCTCTGGAGTCGTTCAGACTGGAATTCCAGGGGATCCGCATGAAGGCTCCAAGAAATGATCTCGGCTGTCTGCGCTGCTTTGGCAGAAGGCTCATGGGGGGTGGGTTACCCTCTGTAGGGAAGGCTGAGCAGATACAGATATATTGCTGCTTCACAGGCCAATGGAAACCGAGGCAACTGGAAAACGCATGCCACGGAGCTGGAGAATAAACATCCTGTGTGTTAGAAGATAATTTCTGTGTTGCCACAGTTCGGTCAATAGCTGGTGCCTCTGTGGAGCAGAACAGAGCCCAGATGCAACCTTGCAGTAACTGGAAATGGAAACTATTTCACTTAGGTAAAGTTGTTTCCTTTGGTATCTGTTTTCTGTGTCTCTTCTGAAGACCTGTGAGCAGGCTTGGGGGGGACACGACTGGAAGCAGAGGGTCCTCACTTCTCTCTGTATCCTCAGTCGGCTGGAAGGCACAGCAGCAAATGCCATTCTTACCTGCGGTGCTCATGTGCTGTGTGTCACCTGTCTGTCTGTCTGTCTGTAGGGCTGCCCGAGCAGGACCTTCTCTCCCTGTGCGCCCTGCCTAGCGGTGGTTCCTCTCCTCTGGGGCTTCCTAAGCGAAGGGCGTGGAGGTGGGTTCTGTGCTTGGCCTGGTAGCAGCAGGTGTTACATGGCTTGGGAAGTCAGCAAAGCCTTTCTTGCACTAAGGCGCCATACCACAGAGGGTTATTTCAGCAGTGTGTGATCAGAGGTGTGGCCGTTGTGACTTTGTGAAGTGTATTGTCTCTAGAACACGGAGGAAACCCTGTGCATAGGCAGATGGCACCTCTGACGGCCGCGGGTTTAGCAGCCATCTGTGGCTGAGAAAGAGGCCGAAGTCCCGGATGGGCTGTGTACGTCTGTCGGTGCCAGTGGCACGTCCTTACCTTGGGTCCACGGCTGCGGTGCTTCTCGCTGGGCTGCTACGGGTCTCGAGGGCCTTCCATGGTCAGCACGGCGCCTCTCCTCTGGCTGGGGGATCTGTGTGTGGCAGCAGAGCACAGCTGTCAGGGCTGCATCACAGCGGTCCCGGGGTGACGTGTGCTGCAGGCGAGCTCCAGGCCCTCCGGCAGGACCCCGCCAGGACCCTGCAGGGACAGTGCCATGGCAGCGGAGCCCAGGGCTGCACAGCTGGGGCTGGCGGTGCTCGGCCATCTGGCACACAGCACGTCGGGGAGTTCCTGGTGGGAGTCACCCAGTCACGCTCAGCTCCTTCTGCAAGGCCTTGTCTCTGCTGCTGGGGAGCTGGTTTCTGCCGCCCTGGCTGTGTTCCGCAGTACCGAGCGGATGGTTTCACCTGTTTACGGAGGTTAATGCAGCTGCCTGATAAATGTGCAGCGCCATTGCTGGGTCAGAAATCATCAGCAGTTATCATTTTTTTCAGAACTCTTTTTTGAGCAGCAAAATGGAATATATCAGTGAGGAAGAACATGCCAAACTTTATCTCTGATGTTTTGAGATCTCTAGATAAAGAGGAAGTGCAATTCACAGAACACAGCAGCTGCCAGTTGTGCTGAGTGGTGCTAACAGACCCTTCGTGGGGGTTCGCTTTGCCGTGCGGGAGGAGCGGCGGTGTCTGTGTGCAGCCCTGCCCAGGAGCCGGCCCAGCCGCCTGCCCTGTGCTCGGCCTGGGGCGTAACGGGAAAATGGGGAGAATAGGCAATTGGGGATGGCAGGAAAACTGAGGTAGCACTCCTGTGGCAAGAAGCAGTAAGCAACTAACTGTGAGATAGCTTCCTGCATCCTCGGGCCCAGCTCAGAGAAAGGGGCTCCATCAAGGGGGTCGCGGAGCCTCGTGCTGTGCCTTTCTCCCCCACAGATGGCTGCAGGCTGGGGCGAGGGACGCAGGGCAGAGCAGCCTTGTGTCCCCATGCCGCCAGTCGGGTGCAGCTGAGCCCGGCCCTGGGGTGTGCTGCTGCCGGGGGCTGTGTGCATCCCGCCTGCAGCTGAGCTCAGCAAGGGGAAGAGCAGGCGCCCAGCGGCTGTGTTCCATCTTAACTGTGCCTTTCCCTTTTGGTCCAAAAAGGCAAAACTCAGGGTGTTCCACTGAGGAGGTGAGAGTCAGGCACTGATGGAGAAGTTTTGTCACACCATTCGATTTTATGCACAAGCTCCTGGCTTGCTGAACATGGAATGAGTCAAAGAAAATGCTGAGCTTGGGCCTCCTCCAACCCAGGAAGTCCTCTGGGGTTCCCTTCAGGTGACATGCCAGTCCTGGTGCTGCTGCCAGGGCTGGGATCCTGCCTGCTCCGGGTGCTGCCCGCTATTGCCTCCTGCGTGTGCCTCGCGGTCGCCTCTGCTGCCTGTCCCTGCTTGGCATCGCTGCTGGCTGTGCGGCCCCGTGTCCCGTGAGCACCCACAGCAGCAGTCCGAGCCCAGGCTCTTTTCCTCTCCTTGCCTCCTAACTGAAGGCAGCAGTCAGGTTGCTCGGTTTGAGAGACTGGCTATCTCATCTAACCTTCGTACGTTATTCTGGCGTAAAGCGTGGAATAAAGCCTTGCCATCTTTTGTGACATCTCTTTTTTGAGATTGTGTTGCCCTTGGCATGTTCTTCTGGTTGGTTTCTTTAGCAGAAAATGAATAAATAAAATTCAGCGTATTTGTATGACACAGCCAACATTCACGAATTCACGGGGCTGTGTCCGCGCCTCTCGTTCCTTGTGCGGTGCCAGCACTGCCTGCCCGAGGCTGGGCAGTGCCCGAAGGCGTGCAGTGTTGCAGGAGGAGGTCTGACTTTTCTTAAGATTGTGAGTGAATTCGCAACTGGATGTAAAACATCTGTTCCTAAAAGTGCCACAGAACTGCGCACGGAGCTTTTTGGTCTGCTTCCTCCTGCCTTCCCTCCTTTCCTCCCCATCTGCTCAGCCTTTAGAAAAAGGAAAAAGAATTGCGAGCTGACATGTTCAGGCGACCTGGCGATGAGGAAGAACTTTTATCCCTGGCTGAATTCGAAGCAGTGCAGCGTGCTGCACGAGTGGGTTACACGGCGAGGGGCCAGGCGGGGGCACCGCCAGCACCACGCTGCCGCCCCGCTCCGGGGTCAGATCTGGGGGCTCGGGGGCAAACCCCTTGCTGCCAGCAGCCAGGCAGGAGGTGCGCGGCGTGAGGTGGCACCGTTGGGCGCAGACAGCGTCTGGCATCGCCGGCAACAGGTTCTGCTGACTGAAACTGCTGCAGGCGGGTAGATCGTATGTGACGTTTTCTCGGCATTTGTGGCTAATTTCTGGCGTTCTGAAGAACGAAGCCGGTGTGGAGAGCCAGCGGGTGTGAGGAGCAGCTGGCGATAAGAGCGTTTGTTTTCTTATCGCAGGAGCGAGCGCTGTGAAGGGCAGCGCAGGCTCCTGTGGTTGCGCAGTGAGGACACCTCAAGGGCAGCACCAGGAACTGTTTGATTTCTTCTTACCGTCCGGGGTCCCTGTGCCGCTTTTTTTCTTTTGTATGATGTTTAACAGCCTCATTTTCCTAACAAGAAGTTGAAATTTTCCTTCTGTTTGTATTTCCAGTGCTTGGACAAGCCTCTAAAATGCTCTAAAAATACGTCCTTTTAGCACTGGAAGGTTAGGGGCCGCGCTGGTGTCTGCCCGCTCCCCGACATTCACACCGAGACCTGGGCAGTGCTGTGAGCTGCTGCGTGCGGAATTCCAGATCTAGCCCAAATGTCCCCGGCTTTGTAACTAAGCCTTAAAAACATCTCCAAACCCTTCCTGTCTCCCACCAGTTAAACACCCGAACTGAGGGGCGGCGGTTCCAGAGAGACGTTAGGGCTGTGGCACTGGGAACGGTCCGCCTGTGTTTTGATGTTAGAGGATTAAAGAGAGCAGAAGCACTGGTTCTACCAAATTTGGAGTTATTCTGGTACGAGTACGTCAGTACAATACCTTAATGACCAGTAGTTTTATTGTCCTAAAACTGAGTATTTGAAAGAAGAAAAATGCAGCTCAAAGAAACAGTTGTTCCCTTTAGTATTCCGTATTAATAGTGCATGTTTGATCTTTAGTCCTGTTTTCTGATGTGGTAAGCTAGCTGAGCTTTATATAGTTATGTTTCCTCGAGCAGCGATACGAATCGAAGGAGTTGCTTAAGAGGAATGTGTTTTCCTGGCTGCATCTGAGCTGCGTGCCCCAGCCCGGAGCGGTCCGTCCCTGTGCCGAGCAGCGGCTGCGCTCTGCTCCCTGCCTCACGCTGAGGGGCTTTGCCTTGGTCCCTTCTGTTTGTTCACAGTCCATTTGCTGGAAGTAATTGATCTACGGTTCGGGTGACACCCGAATGATTTTCCTCTTGACCTTTGTCGAGTTTTTTTTTTTAAAAATGCGGTAGTAGTTGTTTAAAAGTTTGTTTGTTTGTTTTTAATGCAGGTTCAAGAGTGTTGATAATAGATAATATATGGAAATATGTAAAATCTTTCACCTGGAAAGGTTTTTCAGTTTTTCAGCTATTAAACAGATGTACAGAATGCACCCCAGCAATCGCCTTGTAGCGTAAAGCACCGTAAGAACTGCGGCAGATCGTTACTTACTGGTTGGAGTGGAGCCTCCTGGTTTTCCTGCTTTCCTCATTGGCGTGCTCCGTGCTGTCCGGGGGAGCACCGTGCAGTGTGTCTCTGTTCGCTGTCGGCAGGGTGGTGTTTCAGAGCCGGGCTTTATCTCCACAAGCAAGAATTCGAGGAGCGGGTGAGCTGTGCTGTGCCGTGCCGCTCCGCCAAGCGTGGTCGAAGTGTCGAGTGCTGCAGATGTCAGCGCTGTTTTAGTGCCCTTATGTGCACTTCCACAAAAATCAGCTTTGAATTGCTTTCGGAAAAGCCACGTTTGTGCAGTTAGCAAAGCAGCAAGCTGAAGTTAAAGGTTGATGTTTTCTGTTCTTAAGCTGTTCCCAGGCCTGGCCGTGACCTTTTCTGCAACGCTGACTGCCCCGATGGCTTCTGTTGTTGGTGGTGGGAGTGTTCTGAGAGGGAGTTCACGGGGGTTGCGTCATGTTTGCTTGGGGCGTGCTCAAAGGCCACGAGATTTATTCTTGGGACAGGTGATAAATCTCTGGGTTATGGCTGTTTTCTTTCTTCTTCTTTCACACATACATTTCTTTTTTACCTTAATCAACTGTCTGTCTTCCTCCCTTCCTGTTCTTCGCATACGTTTTCTGAGAGGCTCTGAAACCAAGCGCAGAAGTAGTTGAAATGTGTGGTAAAGGAAATGCTAACATAATCTCTTACTAGGATTCCGGGAAAGCACAGATGTTTATATTGAAGCAAACTTTGTGGTGTTAATAAGCGTTCTGCACATGCCTTAATCCCCGTCTCACGGTGCCTGACCCAAGCCCTCCCTTGAAAACACGATTCCGTGGTGGGCTTCCCTCCTGTGTCTGCGTAGCACCCCGCGAGAAGGGGCCGGGGGTCGCGGGCAAAGGAAGGTGCACGCTGCTGACACTCCCTGCGCCGTGCCCGTCCCACGCCCGGCGCCAGCGCGCGTTAGCCTGAGCTAAGCGTCCCCCGAATCTCGCTGAATCTTTCTCAGCTCAAGCACTCAGCCTTTCTGAGAGTCCGAGCCCAGGCTCCCCACAGCTTGCAGCTGAGGAAGGAGTGGGGATTGCCAGAGGCTGCAGGCTTTCTGGTTCAGCCCTGCAGCAGGGAGAAACCCTGTCTGCCCAGCAGAGCGGCTGCGGTGAGCCCGTGGTGCCCAGCAGAGCGGCCGCATGTCCCTTTACTCTGCTCCTGCTGCCTGTGCCGTGAGTGTGGCTGTTCCATGCGCCTGCCGTGTATGTCCTGGCCTGTTCCATCCCTGGGGCCAGCTGCTCCCTTTTGCATCCTTGTGGTCCTGCTCGGGCTCTGTACCCCCACTGGGGCTCGAAGCATCCCGTCTTCCTGCTCTCCTGCTCTGCTGGGTGCCAGCTCTGGAGGTGCGGACTGGGA
This sequence comes from Alectura lathami, assembly GCA_013399715.1. Classification (NCBI taxonomy): domain Eukaryota; kingdom Metazoa; phylum Chordata; class Aves; order Galliformes; family Megapodiidae; genus Alectura; species Alectura lathami. Next base: position 98,026 of record VXAV01008835.1, on the reverse strand, counting down.
GCAGCCGGTGGGTGCCGTGGTGCTCAGGTGCTCGCCCAGAAAATGGGGGTTTGCTGGGGGTGGCGGGCGGCGTGAGGTGGTGTCACTGGGTGCGAGGGTTTCAGGCAGGGCAGGGGCCCCCGGGGAAGCCTGTTCCTTCTCTTGGTGGTGGGATGTTCCTTTGTTTTCACCAAAGCACGTTTCAGGAAGGTGCAAATTCTCTTAAAGGCTCGGAAGGCAGAAATAGAGCTCGAGAGGCACTGCACACGCTGCGCGTTCAGTTGGGCACGAGGTTTCCTGTGGTGAGTCGGGCAGCAGCCGGTGGCGGTGCAGGCCCCGCCCGCTTTACGCCTGGGTCTGCAGCCCCGTGAGGCTGGTCCCGTGTTTTGTGCAGGCTTGGTGGCAGACCAGGGTCACTGTTGTGAAGACAAGCCCAGGTGCGCCCCTGGGAAGCACTCCAGCTCCTGTCCTGAGCTCGAGGCGGCTCTGGCTCCTCAAGGAGCTGCCAGGAGCGGGGGCGGCCCTGGAGCTGCCCGTGCCAGGGGGCTGCAGGCTGCTCCGAGCCGCACAGCCCGGGCAGCCCCGCTGGGGCCCGTCACCCTGAGCCACACCACCAGTCTGAGGTCCGGGCTGCCCTGCTTGTCCTCCTCTGGCTGATGTTCTTCTGCACTGGGGCAGGGATCAGGCAGGGTGCTGCAGCAGGCTCTTCAGATGCTCTCTGGAAGGCACTCCGTCAAACTTTTCATCTCTTTCTCTCCACCCTATTGTCATGGCTTTTTGGGATGGGAAAAGAGGAGTGGGTCAGAAGAGCTTTACAGGCCTGCAGCCCTCTGAGGCAGACTTCGTCATTAATTCTATAAAAAAAATTTCTTCCTTTTTTTTTTTTTCTTCCAAGAAGCAGCAGCCTCAATATCCCTTTTGGGACCAGGGTTAACTTTCACACTGTGACTCACAACAAACTTTTTCCGATAGCTTCCTCATCTAAACCTAAAACTGAAATAAGCAGTCTTCTGTTTGTGCCCTGATGAAACCCCTGCAGAGGAGGAAAAGAAGTGTGGTCTGCCAAGACAAGTGAGTATGAGAGGAGATCGTTAAGAGGCACCGAACTACCTGTGTGTTTGCCATTTGCAGCAGAGGCAACTGTGCACTCTGCTGGGCTAGTGCTTAGTCCTGTGGCGTGGAAGTGAAATGCCTTCTGCTGGAGGAGCTGCTTGGCGTCCTGGGAACGGTTCTCTCACTCAGTCTGCAGGCTCAGCAGTGTTACCGTATGTGCGCAAGAGCAGAAGTCTCTTCTTCCACAGCTGCATCGCCAGTGTCAGAGGGCAGCTCTGCAGGGCCCTTTTCCTCAGGCTCATCCTGTCCTGGCGCTGCTCTCTGAGCTGTCTCATTGCTGTGGTGATGGAGAGATGCATCACAGTTTTCTCCTGATCTGGTGTACAGAGAGAGAAGATCTTTGGTGAGCACTCCTCGAGGTGAGAACCGAGTAAGCAGTAGGAAACAGTCACATTCCTCTTCTGTACATGGCTGCCTACTGTCTTTCCTTTTTCAATGAAAATAGCTCTGGAAACTTTAAGTCATGGGAATCTGTTGTCCTTTTGTTATAAATTAAGAACAGCAAACATCCTCCATGTTTTGCCTGAAAAATTCCTTTTTTAGAGTCATAAAATCCACAAACTCAGATGCTGTGCTCTGATGTCTTAATCAGCCCATGAAATTATCTGTTGGCACTCAAAGCTGTTGCCCATTAAATATCTTGCTGCATGAGGAGATTGGCCTGCTAGGTTTAAGTTTAATTCTCTTTATTAACCAGAGGGTTCCTGGAAACATGACATCTGTCAGGCATCTCAGCAGGGCAGCGCCATCTTCGCTGCTGGCTGCTGCAGCCCGCTGATCCACCGACCGCGTGAGCCTCCTGGCCTGCACAGAACCGGCAGACCGCTGCCGCGGGGGGCGAGTCCAGTCTTCCACGAAAGGATCCTTTAGGGAGAAATCTGGCTGCTGCGCAGGGTTTGCTGTTAGCTGCTGGCTTCGTGGCAGTGGGGAGTGTAGGTGCACGTGAGATCACTGCAGTGGTACCAAGACCAGGCTCTGGGACAGTGATGGTGTGCAAAGATGTCAGCAAACTGAAGGGTCACTTTGTTCTGCAAACATGGATATTTTTCCAAAATGCCAGCCAATTTTGATATAAAAGGATCTGCAGATACAGCTGCTGTTTCCACAGGGTCGGGAAGCAGTGAGCATGTCTGCCAGAAGGACTTGTTCTGTATCGTTTGCTTTTGGTGGCTTAAGAACAGCAGATAATGTATTTTACCTGCAGCCAGATAAGTCTTTTTCTTCCCCCAAGCCCCAAAATTCACATCTTCTGGTGCAGTCATTTTTGTTTTAGTAAGCAAATCATTTGGAGCTTCTGTTTAAGCTCAGTGCCTATGAAAGGAAACCTCTTCTGTAGTCCTGCTGATCAGCTTCTGCAGCAGAACACATTTTCATAGCCAGAGGCGAGAGGAAATGTGCAGCATATCAAAGTGTATCTGGTGGCAGAAGGGGCAGTGGCCTGGTGGCCATGAGGTTCTTCGTGTCGGAGGCTGCTGGCAGGAGCGGAACCTGGGCTGGTGGCTCTGACACCTTGGAACCAGGAGAGGGGCTGACGGGTTGAGATCTGTGTTTCTTTGTGTTGCTGTTGAACAGACTTCAGGGCCCTTACAGGGGTCTGTCTCAGGTTCCATCAGGGCCTTTGGCCAGGCTCAGGTGGCCCTGCTGCAACCCTTGGTGCGAGCACTGTGACGCGACGGGTGGCACGGGGCTGCTGGGGACGGGAGCTGGCGTGCGTTGGGTGGGCCCAGGGGCTGCAGTGGCTGCTCAGCTGTGGTGGCTTAATCCATGGGATTCTGGTGTATGTCATTTTTAGAACTTTTGGAGGTTTTACTTTTTTAAGATCTGTAGGAAGCTGCACTGGTGGAAAGCCACAGTAAAGGTAATTGCTGGAGAAACCTCAAGAGCAAAGGGCATAGTGGATGCAGTGACACAGGTCCTGCGCAGGCGGCGGCCTGGAGCTGTCCTGACGGGCCTGTTCAGATAACATTCCTTCCACAGCAGCCCCATGGCGGGGAGAGTCCTGGCAGCACATGACAGAGTCACGCAAAATCCCTGAAGTGAGAACGCTCACTAGTGTTTGTGACTGCTGTGCTCCTTGTTTCCTGGGCCTGGCTTGCCGTCATGTCTCCGCCTGGAAAACCACCCTGCACGCGTAGGGTGCTGCGGACAACGGGAGTCTCAAGCTGCACGCTCAGCAGTTCAGCGTGCCTCTGTCCTGACCTGCTTCCCCGAGGTAACGGCGGCTGGTCAGGGGCTGAGACTTCTCCTGTAACCGTCTGGTACGTGTTTGTTTCAAGAACTTGGGCAGAATGCAGAGGATAAGGAACCCCAGAGCAGTGGCTGAAGGGGTGGGGAGCGAGTCACTCAAGTGCAGTGGGGGCTGGGAGGGGAAATAGCGCTGTGCCACTGCGGCTCCCGCCACGGGGCAAGGCGTGGTGTGCGTGCTGAGGAACGTCCACGCGCCAAAGGCGGGCTGCTCGGGGTGGGAGGCAGCAGAAGCGTTCCCAGGGCTTTGTCACTTGGCTCCATTAACCTTCGTGCTGTTTGTGAAATGTGTTCTGCTCCTAAACGGGCCTTAAAGTGGAGCCTCAAGGGAATTACGCATCTAGCAGTTTAAACAACCTAAGCTAATAGCAGGCATACAGAGAAATGACGGATCCGAACAGGGAAGGGAAGAAAGAGGAGGAGATGTCCGAGAGCAGCGTCCTCCGGCCGCGCGCACAGTGGTGGCTGAGGCGGCCTCCTGCCAGCTGCCCAGGAGGGACGTGCTTCAGCAGTGGGCGATAAGGAGCCTGTGCTGTGAGCAGGTCTGTTTCTTAGAAGGAACGTGCTTCTAAGTACCGGAATTCCTTGTGAAATACAAACTTCAACTTTAGTTATCTGGTAATGGAGGGGTAGAATATTCTTTTATAATTCTTTTTTTAGCCCTGGGAAAAGACTTCACAAGCAGCATCTTCAAAGAGCTGTTGTGTATGTCAGCGCGTGTGTGAGTTACAGTGAGAGATGCTTATCACACGTACAGCCTGTCGGAATAAAGTAAGCATTTGGGGGCAGTTGTACAGTGACATGTCATGTCCCAGCTGCCCGGCTCCAGAGCAGAGCCCCGTCCTGCCCCATGCCAGCGGCACGCAGCTGTGCCTGCTCCGAGCGCGGGGTTTGGTGTGGTGCCAGGCTGGGTCTGCGGCCTGCCGCAGGCTGCCGCTGCTTCATCGCTGGTCCCTGCGAAGGGCATCGTTAGGCTTTCTTCAGAGGTCATCCGCTGGAGGTGGTGGTTTTGGGTAATAGATATTTTTGGTGTGAAATTATTACTAGGGAGTAGCAGTTCTGTAGCTTCTAGGAGGAAAGCCTATGTGAATGCAGCCTTTAATTTAAAAATAAAGGAGGTGGTGAGACACTAACGTGCGTGTGCACGGCCACCCTGCAAGGGCGGCGTGAGCGTGCTGGAAGAGATGCAGGTGGCACCCAGGGCATTGCTCAGCTGCCTCTGAGCCTCAGGGCTTGGCGTGCAGACTCTGTCCGGGCTGGGGGAGATCCCCGAGTCCCGTCCGGCTGGTCTGCAGTCTCCTGGTCTCGCTCTGCAGCCTGCTGCTGGGTGGGAGCTCTGGGAGGCCCCATGTGGCTCTGGCTCTGCCCGCAGGAGCAGAGCTGCAGGTGGGGAGCGGGGGGCAGCGGGCGTCAGCAGCCTGCTGGAGGCACGCAGCCTGGCTCGGGGAGCGCTGCTGGCCTGGCAGGCTCCTCGGCTTCGGCTCCGGGCGGTGCGAGCAGCGGCAGGGGTCCCTGGCCGTGAGGGCAGCAGAGCCATCTGCGTCTGCAGCACAGTTGGCGTGCCGGTAACCTGCCCACTGGCCGTGGTGGAACTGCAGCTGGGCAGGGATGTGGGTGATCGCAGCGTGCCTGTGGAGTCCTGTGTCCGTCTCCAAGCACAACTGAAACCTGGCAAGACAGGAAGTGTTTTGGGTAAATCCAGGTAGCCTGTGTGGTACGTGGAAAATTTGGCTCAAAAGATTAGTACTGGAGAAGGCTACAGGAAAGCAGACGGGTGATGCAGAGCCCATGTGATTCACATGCTGAGCCCATGGGAGCAGCAGGGAACCTGCCTTAGCCCTGAGCTGGTGATCATGGGCGGTGGGCACGGCGCAGGCGGGACAGGGGGGTGTGCGGCCCCGTGAATGAGCTGGAGGGGGTGCGGCAATCTGCCTCGAAGCAGGAGATGGCTGTGGGACTGCTGGTGCTGCGGGTGTCACGGGGGCATTGGAGGGGAGGTGCAAAGCCGCAGGGCGTGTGTGTGAGTTTCTCGGTGATGGTCTGGTGCGATTTGATGGCCGTAAACCCGTCCGTGACTGACGGTTACTTGGGTCATGAAAGGCAGGCGGAGGCACGCGGGCATCGCTTGCTTTAACCATATAAGACCTAAGGAGAGGTCTGCGGTTACTGACGTCTGTGCAAAGTGACCTTGCTGTTGCACAGAGCCAAGCAGCAGAGTGCTCTCCCGCTTAACGTGGAGCTTAAGGGAGTTAAGGTATGCAGCTCGGTCCCTGAGGTTCTCTTAATTTGGCCTCATATGTGCACGGACCCTAAGGGTACGAAATGGGAAATGCAGTCCCAGAACTAGCCTGTGGTTCTGTGCATGTGAACATGGTTCTTACAGGGCTGACTGGAAAGCAGGGTTTATCCTGGGGTACTTTGGCCATTTACACTATTTTTATTTTAAGTAGGATAAATATCCAAAGCATTCTGTCCTCCTTTCCAGACATGACCTCCCTGAGCAATGGGAGCCGTTTTATAACGTCTGCTGTAAGCCAGTGATTTAATCCAACTTTTTCACTGTGCATAAAACAGAATATAAAATCAAACTAACTGTTGTTAAAAACCCCCACTTTTCCTGTGTAATACTTCATCAGAGGTATTTTAGTGGAGTATCCTGCTTTCTTATTTGAAAGCTGCATTTCCACTTTCTCTCTATTAAAGGGCAGGTCCTTGTGTGAGCGAGGCATTGGCGGTGGACTGTTGCCACCTTCTGTCTCAGCAGTTTATCTGCGATGCGTGGGACGAGGCCGTTGCTCTCAGCGCCGTCAGCCCTTGCACCCCGCGGCTGCAGCTGGTCCTGGGCGAGCAGCTCGTGCCCTGGGCAGAGCTGACGTCCGCGTGCGTAGCGCCGGGCGAAGGAACGGCCGCGAGGGCTGAGCTCCCCTCTGGCAGCGCGGTTCGCCTGCCTGTCACTCGCGCCATTGGCTTCCAACAGGTGCAAGCGGCCATGGTAGATAATTAGGAACAAAAATTGCTAATTCTTGTAAGTTTTGTTCTTTTGTGTTAAGCAGGCATAGGAAGTGCCGTGGGAGGGAGTGTTCAGCTTTGTGTTTGTGGCTCAGTTTTGTCACACACAAATCTGCTAGGGAATGTTTTTCATCCTTAGTGAGAGGGAAGTGAGAATCGGGGGAAGCACAGTGGTGTTTCGGTTTGGTTTTTGAGGAAAGGCTTCATGTCGGCTGGTGCTTGGTTTTGTGCTGATATTTGGGAAGGGGTGTGAGGTGCGGGCGGGCGGGCGGCAGCTGCTGGCACACAGCTCCACGGCTCCACGGCCCGTCCTCGCCTCGTGGGCAGGCGCGTGGTGCTCCGGGCATGGCAGTGCTGCCAGGAGAGGGAGAAGAGCTTCGTGCTGCTGCTTGGCTTCACCGCGGGAACCCTGCGGGCGGTCCCACCGGCCGCGCTGTGGGTTGGGCTGGCGGGAGGCAGAACCGCCCTCGGGCCGCCCCAGCCCACCTCCAGAGCAGCGTGTGCGCAGGACGACCCGCAGTGCCCTCCTCCTCCTCCTGCTCCTCCTGGTGCTCCTCTCCATTGCTGCAGCAGGTCAGGCCTTTAGCCTGGTGTCTCTGTCTGCTGCCACCAGCACAAGCCATGCATTTTTTGGCAGTTAAGCCGATTTTTGCAGTTCTCACGCTCTCAGTAACTAGTCTAGGTGACACGATCAATTTGACTGTCTAAACTCTTTTTGCAAGAAAGAAAGGAAGAACTGATAGAAGATTGGTAGAGTAAAAAATGCATTAAAAATGGAATGAAATGTGAAGGAGCAATCATTGGAACTTGAGCCGTGAGGGAAAACAGCTTCTCCTGGTTAGTAGGAACGTTCTTTAAATTATAGGATGCTGATACTGGATTTCTTAGATGGCTTCTGTTGGCCTTAAGAAAACAAAACACCTGAAAAAAAAACCCAGCCCCTCTGAAGTGAGCCCAACCTGTATGTGATTGAAGATGTGACTTAAGGTGGATGTTAGTAAGCAGGAATGGGAAAGCTGTGAGTGTCTGCACGTTCCTTAACGCACTTCTGTGGTCAGATACCTAAAGACAGGTTTTATTTACATGCTGTACAAATACTCCCAGAATTGAGCCAAAGTCTGCATGCGTGTGAGCTCAGACATCGGTGTATTCGTGGTAGATGCGCACTTCTGACCTTCGGACGCTCTGCAGCGACCTGATGCTCTCGCTCCTGGTTCTCATGTTTGATTTTCTGAACAGCCTTCGTGAGAACGATCTGCACATGAAAAAGTAAATGATGGGATCCAGACAGACGTTACATGCCGACAGGAACAGTGTCATTTCCTTGCAGTAGTACAAGATTTTATGTGCGGAGTCATCTAGCAGCTTGTCTAGATGGCTAAAAGTGAAGGGAATCCTGCACAAGTGGTAGGGCAGGAAGCAGGTGAAGAACACGGCCACTACGACCCTGATGCTCTGGTTATGCTTCCTCTTTCTGCTCGAGGAGCTGATGAATTGTTTGCTGGATTTGTAGATGTACCTGGATATCGCGATGTAACACCCTATCAGCACTACCAGCACCACCACGAAGGTGCCGGTGTTGATGTAGATGACGGCCGTGTGCCACTTGACTCCCAGGGGAGACTTCAGCTTTAGGCAGTCGTCCACGTTGCGCTTGGTGGGGTAGCCGTTGGTGAGGATCAGGTTGGGCAGGGCCAGGAAGGCCATGACCACCCAGACGCAGGCGGAGAGGACCTTGGTGAAGGTGATGCTGTACATCCTGGAGTCCCCAAAGGGCTTCACCACCTTCAGGTAGCGGTCGATGCTGATGAGCCCGAGGAAGACGATGGTGGTGTACATGTTGGCATAGAACAAGACCGTGGTGTACCGGCACAGGAACGAGTTGAAGTGCCATGGTCCCAGCTGGGAGTCCTGGATTATCTTGAACGGGAACGTCAGTGTCATGAGGAGGTCTGCAACCACAATGTTTTTGAGGTAAAATATAAAGCTTGTTTTATTCCTGATGTGGAAGAAAATCCACACGGCCAGGCCGTTCAGCAGGATGCTGGCCAGGAAGATGACGAGGTAGAGCACGGGCAGCACGATGGTGGTGAACTCGTTCTGCGTGGAGTTCCCCGGGGAGCCCGCGGTGCAGTTAGGGGCAGTGCTGTCCTCCGCGCTCAGGTGCTCGTCTGCAGGGGAAGGGAAGGAGCAGAGTTAAAGCGTGCTCGTGGTGGCGTGTGAGACCTGTCCTCCAGAACGTCACCGCTGAGCTCTGCGGCTGTTGAAGGGCATGGCTGCGAGCACAGCGTGTGCTGCCTGCTGCGGGAGGAAGGCAGCCTCGGAGCTCAGGGGATGTGCTTGTCAGGAAATAGGGCTCTGGAGAGTCTCTTTGGGCCACTTAAAATGCCAATTTAAGACTGAATTCCCTTAAATGTATTTAAAAATCACAGTCTGGGGATTTTAAGGTTGATGTTTAGATGTTTGTGAACAAACTTCAGACTGTTTAGCACTCCCTCACTTTTTTTTTACCCAAAATGTTTGTTCTGTGAATGCGTCTGGTGAGCCAGGGCCGAAGCCCTGGGGCTCAGCAGCAGAATTTGGACAGCCCTTTGCGAAGGAGCCGTCGAAGCGCTGGGGCGGCGGGCGGCGGCACGGGGAGCGCGTCGGTCGCTGCCGGTCGCGGCCGTACCTGGCGGTGCTCCACAGGACAGGTTGTACCCCATTATTCGCGGTGCGGTCGTCGGCCGAGGCGCCTCACGAGTCCCACTGGCAGCCGCGGGTCCGGGGCTGGGCGTGGGCGGTGCCAGCCTTACGCTTTGCGGAGAGAACGGAGGTTAAAGCCGCGCTGCTGCTCTGCTCGGGGGCTTCGTGCCCGCGTCCCCGCATGCAGCCGGGCTCCTGCTGCCTCGCTCCTGCCACCTGGCTTCTGTGGGCCTGTCAAATGCCCTGCAAAATGCATTTCTCCAGCCCGACTGCGCTGGAGCGTTATTGCTGTCATACTCAAAGACACCAGTGCCTGCCAGTAACGAAGCCCTCTGCATCTCTGGTGCTTGTCGCTCTGCGTGTAGAGACATCTCTGTCTCTACTGACGCTTCACCTGCAGTGAGTAGGCGGGCCCACACCATTCTCGTGTTCTGTTTTTGAGACCTGAGGGTACCAGCCCTTCCCCGCATCTCCAGCTAAGGTGCTTTTCCTCGAGCCCCACTGACCGGTGCTGTGCACGGTTTTGCAGATGGGGTTTCGGAAGAGCTTGGTTCGTGGTGGTTTGGTTCCTTCCACCACTGAAATGCCTCAGCAGCTGTTTGCTGGGATGTCACCTCCTCGCTTCCTCCTGGTGCCTGCAGCAGGTGGCCACGTGGGCTGGGCTCTGGGACGCTTTGTCCCCTCTGCTTCCCCATGGCACCCACGTGTAGCAAGCTTTGTTCCTGCCCTTGGCCTCAGAATCCTGTGGTTTTTGTCCCAGCACACTTCAAGTTTGTTAACTTCTGTAACAATACGTTGTATGGTAACTTCTTAACGCCTATTGTCTTTATTTCGTTTTCTTTCAAAAAGTTGGACAAAACCTTTGCAAAAACCTGGAGTCTGAGTAATGAGCCTCTGACTACCCCGCCGTGAACTGCTCCTAGCTCTGGCACCGTGGAGGTGTGTTTCTGCACCACGCCCCTCAGCTTTGCAGACGGGTTGGAGTACGTGCAGGCACAGCCCCGGCTCCTGCAGCGGGCCGGGCTGTGCGCAGGGCGCGGAGCTGAGGGCTGCAGCAGCCGGCTCCTCGCGCGGGGACAGGCCCTGCCTCAGGCCTGGCGCTCCGCGTCAGGGTCTCCCATTTGTCATTTTCTGTCGTGGGCGTTTCAGTGACTGATTCCTGACATTGAGTTATTTTCTCTCTATAAATCTTTGTTTTGAACTGCTTATTACTGGAAGTTTAGAAGTTTCATGTGTAGTTATGAGTGTCTGTATATCTTTATTATGTGTGAACTTGGCTGGAGGCTTCCAGTTTGTCTCTGGTGGTTTGAATGCTGTGCTTCAGCGCCTCACAAAGCCAGCCTGAAGGGAAGACTGACAACGAGGAGTCTGGTGCATGCTGTGAAGGCATTACAAAGGTTTGGCATTCAAGTACCAGTCAGTAAGACAAGTTGGAGACTCTTGTGTTAGGTGAGCGCAGTAATTTTCCCATGCTTCCCTTTCTGTTTGTTAGTTTCGTTAAGCAACTGGAGCTGTGCGGTTCTGTTACACTGTACCTGACTGCTCCCCGTGGGCAGGAGCAGAGGGTAAACGTGCTGCAGCCCTTTTGCCGATCTGAACCTGTTTTACGTGACTGTCAGCACGGCACGAACAGTGAGCGCGTGGGTTTTACATCCTCACTAGATGGCAGTAAAGCAAATCGTTGCATCTTAGAGCTTGGGTAAAAATTGTAATTCTGGTATTTTAAGCTTTTTCTCAGTTTGACTTCTTTTTGTATGGCATTGTTTTCTCTGGTATAATTTCTGGTTCCTAATGAGACTGGCAGAGGTATTTTAGGTATTTTGTCTTGAGGGATGTGCTGAGAAGCAGTAGTCTTCTTTCTAGGGAAAAAAAAAAATCTGTCACTGTTCTGCTGCTGTTTGTAATTCACAGCTGTTCTTTTTGCCCAGGAGGCACTGAGATCAAAAGGACGAGTGATTTTGTGAGAAGATGCAGCTCTGTCTTACGCAAATAAGGTGCTCGTTTCCCTGTTCTGCAGAGTTCCTTTTAGGTCTGCCTAACTCCTGCTCCCTGGAAAGCTCCCTGCCCTCCCACATTCCCCCGGTTGTGCGGCTCCTGCCCGGTTCTGGGCACTGGTTCCCACCCAGTGACCCTGGGGCACGCTGCGGGGTTGGTGGCGCTGGGCTCAGCTCTGTGCTGAGCAGGCTTCTCGTGTAGTGCCGCTTACTCCGGGCCCTGAAGGGAGCCGCTGTAAATGCTGTTTAAAAAAGCCTCGTGCCCTTTTCCGCCTCTGCCCTTTCGGTGGGTGTTGTCGCTGCGGGGCTGTACAGCCCTGACAGCAGGTGGTGGCTGTTGTGCATCTTGGTGCAGGAGCAGGGCCCGCGCTCTCCCATCAGAAAACAGACGGATGTTTCTGACACGGCACCAGCTCCCTCGCTGCGTGGTGGTCTCAGCCGCGCTTCCCTCCGGCCTCTCCTTCCAGGCTGCACCGTTCCATTCCCACCTGCGTCCTGGGGCTTACTGTTGGCAGGGACGGGGTGAGCGGATGACTCTGAGGCCCCTGCTCAGCGTGGGTCAGAATGCCCTTCCCTTCCTCTCTGTAGGCAGAGTTTTGTTTCGTGGGGACTGGTATTGGAAGCCACTGGGCTGTTAGTCTGCGTGCTGGGATTTAGGCTGCTGCTTTATAGCTGAGACCTGCTGCAGAGGACAGACTGCAGCCGCTTGCACCAGGCGTGTCCCGCTCACCGTCACAGAAGGCTCTCCCCAGCAGCACGTACCTTGCTGCCCCGGGGAGCAAACCGCAGCCCCCAGTTCCTGGGCTCGGCTCTGCCTGTGGGGTGTGGTGGTGTCGGCATCCTCCTGGGCTTGCCCTGTGATGTGTGTGCCCAGGCACACTCTGCTCATCGCCCCAGTCCCAGCAGAGCCGCTGCCTGCTGGGGGAGCCAGCTGCTCTGTCACCCTGCCCTGCTGTCCCTTCCAGGTGCAGCGTGGGTGACCAGAGAAGCACGTGCCTTCTTCTGCTCTTTCCAGGTCGTGCTGTTTTCAGCAGACCCCACAGGGGCTCGCTGATTCCTGCCTGCAGCACTGGCCATGGTCTCCGCTGGAGACGTGACCGCAGTCAGATCTCAGGGAGGTGCAGGTCGCCTTGAAGCCATGGTGGGAGCTTGCTCTTTCTTCCTGCAGACCAGTACGGTCAAGCCCCTGAATGGATATCTCCGTCATCTTGTTCCTGATGCTTTTAGTACTGAAACATGTTCCAAAAAAGTCCCAGTGAAGTATTGGCTGGAAAATGAAAGCAGCAAACCCTTCACAAATACCGGCACACAACTGTGACAGCCAAACCACGTTAGCAGCGCTCCGTGTCCCGCCTTGCTGGCGCAGCTGAGCTCAGCAGAGACGTCCATGCCTACGTGGGGTGGAGGATGGAGATGGCTCCTGCTCCCCAGGTACGTGTTGCAGACTTTCCCTGACGCTGTTGTAATGCTGAAGCTTTAACATCCCAAACAGGTTTGTGCAGGGCAGCAGAGGGGTGCAGTGGTGGTGGTCCCTGCTGCACAGAACTGCTTGTGTGCTGAACTTTGGGGTATGCAGACACAGTCCTGTTTAGGCTCAGAAGCCCACAGGTGTTTAGATAGCTTGGCAGACTTTGATATCAAACTGAGGAGTACTGGGACAGAGCACATGAGCAGCATGGCTTTGCTGTTCACTCTGCCAGCTGAGCGGTCGTGGCTCATTTGAGGCAGAGCAGCTGCATCCCTAGGCTCCGAAGCTGCCGTTCTTCTGGTACAGACCCCCGCGTTCCAGACCTGAGGGGTACGAAGAAGTTATCACCCGTGGGGAGTTCACCATTTTCCATGTTCTTTGGGAGTGGAGAATGAAGACTGTCTCCTTCAAGGAATATTCTAAGACATTCTGTGATTGTTTTGTGGTTGGCTGTGCTCTCTGGTCGTGGCTTTGTTACTGGTTTGAATGTGGGATTTCTGTACTGGCCAAGGCTGGTTTTCAGCTCTTCGTGCAGTTCTTCACACACTTCTGACCAGTTTCATCCTGGCCGCGTTTCTCCAGCCTCCTGTGTCCTGCTCCCATACAAGTGCGTTCTGCTTGGGTGCTTTTGAAGATGCGCTGGAAGCTGCTCCTTTATTCTGGCAGCTTTGGAAAGCAGAACACACACTGTTGCTTGCAGCTCGTGTACCTGGTTGGTTGTTCTTTCGCGTTCGCCTAAAGGCTGGCAGTTGCAGCAGATGTAGGTTAAGCACACACGTTCTGTTTCACTGATGAGGCAATCTTTTACTGCCAGTGCTGACAGACTGGTTTCTGTGCATGCCTGCTGCAGCCTCAGATGAGAAGTTAAATAATAGGCGGCACGGCAGATTTCACTGCTGTATGGGCAGGGAATGGCTGTGTGGTTTGTCTGGTGACTAAGGCTTGGAGTTGCCTCACTATTTAAAGAAATTCCATACCTTCAAATCTAATTAATCTTCTTCCATCTCTACAACTTTTTAAAAATGATAAAACTTTAGTTATGAATTTGAGCAGACGTTCTGGCTCACAGGGCTGCGGGCTTTTAGGTGGCATTTCTTTGCTGAGCACGGCTGGCACGTCGGCCCTTGCCAGTCGATGTGCCTTCATCAGCATAAAGCCTGGCAAGTGACAGAACGGACGTAAGCACTGGAAACGTGAGGCAGTCTGTTAAATCTGCTCTTGGCTGACTGTAATTATGTTCTTTGCTGTTACCCATCAGAACCAAATCACTGACTTGGTTAATTGCAAAGATTTGTGGGGAAAAAAACAGTGGGTGCAGGCTGCAGTGTGTGTGTGCGTGCTGCTTCGGCAGCCTGGCACGAGGTGGATTCGGAGCCTGCAACCCTGCTCTCCTCCTTTCCATCCGGCCCTTTCCTGCCTGCCCGCGCTGGGGCTGCTCCCGTGTAGCTGGCAGGGCAGGGCCCGAATGCGGCCCTCCGCGGGGTCTCGTGCCCCCTGCTCCCCCTGGCTGCCCTCCCAGGAGCGTGCAGGCGGTGCCAGCTGGCTCTACATGAAGCAGAGGCATCGCCACCCCTACCCGAACCGAACTGCGGAGAGGCTGAACAGTGAGGACCGTGTGGCTGTCTGCAGCTCTGGCCTGCAGTGCCCGCCTGCTCCGTCATGCCCAGAAACAGGAACCAGTGCTGCGGCTCGGAGAGCTTCTGCTCTGCCTCGGTATCCCATACGAAACCCGCTTCTTGGTTTTTAGGTTCCGCCTCAAAGTTCCCCTCCCGCCAACGTGCTGCTGGCTGCCTTCAGCCCGCGGGGAGCTCTGGCTGCGCTCCTGTCCTCCCAGTGGAGGAGAGCGGAGCTCTGCAGAGGGCGGCGCAGGGCTGACGCCTGCTCGGGGGAGGCTTCCTTCCGCACGGTCACTGAGCCCAAGAGCTGGCTCTGGGAAGAATTCTGTGTGACCCGCACAGCTTCCCGCGCGCTGTCACTCGCTCAGTTTGCGTTTCAGTCCTTCTTAATCCCTTTACATGGAGGCGAAGGTACCATGCACATGCTTTTGTGTCTGAGTAACCGGCTGCATGGGCTCATTTCTGCTTTCTGCCCCGGCCCTCGGCAGTGCTCTCCTGTAGCTGTTCCTCAAACGGGCTCAGCCTGTGCCCGTAACCCCGTTCTCCCATTCTGCCCTGCAGTTTCAGGAGTGCCTGCGCTGGGTGTGGCAGGATGCTGCAATAAGAATGAATAATGCAGTTTGTGTGCAGAATTCTGCATTTTGCCCTCCTGCCACCAGGTGCTGAGTTCAGTGAGAGGTGGGGACATCCCCTAGGATAACATGATTTTTCTAGTTTAAAAAAAACAAATATTTATTAAAACGAATTTTCTCAAAATTAGTTTTGGAGTATTTTGTCTAAATGAAGTTTTTTTTTTGTTTGTTTCAGGTGAATGATTATGCACCCCCGTTTTCCCCTATGCGGGACAGCTCTCACAGGAGCCCTGTTTGAGGTGCTGCCTGAACTATCAAGTTTGTCCCTCATTTCTCTGTCTTTTGAGCTGTTCCACATTAAAAGTTCATGGATTAATATTGCTTACTTTGAGTCAGATTTTCTGTGAACAGGTTACAAAACCTAGCAGAAGTTGTTAGTCCTTGCTGCAAGACTTTATTTTGGAAGCTAATTTGCAGCACCTAAGGATGCATGAGTTCTTTCCTCTTAAGCATGGCAGAAGTTGCCAAGTGAAGTTGAAGAAAAGCCTTCAAGTTTTTTTGTGGCATTAATGACAAGAACGTGCGTTTTGTGTGACCTGGAAGCAGAAGCTGCTGCCGTGTGTTGCGGTGGGCCCTGCTCTGTGCTGCTGGCCGGCTGGCTGTAGCTGCTGGCTGTGTGCCGGCTGTTTTTTCTGTAGTAGAGACTGGCAAAGCAGAGATGAAGTTGAGTGATTCTAAGCCATGCAGGTGCTCACCTCAAATACTGATTGATATGTTCTCTTTGGTTTTGCTCAGCGGTAACTTTACGAAGTAGATGTCTTTAGCCCTGCTGGATGTGGGCTGCTGTGTGCACGAAGGCCTGCGGGCACCCCGCTCAGTTACTCTCCTGCTGAGATTTTCGGTCTGCTGAACTCAGAAAACGGGAGGGAGAGCGACAGGGTGCTGGGCATTGGCTCTTTTGTGGCCAGCACTTCGCCATTTCTCAGGCAGTGTAGTGCCAAGGTGTCCCTCTTGTAGGCTGCTTCTACGTGAAGGTTTAGGAGAGAGCTACAACAGAAGGGTCCCCCGCTGGGCAGCAGGTGAATGGCTCTTGGTGGCAGAGGAGCGAGTGAAGTGTTGCAATTGTTGTTTTTTTTTCTGAAAACAAAGAGAGGACAGTGCAGTGGTTGGCAGAGTTGGGATAATTAGTGTTTCCTTGGTATGGCAGCCTCTAATTAGGCAGGAGGAAGGGATTAACTCTGAAATGTTGCCTTTGTCTCAGATGCTGCTGGTAGCAGAAGCTGTGCTGTAGCCCATTGAAGTTGCTTTCTCTGAGCCCCTGTGAAGAGACGGCCGTGCAGGGTGTGCTGTCCTTCGGTGAGGCGCAGGTTGGTACTGGGGCTGAGCAGCGTGCTCCCCCCTCGCCCCACGCAGCACCTGCTCCTTTCTGCCCTGTTCCCTGTCGCTGTTTCCCCTTGTCCATCTGGCAGTTGCTCATCAGCTCCTTAGGGGAGCACCCCTTCTTCCTGGCTCTTCAGCATCCTTGTCCTTGTGCTGTTGGCCGTGGCTCCTTCCCCTCTCCACAGGTTGCAGCTGATGTTCCGTGTGACGTCAGCACCTGGATCCAGCGATGTGGGTGACCCTGGAGGCCAGTTTCATCCCTTTGCCCTCTTGCCAGCAGCTTGTGCGTCTGCTTTGCCCTTCAGCTGTCCCTCCTGGGCACCCATGACCATTGTGCTGTGGAAAATCTCATTTTTTCCCTCTCCTTCATGAGAAGGTCCCCCTGTGCAGAATCATGGAATAGGTGAGGTTGGAAGCCATGTCTGGAGATCGTCTAACCCAGCTCCCTGCTCAGAGCACTGTCAGCTGCAGGTCTGACCACCCTCGCAGTCTCAAGAAAGGTTCAGACAGAAATCACTGCATTTCAGTGTGTGCCCGTTGCCACCTGTCCTGTCCCTGGGTGCTGCTGAGCAGAGCTAGCTCCATCCTCTCTGCAGCTCTGTGCCAGGATCGGTGTCCGTGGGTGGGATGCCCTGACCTTCCTCCGGGCCGAGCAGCCCCGGCTCTTAGCCTCCCCTCACTGCAGAAACACTTTGATTTCTCAGCGGCCCTTTACAGGGCTCTCTCCAGCAGCTCCGTGTCCCTTGCACTGGGAGCCCAGAGCCCAGCCTCATGCTCCAGGCACAGCCCAGCACCAGGCAGAGGGGCAGGACCACCGGGACCCGCCGCGGGGCTTGGCCCAGCGCAGCCCGGGGCCCCTTGCTGCAGGGGCCCGCTGCTGGCTGCAGCTCCTGCACCGGGCCCTTCCCAGCCAGAGCCCGCACGTCCTGGGGCCTGGGGCTGTGCCCCCCAGGGCAGGGCTCTGCATCTCCCTTTGAACTCCTGGCCAGCCCCTTCTGGAGGGCGGCGCAGCGACCTGGTGTAGCAGCAGCCGGTCCTCCCGGTTTGTCACCTGCAGATCTGTCCCCTTTCCATCCTGCTGCATTGCTGGCCTTGGCTGCTTGGAAGATGCGGTTCTGGTCTCGCACTTCTGGTCTTCCCTTCCACAGGGGAGGCCAGAAGCAGGTTCACATTTACGTGTACTTCTGCGCAATAACTTAAGCTTTTCCCTCTTTTAATCTCTTCCCAAGGTTCTCCCCAGCCTTTCCATTCCTGTTCTGCCTGCGTTTTCATGGGCTCTGTTCTTGGCAGAGTCCGGAAATCTTTGTCAAATGATTCCTGTAATTCCGTGGGCTATTCCTCACATACCCTGCGTGCTCTATTATCCCAAGTCGGTCTTTTACACCTTAGAAAGTCGTTACAAGCGCACTGGCTGGGCAAAAAGCAGAGCCTGCCTGCTCGGTGTCAGCACCTGGGTGGGCTCCGGCTGCAGCCTGGCTCCTGGAGCGCACCCAGGGCAGGGCTGGCTCTGTGGGAGCCTTCTGCTGAAAACCACCACGTGTAAGCGTGGTCATTGGTTCTGTGTGGTGGAAAACAGAGTCAGAAAGACTGAAACTTTAAAAACAGTCTGGATGTCGTCTAGGTCAGAAAGAAAAAGAGGATCTGTGACTGCATTGCACAGCTCTGGCTGCTGTGTGCCCGTCATGTCTCTGGGGTGCTGCAGGGGATGCTGTGAGAAGGTACCGGTATAAATAAAATACTGGTACATGTGTAGGCAGTGCCAGCTGAGTTTTAAGTAGTTCTAGCCTCACTTTTAGGCTTTTTACTTCGTATTGAAACAATTTCTATTAACTTTTTAGAAGGAATTCTAATTCACATTGGACAAAAAATCCTCCCCCATCTGCTGCAGTCAGCTGGGTTTTTTGTGCTTCAGCGCGTGTTGCCGTGACGCAGGGTAGCCGTGTTGGCTCCCTGCAGCAAAGCCGGTATTTCAGAAGGAGGGAAGAGGCGTGGGGCGTTGGGTGCGTGTGGGAGAGGCGCAGCCCGGCGCAGCCCCGCATCCCGTGCACTGCCCCCGGCCTGTCGGCTGTGCCCGAGCGCAGTGCCGCGGGTCCCGGCTGCGGGGTGCAGGATGCAGAGCGCGGTGCCTGGCCCGGCCGTGGTGCTGCTCCGTGCTGGGTGGCGGGAGCCGTGGGACGAGGGCGGTGCAGGCCCGGGTTGTAGCAGTCATCATTGTCACCTGGATGCGTCAGTAGCGTTTCCTGAGGAGAACCAAGAGGTGGCATGCTGCGATAACTGGTGTCTCTTGAGGCCTGGGGTTGGCCAGGTCCTGCTCCTGGTAACGGAGGGCATGTGATTTTTTATTTTTATGTTTTTTTCAAGAAGGCACTGGTGCATTTAATGCTGGGAGGGGCTAGGCCAGCTGAGATGTGGAAATCAACTTCCCTGACTTCCTGCAGTGCTTTCCTGGCAGCACTGAGGTGAGTGTCACCGGCAGCCCGCTCCCCTCGCTGCCATGGCTCTTGGCTCACGTTGGACGCCTCTTCGCTTAGCTCCCGAGCTCCAGCAAGCATTGCATGCTTCGAGTGTGGCGTGGCAGCCTCGCTGCGGGCGCCTGGGCTGGTCCCTGGCACTCACGGGGTCACAGAGGATTCCCGAGCTCTGCTGCGCTCATCCCAGCTATGTGCAGCGAGTGCCGCCGGGCCTGCGTGGGGCCGCGTCGGCCGTCTCCGGCCTGGGCTCGGCGTGGGCCCAGCACTGCGTGACTGCGTGCTG
>VXAV01008835.1:66110-78950 GCA_013399715.1 Alectura lathami | reverse complement strand
GCCTCGCCCTCCCACCGGGGCGAACCCCTGTCCCCGCGGCCGCGGGGCTGTGACGGGGCCGCGCGTCCCTGCCGGCAGCGGGTGGGAGCGGGGCCTGCAGTGCCTTGCTGCCACGGGTGACACTGGTGAGCGTCTGCTGCTTTTTTTTTTTTTGAAGGAAGATTGCAGGATCTGCTTTAAAAAGATGTAGAAGTATGTGAAACCCTACCAGAGTGAGACCAAGCGTACGTGATGAGAAGACAGACTGATGTCTGCAGTCCCCACAGTGCCCCAGTGGCAGGCCACTGTTGTAAAATACAAAAACTTCGGCTGCACTGCTGCGTTCAGCTGCTCGGAGCTGAGGACAGCCACTTCAGCCTAAAATACTTGTTAAACGACACAGGCTTCGGAGTGCCTTGTGCATCTCCGGGACTCTGAGACGGATCAGACGTGGGGCCTGAGCCGCCTGCTCGCAGCTATGTGGTTTTTCCAGTGAACCCGGCAAGTTTTGACATGATCGGAGTGAAGTACGAAGGAGGAGAACCTCTGTTCTGTGTAAAGTAATTAAGAGAATTCAGGTGTGCTTTCCTTTACTGAAAGGGGCGCAAATGACCGAATGCAAACCTTGTACGGCAAATTCAGGTGCTGCAGTTACTGGATCTTACTTGATCTGACCGAAGCAGTGTTGAGAAATAAGGCATTTAAACCACGGCCCTCCTGCGCTTTGAGCAGCATCTCGGAAGGAATAGTTAGGAGAAACACATTTTTTTTTTCCATTGGGAAAAAGGTAACGAGTGATGTTTACCATTGGGTGAATAGAAGTGGGATGAAGCCTCACTGTGGGAGACCTTCTCACACCTCTAGCTGATCGGACGTTCAGCCTATGCTTTTGCGTCCGGTTCTCAGCGGCTGCATCTTAATTCGCGCTTTCTTTTCGGTTACGGGTGGCTGAGAACAGGCGGGTTTTCAGAACGCTCTCTCCAACGCTTTTCCGATCGCCAGAACTCACTTACCTGCCACCACGGCCGCCCTCCATCTGTCTCCCAGCTGCATCGCGAGGGTGCTCAGACTCCTCCAAAGCGCATCCTGGAGCTGAAGCAGTCACGGCAGTGTTCCTCGCGACGAGGCGGCTGAGTGCACCATGTCTGGGGGTAAGCCTCCGTGCTTCCCGCCGCCCTGTTTGCAGTCCCCGATCAGAGAGGCGAAATTCCCCTGGCCAGGAGCAACTGGAGCAACTGGCTTTCTCATTCCCGGGAATGACTCACGTGGTGGAGGCAGCGCGCTGCCGCTCGCGCCCGGGACGCAGACGCTGATTCACCTGGGGTGGGCCGGTGCCGCTGCGCGCTGCACCCTGCGCAGCCGCGCCGGGCCCCTCGGCGGGGGCCGTTTGTCTGCAGGGCGAGTGTGGATTGAACGCGGCGCTGAAAACTCCTCTGCTGGTAGATGCAAATATCTGCTAGCCAGGATTATCACGTCAGTTATTAGTTTGACTATATTTAGACATCTGTAATGTTGTGCTTTGAACAGATTCTCTCTCCTAAATAGCGCGTAGGATGAAAGCAAACTGTAAGTCTGCAACGAGGCGTTCCAGCTAAGGTGACTGCGCTGTCTGGGCGCTGCTTCCTGCCGACACCGTGTTCTGCGAGCCTGACCCTCGGCCCCAACGCCTGCGGTCCCGCTGCCACTGGTCCGGGGGGCACGGGTGCAGAGTGGGGCACCTGCTGCCTCAGCAGCACGGGGGTAGGCACCGGCTGGTTTCGTCACGGCAAGGTTTTGCTGTGTGTCAGCAGAGGATGGAGTGGGTAACTTCCCATTTCTGCAGCCTTCTTAAGTTGGGAACAAACAGAGACGGTGCCCTCCCTCCATTAAATCGTCAGGAGAAAAGCTCATCTTGCAGACTGCACTGCAGAGCAGTGGCTGCCCCGGCCTGTTTCCTGGCCTTCTCTCTGGTCTGCCTGCACTTCTCCATGCACATTTTTTTTTTCTCTTTTCCCCAGAGCTCTGGGTGATGGAATCCCCAGCCCCGCTCTTCTGAGACTGGAGCCTTCTGCCCCGGTTCCTTTGGCAGCTGCCCGGAGCCCTGAGAGGAGCTGGAGCCGGGCCCTCCAGCTGCTGTCCCTGCCATTCAGGGAATCCTGGGCTCATTTTCACGTTTCTGGTCTCCGCAATCTGTAAAATTCCCACCTGCCTCAGGACCTCTCCTTTAAATCAGATGTGGTCCCTGATCATAGGAGGCTTCTGACATGGCTCACCTTTGAAGACCAGCTTTTGCAAGGCAAAACAGACGGTGCAGATGAAGCCAGCAGGAACATGTGTTGCATTTCTGTCATGCGTATTTGGATGTATTACCAAGAGCTGCAAAAGCGCTCTCAGGAGCTGGATGTTCTGACATGGAGTGGCTGTTCTTGTTGCCTGCATGCAGTGCAGATGTCGCAGCAGAAATCTGCCTCTCTTCGGTTTGGATTTCTTGCTGTAGGTAGTCCTTCTCCAGGATGCTTGGCAGCCCCGAATCCCAGTACCTGATGTCTCTGCTCCCGAGGACCCCTGACCGCGGGCACTGAGCAGCACGCCGTGGCGTGGTTGTGACGCGCGGCCTGCAGCACGCCGCAGCTCGGGCAGCCCTGTGGCCCTGCCTTCCGCAGGACCGGGGGTGGTGCAGCAGCACAGTAACTTTTCTTCAAAATCTGTGTATTTTGGTGTATTGGTAAAACCTAATGGGCTACCAGGCACCGTCGCAGCACCCCTCGCAGGTGGTGATGCGGGTGAGCTGCCTGGCGGCTCCCAGGCGGGAGCAGGCCTGGGCAGGCCGACACGTAAAAGGGAACCGCTCGGAGCTTGGGGTGAAGCAGCACCAGCGAAACGCGGGGCTGTGCTGCGCCGAAACGCTGACAGTCAGCCTGTAACTCTGCCATTGTGTGCGTTGTTCAAAGGCTGGCTGTCCCTTTTTGTGTTCTGGTGATTACAGAGCAATTCTCAGATTACCTAAGAGTCTGAACAACTTATTATAGTCATTATTGTGTTGCTTTATTGGAAAACTCCTTTACCATTGCATTTGGCAGTACAAGCCATGGATTTGTTTTTTAAGCAGATTAGCCACCTGGATGATGCATGGGTATCACTTTTTCTTTTTGTGCAACATGGAAGAAGTGGCAGAATGATGAGGGCTCGCAGCACCTGCTTGGTGCCCCCCGCGCTGTGCCCTCAGCACGCTGACAGAGGTGCCGTGTCCGTGGAGGTGCCTTGGGAGCGTCCGACACCTCCTTCGCTGAGGTGCTGCTGCTGCCACTGCTGGATGGCTGCCACTGCAGGGCCAGGAGGGGGAAAGGAGCTGAGAGCTCACTTACAGATAGCTCGTTTCTTCTGCTCCGTCCTCGAGTTCCTCATGCTGTGCTGGTAGCTCACCTGAAGTTGCACACCCTGCCTGGCCGATCTGTTCTGGAGCTGGAAGCCTGTTGGAGAGCCTGCAGCCTTCACATGCAGCCTGCTGGCTCTGTGCGCCCGTGGATAGTCATAGGGGGAGCGTCTTGCTTGCTGGGCTCGGCTTTCCAGCTCTGTTCAGGATGCAAATTGTCTTTTTGCATTTCTAATGAACCGAAGCTCTGCTGTGTGCCGTGAGAGCTTCCCGGCACTGGGTCAGGGAGGCGCTGGTGGAGGGCTTTGTGCTGCGGTGCTGGGCAGCCCGGACACGCGTGATGTGCAGCATTTGTGCTGGGGCGTTCAGGAGCATCCTGTGAGGAGGGGCAGTCAGACGTGAGATCGGTGGGCCAAATGGCAGGCGTCTTAGGCAACAGTATGATGCTTTTTATTTTTCTTAAAAGCAGGTAAAATAATAAATACAAAGACTGATTTCCAACAAAACTGGACTGCCTCGTGCCCTCTAGTTCCCATTTTGGGAACCCGACAACCTGTGAAATGTGTAGAGAAAGCATCAGTAGTTGTCATGGGAGGCCAGGAGCCTGGGAGCCTGCAGCAGGTTCATCTGCCTAAACAAGATTAAGGCCTGCTGCCAGCTTCCCAGCTCCTGGGTTGTGTGTTGCTTTTCGTCTGGAGCATAGGCAAGCCAAGTAAACGGGAGCTTGGAAGCAGAGAGGAAAAGCCTCGCTGCTGCATCACGGTGACGATGGCCGCAGGAGGCAGTGCTGCGGGTTTGCTCTGCGCTGAGCGGCTGCTGAGCCTCGGCGGAGCAGGGCTTTCCCTCTAGCTCCAGGGGCAGGAGTGTCAGCGCCAACATTTCCAAGTTAGGCTGGGGAAATCAGGTGTGGAAAAGCAGTGACTGTTGTGCTGAATGTGCTGGTGAGCTTCATGGGTGCGGCACCGCGGAGCCCACCCGAGCAGTCCCTGAGCCGTGCTGCCGGGGCTGGCGGCCGCCCTGCTCCCGGGACGTGTCTCTGCTTGTGTAACATACAAAATACTGCTTTGGCTGTTTTTTGAGCCTCCAAAGAGGAGAGATGTAAATTTTGAGGTATTTTAACTGTTGGGATTCTTTCTTCTGTCTGGAGGCAGGGATCTAAAAAATTACCAAAAAAAGTGCAGGATCCCAAACGTTAGGATTTAGGGGACTTTTCCTGAAGGCAGATGAGCTAAAGGCCTTACCCTTGCAGGCAGCTGGCATTTCTCTGCAGCAGATTTTGGCACCTGTGGCTCCCCTTCACTGACCAAAGCAGCTCTGCAAAACAGATGATTCAGGCTCCTCTGAAACCTCTGGCACAGCCCTTGCTTGGGGAGCACCTCTGCCCATTCTGCGGCTACGCCCACCCTTACGCACGGCCTTAGCTGTGTGCTGCCAGTTTGTGCAGTGTTAAACGGGAGTGCTGTGTTCCAAGCAGCAGAAATGAGAAAAAGAAAAAATTCTTCGGTGAAATGTTTTCTGTTCTTTAGAGTTTTCTGTCACGTTGCTGATTTGTGTCAATATCTTTTTCTGTAAACAACCACAAAAACAGGACAGGTTTCCACCTGCAAATCCAGAGCTGGGGGCAAGTCTGTGCGGAGTCCCGGGCACGTCTGCGTTAGCTGTGCTGGTGGGATCCGTTTGGAAGAGGGGACTGGGCTGCACAAGCTCGTTTGAGCCCTGCCCTAGCGCAGGTTTCCTTGGGAGCTTGCCTGCTTGCAGGTCACAGCTGACTTGCAAGCTGTCTACTCCCGGTGTTCAGCGTTGGTCACAGCATTACTGCTGTGCATGTGTGTGGGGAGAGGAGTGTTAATTCCTAAATGGTGTTTAATCCTGAGGATGGCACTACTTGAGAAAACATGGATTTACAGAGAAGTGCAGAACCAGTCGGAAACTGGTTGGGAATTAGTTTGGTTTCGAGTTGTGAAAGGGTGTTATCCTGACAGAGGGAACGTACTGTGCCTAGCAGAGGAGGCGCAGCGGGCTGAAACTGCCAAATAACGCATGCCCTCGTGGCAGAGGCTGGGGATCCTAAAGGCAGATGCAGTTAGTGCACAGTAATGTAAGCACAGCTTTGAAAAGGTCAGGCTGTAAAAGCAACCTCCATGACTGCGTTAGGCTGCTGTAAGTATTTAAAGTCTGCAAGTGGCAGTCAGGTGGGAGTCAAAGCATCTGGTGTGTGAGGGGGACACAAAGCTGGCAAGGGAGCCTCAGGGCGGCACTTTGCTGTAGGGCCTGGGGCTTTCTCAGCAAGGCACTGGGGCTGCCCGCTCCAGCCCCACGGTGTCAGCAGGTGGGAGCGCTCCCTGGGACGGAGAGGGAGGGGAGGAAAGCGGGTGGGCGGCAGGACGGTGGTCGGGTGAGAGGTGGGGGAGAGCGGGGGCGCAGCCTCCTTCCCCCTGCCAGGCGTGGTTCCTCCTCCCTGCCCCACACCGGCACCGGGCTGGCATCCGGGGTGAAAATTACTGATGTGCGACATCGGCTGCTCTGGGCTTTATTCCCTAATAAAGCTCAATTGTAATCAGAAGCAGCTGTAGTCAGTAAGCTGTTTAAGGGTTAAAAAGAAAGATTTTTTTTTTTTTTTTTTTTTAGGTTTAAAGCAGATGGAGTTATCCTTCAGCTTGTTCTTAAATGATACAAAGGTATTGTAACTCCTAGGCTACCCTTAGTATTCTGTGGGGTGGATGTGACCGAGTCAGAAAGCCCCTGTTCCCGTTGGCGTGCAGAGCAGTGTGGGGCTGCAGGCCGGTCGCAGGCGGCGTTCCCACCGTCGGCGCGGCTGTGCTCAGGCTGCCGTGGTTCCAGCTGTGCCGCCGCGAGCGCTCTGAGGCGACGCAGGTCTCTGCGGTGCGGGTGCAGCGGCGCTGCGGCCGGGCAGGCACCGCCAGGTCACAGCTGGCTTGCACAGCCTTGGTTGGCGGTGGGGATGTCGGTGAGGCAGGGAGCGGCCTGCGGGGAGATCAGCGTCAGGGCAGAGCTGGCGCTCTGAGCGGCAGCTTTCCGCCTGTTAGGGCTGAGCAGTGAGCACAAATACGGAAATCCAGCTTGCCATTTTTATTCAGTAATTGTACTAAAGCACCACCGCCCTTCGACCTTCTACAGCAGCAGTAAGACAAATTATTTCTTAACTTCTCTGTGAATATGTAAAGACTCCAGAACATGAAGCTGCAGAATCAGGATTCGGATGCTGACATTCGCGTGTCCAGTTCGGTTTTTGGGTTTGTGTGAGCTGCCTTCTGAAGTGTGCTTACTCTCCTGCATAGTATCTTCTCCACAAATGGTTTGCACAAGAACATGTATATCAAAGGATCCATGCAGATGTTTGTGGCGGCCAGCCAGAGAGTGCTCTCTTTAGCCACAAAGAGCTGGTTCTGCAGGCGGCAGTCCATTCGGGTCGTCGTCTGGCTCAGGGTGTAGGGAACCCTGCTAAAGTGGAAGGGGGCAAAGCATAAGAAGAACACAGTAAAGATTATGAATACTTTCCCCTTGACCCTTTGATTCTTTTTGTTTTCTTTCTTCTGTGTCTTCATGTAAGACTCGTATACCTTTCTGGCAATAATCACGTAAAATAGAAGCATGAGAATGAGGACGGTCCAGAAGACAAACTGGCAGACGTAACTGACAGCCTCGTGCCATTTGAGGCCAAAGCGGCTCTTCAGCGAGGCACACTTCTTCACCGACTGCGGCGTTGCCGTCTGGTTCGATAAGATCATGTTTGGCACAGAGAGAAGGAGGAAGAAGAGCCAGACCAGGCCCGCAAGGATCTTTGCTGAGGTCACGTGCTGCACCCAGAACTTCCCAAACGGTCTCACGATCTTGAGAAACCTGTCGAAAGCAATGAGGCCAAGGAGCACTATGCTAATATACATGGTGTCGTAAAATATCACGGCCGAGAAGCGGCAGACGAAGGCCTTGAGTTGCCATGGTCCCAGGCCAGAGTCTGCCAGGACTTTCAGAGGAAGCATCAGAGTCATAATGAAGTCGGACACCAAGGTGTTTTTCAGGTAGACGATGAAGGTTGATTTGCTTGGAATATGGCAGAAAGCCCAGCAGGCCAGGCTGTTCAGCACGAGCCCCAGGAGGAAGACGAGCGTGTAGAGCGCCGGGAAGACCAGGTGGGTGACTCTGGTGTCGCGGTGGCACGGTATGGAGGGCGCTCCGCTGGAGTTGCTGGTGGTACTCTCGTTTGCGAAGTCTCCCATTTTCCAGAACAGACTCGGGTGAAAAGGAGAGAGAAGACATAAAGCATAACAGTTTGGAGTCAAGATGACGCGCTCCTCGCAGTGGGTAGCAGGTTTATACGGACACACACGCAGCCTCTCAAACGTGCATCAGACAGACTGACCAACGTTAGAAATAAACCCTGTCAAAGCTCGAGTTGTTCACAGACTCATGAAAAGTTGAAACGGAGTTTGCTCATCACAGAGGCCTAGGGTAACACAATAACGGTGACAACAGCAGAACGCCCACAGAGCCGCTTGTCTTCACGTGGAATGTGTTCTAACATTGAGCAGAAAAGTTACGGCTGTGGCCAAACAGCAGAGCGCCTCCGGGAACGTGAGTTCTGGTGTTTCTCACCAAGCACACGCCATTCCTCCTGTCTCAGCTCTGATTTAAGTAACGTATCTGAGAGTAAGATGCGCACTGCTGGCTGTCAGCCCCGCACGTCTGAAACCCCGACGCCCGAGCGCCCCGTTGCGCCGCGTGAACGCCGCAATACTGCAATACCTGAGCAAAGCTGGCAGCAGCTGCTTCAAGGAGGGGTCTTTGGCTGTCTCCAGTTCATCTGCTGTTCCTCTGCTGACAGGAGCCCCGGGCAAATTATCAAGAATGGGGAAATGTGTAGAAAGAAGCAACTTTTTGTGCTGGCGGTGGTGTGTTGTTTCCTTCCTCATTTTCGCCCGGGTTGGTTAATCACGTTTTCTGTTGCTTTCTCCCTTCCTTTTGGTCTCTGTCAGAACAAGCTGCCTTCTTTACCGACAGAGGGAAAACTTACCACGTCTGTGAAAACATGCACGTTTCCTGGATGTTTGTTCGCGTGGAGCAGCTACGCTGTGCCGTTGTGATTTGTCTCTTGTAGGGATATGGGATGAACGAACAGGGCATAGGGTTTCCTGGCATTTTTCCTGGATAATTCTCAAATGTAACTCGTGTGTGAGTTCCCGTGACCCGGACAGTGCTACTTGTCATTAAAGGCAGCATCAGAAGGTCTGCTTGTAGCCACCCTTACAGTGGGGTGGAGCAGTGCGGGGTTTCTTGGCTACGAAGTCGCGTGCACAACGGTGCCCTCCCTCCGGGGCTGAGTAGTTGGCTGGGTAGGCCCCGAGTGCAAGAGAAAACGCATTCTGTCTGTGCATTTTGTTTTACGCTGAAATGAACAGTTAAGGTTGAAATCTGCTAGGCAATAATTAATATTTGGATTTCTGGTTAAGGTTCAGTGAAGAAGAAACAACCAAACAGCCTTAAACTGGGAGACGAGTTTCTTTGTGAGACTGTTAACGTGGCCCCATGAACCTGGGCGTTGCTTTCCATCTTCAGAAGGGGATTTCTGGTTTGTTTGGGCATCGGTGTGGCCGGGTGGTACGGCGTGCCCGGTGCAGCCTCTTTCTCATCCTGACAAAAGCTGCTCTGCTTTGCGATGTGCTTTGTATTTATTGTGTGTTGTTATGTGTAATGTTGGAATCCAGTGCGTTTCTCTATAGGCAGAACTTCCTGTATGAGTCTGAGTAATGTGATTTATCTTCTGGTTTTTCTCTGCTGATTCTGGCTCCTTGCTTGGTGCTTGGCTCACGCAGAGGCCATCCTGCTGTGGGCAAAGATGGATCGCCTTTGGACATTCTGTCTGCGGCAGTGCTGACAACAAACTTGTGTACTGGCGCCTGCGTTCAGTTGGCATAGGTGCACGTGCTGGTGTCGACAGTTGGGCAGAGGGGGAGAGCCTGGAGGATGACCGCGGTGAAGGTCAGTCTTGCCATGGCCACCAGCCTGCTGTGTCGCTGGCTGCCTGAGCTGCCTTCCGGCGATGCGTCTGGGACCGTGTAACGCTGAGGTGGTCCTCTGCAGTACCCGAGTACTGGTGTCCAAGGCAGCATCTTCCACGTTTTCTTCTCTTCTGTATCTTTACACTGCTCCCAAACTAGGAGGCAGGCACCAAGTGTCTTTGTGTGGCATCAGCGACGTCCGTGTGTGCGCAGGGAGCTGCAGTACCCGTTGTCTGAACGCGCCATCTGGTCAGGAGAAGCACCTGCCAAATAATTGCCGCTTTCTCTCCATGTGTAGGCACAAAAAATGTGGGCAATGAGTGCTGGGTGGAAACGGGGCATCTCACACGTCCCTCCTGGGCATCATCTGAGAGCTGGTCAGAGCTGAGCCCCAGGAGGGTGCGCCGTGAAGTGCCTGGCAGCGCTGGTTCCACGCAGGTAGCGGTGCCGTGTTTCCAGCGCTGGGGCTGCGATCAGCGCCAGAGCGAACCCCAGCGCGAGCTGCGCACGGAACGTTCCGTGCAGTCCTTGCGTTGTGCAGGTTGTCAGGGACGCGTCAGCCCCAAGGCTGAGTGCTTGGTGGTGGAACATTTTTCCAAATGGGAGCTGTTTTGCAGTAGTGATGAATGAGCCATAATCTATTGCAACAGCTTAGGTTTTTTTTTTTTCATGTCTGGTTAATATGATAATTGTTCCTGATAATAATACCTTTGTGCTTTTTCTCACTTTTCCAAATGAAAAGGCTTAACTGGTTAAAATGATTGTTTAGTGCAAGAAAGCTGGCCTTAGTAATTGATGAAGATTTTACCATGAGCCTTTATTTCCCTAAGATCTAAGTATTCTGTAAATTGGGGTTGTTCAGCCTGGAGAAGAGAAGGTTCCGGGGGGACCTGATAGCGGCCTTCCAGGACCTGAAGGGTGCCTACAGGAGAGCTGGGAGGGGCTCTTGAGAAGGGCATGGAGGGACAGGATGAGGGGTAATGGCCACAAACTGGAAGAGGGGAGATTTAGGCTAGGTATTAGGAAGAAGTTCTGTACTGTGAGGGTGGTGAGACCCTGGCACAGGCTGCCCAGAGAGGCTGTGTCCCCTCCCTGGCAGTGCTCAAGGCCAGGCTGGGTGGGCTCTGAGCAACCTGGTCGGGTGGGAGGTGTCCCTGCCCACGGCAGGGGGCTGGAACTGGGTGATCTTTAAGGTCCCTTCTGACTCAAACCATTCTATGATTCTATGAAATTCTGTAAATTGAGTCTTTGAGTCTTTGTTCTCTATGAAAGTGTCCATTTTTTATTTTTCATCTAATAAGGTGAAGTGTTCGAAGACTGAAGTCACATCAAGACAAGCCTGACTATGAAGTCATTTCCTCTGACATACAGCTATTAATTATTGGTCAGTGGATTAAGAATTGCAAGCATACAGTGAGAATCAAAATGTTATTCTGTTACCAAAAATCTGCACAGATAAAGAGCTTACCTACCCATGTCCTACATTTCTGTTTGTCTGCGGGCTGCATGCAGGGTGGTGGCTTCCAGTATTTAAAAGCTACATTCCTTGTGGATTTCATTTGCCTCTGCTGACTCTTGTGTCACCACGGCCTTCACTCTGGCCCGTATTAAGATATTTCTGCAAAACCTCTGCAGTTGGTCTTCTGATCTGTACCATTTCACGACTCCGGTTTAATTTCTTCTTACAGCTCCAATTATAAATTGTAACTTTTTCCTAGAAATTCTGTCAGGCATGCGTTCTGTGATCAGATGGTGCTCTTGTTTTATTCAAGCTTTCTAATTTTGCCATTTCTGCAACCAGGGATGTTGGCTCCAGTGTCGGTGTTTCATCTGTAGGACAATTTATAAAGGTGTGGATGAAGTTCTTGTTGGCCTTAGCAGGATCTTACTGCTTTCCCCTGCCCCCCAGTAAGCGTCCGTGGTCAAGCAGGGATGTGGGTGGATCTTTGTGCTAGACAGGGGTCTCCTCTGTGTCGTCCCCTTCGTTCTGCACTGCCATCTGTGCTCGGAGCTCTGGCGACGCTGCATGCCGGCGCAGCGTGTCTAGCAAGGACTTTCTAAATGACTTGCAAAGGAAAAAGTAGATGAAGGGATCCAGGCAGGCGTTGAGCGATGTCAGCCACAGCGTGCTCTCCTTCAAGTAGAACAGGGTGTTCTGAGCAGAGCATTCAAAGACGTCCCTTGTTTGGCTCAAAGTGTAGGGAATTCTGGTGAAGTGGAATGGCACAAAACAGATAAAGAACACGGCGATTATGATAAAAACCTTCAGGTTTACAGTCTTCTTAGATACTTTTCCTGTGCATCTGGTCCTTTTATAGGATTTATACAGTTCTCTGCTTATGAGGATGTAGCACACAACAATGACTGCTAAGTTGACCCAGAAGATCAGCTGGCAGACGTAGTTTACAATTTCATGCCAGACTAAGCCAAACTCAGACTTCAGGAGAGCACACTTCTTTACGTTCTTAGGCGTTTTTTTCTTGTTTGTTAGAATCATGTTGGGTAACGAAAGAGTGAACATTGATATCCAGATTGCCGTGGACAGGATCTTGGCACCTAAGAGGCTCCTTGTGGTTGGCGTTCTGAAAGGCGAGGTGGCCTTCTGGTAGCGGTCGACAGTTATGAGACCAAGAAACAGAATGCTGATGTACATGGTGAAGTAAAATACCACCTGGGTGACCTGGCACACGAATCCTCTCAGCACCCACGGAACCAGCTTCGCATCGCTGAGGATTTTAAATGGAAAAGTCAAGATCATGAGGATGTCAGAAATGACAGTGTTCTTGAGGAAGATGATGAAATTGGATTTGCTCGATATCTTGAAGAAGATCCATGTTGCCAGGCCGTTCATGGTGAGACCCACCAGGAAGAGGAGAGTGTACAGCAAGGGAAAGATGACCTGGCTGATTTTGTTATCGCTGGTGCAGGTGCTGCCGTTGATAGAGTAGCTGAAGTTGTTTGTGGCTTTTGTTTGCATTTTGTCTTTTCCACCCTCCTTGTTAAAAGAAAAAACAAACAAACAAAAAAAAAAACAAAGGAAAAAACAATGAAGCTGGAGGTTATATCTCCTGTAAGGCTGCAACCATTTTAGTCTGTTACTCATTTTTGTATGGGGAATGTTTCCGCTGGGACTTTGCTGCCCGTCGTGACCCCGTGAGGTGGGGCGCTCTGGGCCTGACCTCCTGTGCCCCGCGCGCCAAGGTGGCCCCCATCCTGCTCTGACGGTCGCTGCCTGGCCGGTGGCTGTGTGGCAAGCGAGGGGCTGTGGTGGGCAAGGCCCGCGGTGGGCGAGGGGCCGGAGAGGCGGGATGTCCCCAGCCCCAGCTGGGCCGCGGGCCGGGCCAGCTCCCCGGGCTGTGCCGCCTTGTGTGGGGGAGGCCTGCGGCAGCCTGGTCTGTCGGCAGCGAGGCCCTCGCGGTGGGCCGGCAGGGCGGCCGCTGCACGGACACGCAGCTGCCCAAACTGCGTCCTTTGCTCCTGAGGCGGAAGGAG
>VXAV01008835.1:26558-65068 GCA_013399715.1 Alectura lathami | reverse complement strand
CGCGGTGCCCGGCTGCCTCCTGCGGTTCCTCGCGCCGCGGGGCCGGCAGCGTTCCTGCGCGTCCCTGGGAGCCGGCAGGCGGGGGCCGCTGGGCATCGCAGCCCGGCACCCAGCCCTCCCTCCGCCTGGGGCTGCTTCCTCAGCCCGCGGGACGGCTGCCGATTCCAGGTGACGCCACCAGTGCTTCTGCTTTTGTTTCCTCTAGAGCAGAACGAGAAATAGAATTTTATAAATAATTGGGGGGTTGCTTCCCGCTTTTGACCTACGAACAGAGCCGCTATTTTTAAGAGATGGTGTGTTTTGTAAGACGGCAACTTTTCTGAGCCTAGAGCTGTGCCCCTGCCTCCTGACTTTCTGCCCAGTGACATGCGTGGTGTGCGCTATTTCATGCTGCTTTTGCAGACAGCCTTGTTTGCTTGAAAACTTTGAGCGGTCTCATTGTGTAAGGAGAAATTGTGATCGTGTAGGGGGAAGCAGGGATCGGAGAAGATGATTACATTACTGCACAGCATGTTTATGCCTTACGTAACTTGGAGAGCAATTCTCCAGTCTTAAAGTTACGTGTTTTACATCACCGTTGTGCAGTACATCTTAGGAGAAGACTAAACATAACAAGTTAGACTTTAAATAAACTGTACATCTGTCTTTTTCTTTTGGATGTGCAAAATACATTTTTAGGAGTTGGACTTGTACACAGCAAGAGAAGTGACGCAGTTTGTGGACATCTTGGGTTTCATTTACTCGCTCCGGGATACCAGCTGGGGGTCAGCTGGGGTTGGTCGTCTGTGTGCGCCTCCTGACCCTGTCTGACAGATCCGTACAGAATTCAGAACACCAGGTTACACTTTTTCCCTCTGTGTTTTAAACCTGGCTGCTCGGTGGTTTCATTTGGCCCTGTTTCCTGCACAGTGGAGGTCACAGGAGATGCTTTTTGTGATGAAGAGTGCGTTATTGTCTGTCGCAGTCTGGGCTGTTGGGGTTCTGCAAGTGATTACAGAAAAAATGCGAGGCTTCACTCCTTCTGGTCTTTTCAGGATGAATCTTCAAGTCACGAGTGTAACCAGCGCATGATCCTTCTGTATGGTGTTGGTAAGGAGCGTGACGAAGCAAGGCATCAGTTGAAGAAGATTACCAAAGATATCCTGAAGATTCTGAACAAGAAGAGCACTACTGAGACGGGTGGTAAATGCTCTAACACTGCTGTACGGTGGCCCGCAGCGGGGGTCGCGGGAGCTGCGCGGTGCTCCGCAGGCCCGGAGCTGGGCGCGTTCAGCACGCAACCGGGCTTTCGTCCCCTGCCCGCCGCTGGGCCAGGGGCTGGCTGCGGACCCGCAGCACGAGGTGCAGCACGAGGTGCAGCCTGCCGGCCTGCCGCGGGGCTGCGCCGGGGCAGCAGGGGGCCACGTGGTCAGAATCCGCATCCGCGGCCTGGCTGTCCGCGCTGGCAGCGGGTTGAAGCCTGGGGTTTGAGGTCCTGGCCGGTCAGTGACAGGGATTGCTTCCCTTCCTGGTAAAACAGTCTGACTGTTTTCCAGCTATTACTGGGTGCCACCTTTTTTGCACTGAATGACCTTAAAGTCGCTTTCGCATTGTGACATGCTGTGATCTTTATTTTTTCCAAGTATAACGGAAAGCTGAAGGAAGCAGGATTTTGTGTAGTCACGAGAGAAGCTTTGAGGTTTTTCTGTTGTCTTGTAAAGCAGTAATAATGCAAAGCTATTAGGGCTCCATTAAATATAAAATGACCAAAATAATTTTTTATCTGTTAAGTTGGGGATGAAGGGCAAAAAGCCAGGAAGAGCAAACAAGAAGCATTTCCAACTCTAGAGACTGTGTTCACAAAACTACAGCAACTGTCATATTTTGATCAACATCAGGTGACATCCCAGGTACTTGCCTTGTATAAAATTGTAGCCTTTTACGTTCTGCTCTAGAGATATCAAACAGGAAACCGATCTAGGGTTTTTCAGAAATGTTTTGTATGTACCGAGAATACCGAGTGCGCTACTTTGAAGGCAAGAGAAAAAAGTGCTGCCTTGGCGTTTTAACCTGCCTGCTTCAGTGGGTGCTTGGGGCTTGCTTTGGTTTGTTTGTTTGGATGTTTTTGTTTGCTTTTTTGTTGTTATTGATGTGTTTGTTTGCAAGAAGCTCTCAGGGTCATTATAGATACCATTTTTTAATTGAAAATTTTGAAATGAACTTTACATTTCAGTTGACAGCATTGTTTAGGGCTCGCTGGTAAATCAAATTTACCAGCCAATCTCTTGCGAGTGTGTAAGGTGTGCTACTGCATTTTGTACGGGGGATGGCAGGCTCATCTGTGTTTGTGCAGCAACTTGAGAATGTCTTTGAAAAACAGATGGACCATGCAGTTTGTTCTTCCCTGGGTATTAGAGTCTCCAGCCAGCTTTGCCAGTAGAAAGCCGTGTTAGCGGCTGGCTGGAGAACGTGCGGCGCTGCCGTAGAGGGCCTGCAGGCGGTCGGAGCTCTGTGAGGATGGGAGCACGTGTGTCAGCACAGGTTGCTGCTACTTCCAGTTGTTACTGTTTTAAAGTATTTTTTAGTATCCTGAGGCTAGCCTAAGGAATAAAGTAAGAGACACATGTTTGATATTTGATTTCTAACGCATCCTTAGATCTGTTCCTGTGAGTGAATTTACTACATGTTCGGTTTGCAGGACAAAGTGCAAGTCATTATCTTAATAAAAAATATCACAGTACGGTAGGTTGAAAAGAAAAATGGTTTTGCCTCTCCTTTAAACAAAAATTGCTTTTTAAAAATAGGTAGGTGCCAAGAGCAGTCTGAGCATAGCTGTAAAGCAGCAGAGCAGCGCTTTCTGCATTGCCAGTCTAGAAAATTAAACAGCATTAGAGCTGACCTGCAGGACAGCAGGGTAACAGATGCACCCTGTTCTTGTGCATGAGTTGTTAGTGCGCCTGTCTGCAAACTGCTGGCATCTGCTGGTACCGGTTACAAAATAGGCTTCTGGAGCAGTAGCGTCTCTGAGAACCCTGGGCTGTCACACAACTTTTCAGTGTTTGTCTTCACAGATCTCCAGTAACGTTCTGGAACAAATCACTAGTTTTGCCTCAGGAACATCCTACCACCTCCCCTTGGCTCACCATATACAACTTATCTTTGATCTCATGGAACCAGCACTGAATATCAACGGACTGATAGACTTTGCAATACAGGTAAAAAGGGTTCATTTGATCAGTGGATGCATTAGGACGAAGCTGGGGTACACGTGGTGTAAAACCAGGAAAAAAAAAAAGTGCTGGACTGCAGATTCCCCTGGCTTGCTGCCATGTGATCTTCTCTGCTGCAGTTTGCTAACCTCTGAAACAGCACGCCAGATACTTCCCCTTCTGTCTGACTTTGACTGTTACAGAGAACGACTAGATGTATTTCATTCTTTTTTTTTTTTTTTGTAATTAATAAAATTCTGGATGATTTTAGCACAAAATATTTTCATGTGGGCTTCACTGTTTTAGGCTCAGGCATCTTACCACGCAGTAAAGCATTTGGGCAGCAGCAATGTGCGCTTCTGAGAAGCGGTTCGGAAGGACGCGTTCTGTACTGTGACGGTCTGTCTGGCTGCCTCTTCCCTTTGCTCGTAGCAAACAAGGAACTTCGTTTTGGCTCACCAGTTAGATTTTCCCGAACTGCTGGTTTTGCCTCTGTTCTCCACGTTGGAAGCTCTTTGCAGCTGGTTGTCCTGCTGTGTGTGCTTTCAGCTGCTGAACGAGCTGAGCGTTGTGGAGGCAGAGCTGCTGCTGAAGTCGTCCAGCCTGGCCGGGAGCTACACCACGGGGCTGTGCGTCTGCATCGTCGCTGTCCTGCGGCGCTACCACGCCTGCCTCATCCTCAACGCGGAGCAAACTGCACAAGTCTTTGAAGGGTTTGTGGCACCTGCTTTTCCCAAAAGTGTGTCTGCTGTTCTTTTTTAAGCAAAAATTGCGTTTGGGTGAGATCGAGCAGCGCACGGCGCTGGAAGGCTGCAGGCAGGCTCAGGCCTGTGCTTGGTCTGGCGTGCAGCAGGAGGCTCGCCCCTGCAGCCTGCTCCCGCCAGCGGGACCTGCGCCCTTGGCAGCCTGGGAGACAGCGGGAGGCGCCTTCCTCTGCTGCCCGCTGGCCCAGTTGTGCCCTGGGCTCGCCGGTACCTCCGTGTCCTGTCCGCTCTGGAGCCCGCGTGGGCTCGTGGTGACACCAAGCTGCACGTGAGCGCCTCTGCTCTGTGGGTGTGAGGTCTGGCCGCAGCTTGCCCAGCGAGCGGGGTTTGTCTGATGTGCAGCCATGTGGGGTGCATTGGAAGGAGTGCTGGAGTGAACTCAGAGTGCTTTCATCTTTGCAGGCTGTGTGGAGTGGTCAAGCATGTTGTTAACCCCTCGGAGTGTTCCTCCCCAGAAAGGTGCATTTTAGCTTACCTCTATGATCTGTACGTATCCTGTAGTCACCTGAGAAGCAAGTTTGGGGACCTCTTCAGGTGAGTGGTAACGATTTTTTCTCATCACTGCCTAGCTGATGCAAACTCCTGTTTTCAGTATTCAGTCTGAGAAACACGAAGAAAAAGAAGAAAAAGAACTACAGAAATGTGTTAGCTGTATGTTCATCCTTCTACTTAAAACCTAAAGTTCAGTAATGCAAGAAAAAGTGAGTTTTATTGATCCTACCCTACAGCAGCAATTCAAAACGTCATCTGATAAGACAGAGACACTTGAGGTGTGACATCATACAACAGATGTGACTTGAAGCCCCCTTTTTCATACGGGCAGAGCTAGAAATTCTTTGAAAGCCGATAATAAATCTGTGCATACATTTCTTAAACAGCTGCATATCAGGTGGTAGTGCACCACTGGTTTTCTTCTTGGTTTCCTACTGCGATTAAAAGAAAACCAAAGCCACTCATCTGTCCCAGCAGCTGCTTTCTGGCACGCTCTAAGTCCGGCTGCTTCTCTCTCTCGAAATCGATTTGAAGGGACAATGAACTAACGCATAGGTGTTCCTAGCCCGGAATATTTCTTGGCCTTTTGTCAAAATTGTTAATATCCAAGTATGACTTTTATGTATCTTTTCTGTATTTACTGACTTCACAAAGTTGTCCATTTTGTCACATTGTTACCAGATGCAGGGGGTTCATCTAGATCAATTCCTGCACTTTGCCTCCATTGGCTCTGCTTACCACACTGCAGCTCATTGTGTTGTAGCAATGAAGAGGGGCAGCAGTGTTACGAGGCGCTTACTGCTCGCTGTGATTCTGGGAGGTTATTCCTGAAAGGAATACGTGTGTGTGCTCCTGCATCCAGCCTCCCACAGGGTCAGTAGGTGTGGAGGTTTGGTAGCATACAGGACGGTAATCAGGCTGGGAGGCTCTGATCCCACGTGGTACGTTCAACACTTGTTCGAAATGCTTTTTCTTTTTTTTTGGCAACTGTCTCTGTTCTGGTCCTCAGTAGCGCCTGTTCTAAGGTGAAGCAAACGATATACAGCAATGTTCAACCTTCAAATTCCAATCTGCTGTGGGACCCGGAGTTCATGCTGGATTTTATTGAGAACCCTTCTGCTCACAGCATTAACTACTCGATGCTGGGCAAGATCCTGAGCGATAACGCAGCCAACCGCTACAGCTTTGTCTGCAATGCACTGATGAACGTGTGCATGGGGCACCAAGATGCGGGAAGGTAAGGCAAACCTTCTGGAATCAGAGCTGTAGGGACTTGTACACGGTACATGCCAGGTTTCCTTTCACCTCTTTGGTCTGTGTCTTTTTGCAGTTGTTTTCATTCATTACTCTTTCTGATTGCTGAAAACTGATTTAGTAAGTTTCCTTTGAATTGAATTCATTAAATCAGTCTGCATAATTGAACAGAAAGGAGTAACGAGTAGAAAGAACTGGCTGTAGGGTGAGCTGTAGGCTGTGAGACCAGCAGGCGTGCTGCGTCAGGTGGGGCAGCTCAGCACAGCCCGCGCCCATTAGGCGCCTGCAGACGAGGGAAGGTTCTGCATGAGGTCATTTCCTTGTTCTTGTGCAATTGATGCTCAGTTCATTAGATGTGTAATTTAATTTATTTATTATGAAATTCGTCTCTGAAGGTAGTAGGTAACTTTTCGAAAAATAGTTTGTAAAAAGTGTTTAGGAGTTTTATGGGGTAGAAGCTGCTGGAGTTATAACACCAGTGAGGGACGTTTTAAGAGTAGTTCAGGCGTCATGGTGCGTGGTTCCAGCAGACCTCCAGTGACTGAAGTTTAGGGTGACATCAGCACGTGAGCAGCTTGGCCATCTCTGTCCCGCTGTGGCACCAGCAAGTGCCGACTCTTGTCACAGTGCAGTGGAGCTTTGGTCTGCCCCTGTGTGTGGCTTCTAGGACCTTACAGCTGTTAGGTCTCTCTAGGTGACCTCAAGGTCCTGACCAGAAGTGTAGTGAAGAACCCTAGCAGTACAGTTACTAACGTGTGTGTTGAGGTTTACACTGGCAGCATGTTTTCTTCCATAACTGGGGTGTTCTCCTCTCAGTTGCTTTCTCTTTCCTCTGTATATTGACGTTGTCTTCTTGTGCGAACGTGGCACTGCAGCACTGAAACTGTCCTGCCCTCGCTGCTGATTCTGCAGTCCCTGATGTAGGATGGAGCGGGCACCGGTTTGGGATCTAGCCTTTATCCCCGTGCCCAGCACCGTCATTCCTATTAAACAGTGAGAATTGCCAGAATTTGGTGTTCTGTTCAAGTTCTGTTCCAATTTTTAGTGCGAAATTCTTAGTTTTGGTAGTGAGGCCTGGGTGCGGCAGTAGCTGACCATCTTTGTAAGGGTTACTGACACATCACAAACTCTGAGGAAACTGGGATTGTTTTCCAATTGACTCCTGACAAAAGTGTGTGCTGGTCCTGTACCTTTCTCCCCTTCCCCAGTCTGAAGCCATCCAGGAAACATGGGGTGCCCTTGGCAAAGCGGAGCAGCTGAGATGAAGCAATTCTGTAGGCCAGCAAAGAGGAACATCCACATGTGGCCAAACAAGTTTTGCTGGGGAACAGGGAGAAAATAACTTGTGCTGGGATGAGTCAGCTCTGCTCAGTGTTTTAAATGTTACCCAGCTGTGAGTCATGCGCTGGATCGCACATTGCGCAGGGTGCCGTCGGTCAGACGAGCTTCATTCATGCCCTTGGCTTTCGCCTCCCAGGCAGCAGTGCTGGCCTGGCGCAGGGCAGGAGCGGTTCTGCAGCGCTGACTGGGGCCGGGGCAGCGTCACGCTGCGCCTTCCTGCACGGCTCGCGGGGAGGGCAGCGCCTGGACGGGGGTCCCAGTACCCGTGTGGGGTGCAGAGCAGGGTGTGCACAGGATAAAGGCCCCTCTGTACCACAGGTGTGTGCGTGCCGTGGGCCACGAGTCACACGTTGTTCCTTCTCGGTGCTGCAGCTGGCCACGGCTGAATAGCACAGAATCACAGAGCTGCAGGGGCTGGAAGGGAGCTCAGGAGCCCACCTGGTCCAACCCCCTGCAGAAGCAGGGTCCCTAGGAAGGCGTCCAGGCGGGCCTTGGATATCCCCAGAGGAGACTCCACGGCCTCTCTGGGCAGCCTGTGCCAGTGCTCCCACACCCTCACAGCAAAGAAGTTTTTCTCAGATTTGTGTGGAGCCCAGATCATACATACAGCAGCATAATCCCGCTTGGCTGTAAGCCTCTGCCTTAAGTAAGGAACTGGCAGTTCTTCCGTGGAGCAGAGCTCTGCTTTGATGGAAATATTTACTGTGCACAAAAGATCTTGCTCCTGTATCTGTTCTTCTCTTCTCTCCAGGATTAATGACATCGCAAACCTCTGTGCAGAGCTGACGGCGTGCTGCACGGTGCTGAGCTCCGAGTGGCTAGGGGTGGTGAAAGCTCTCTGCTGCTCTTCAAATCACGTGTGGGGTTTCAATGATCTGCTCTGCAGCGTGGATGTAAGTTCACACCATCTGCTGAAGTACCTCTTAAAGCTGGTTACCTAGGAAAGAGGCATAATCAGGTCTCAGGACATAATGCTGGGCACAATTTTACTCATCTGCCCAGTGGAGTTTTCAAGTCTTCTCATGAAGCTCATGACTGATTTTATTCTCTCCCACATCTTCACTGTTCGTAGTCCCGTTGAAGTCTCCAGGACTGCAATGGCTGATGCTGTTCAATATCTGATCCCATGTATTGATCTGTAGCTTGGGAACAGATTGAAGCTGTGAACACTGGGGATATATTCTTGTCCTGAAGCAAAGAAGTGATGACTGATATTATCAGTTTTTATACAGTGATAAGATTTTCCAAAGTTTCTGTAAGACTAGTCCTTGTTATTTTGGAATTAATTCATGATACCTGAAATAAATGTATTCTAAAATTAAGAGTTATCAGTGTTTGTCACAAAAAGTTCAGGAGTACACTGAAATATATAGATAGATAGATGCTTAGGTGCAAACATTTTATTGTTATTCCCATAGTTAGTTCCGTAGCCATCATGGCAGTGGTGGCACTGTCACGAGAAGCACGGCAATGTTTTCCTCCCCAGGTGAGTGACCTGTCGTTCCACGATTCCCTGGCCACGTTCATCGCTATACTGATTGCCCGGCAGTGCTTTTCTCTGGAAGATGTAGTTCAGCACGTTGCGCTGCCATCTCTTCTTGCAGCTGGTAAGAATGTATCAGGAGAAGAACTTAGAATGACAAACTTTAGACTTTCTAGGGAATTGCCATTGATTGAGTGAAGCTGCTGCTTGTGGGAAGTGCCACATGTTGTGCCTGACAGCGTGCATGTCCCGGCAGCTCCCCAGAGGAGGGATGCCAGGTTAGGTCAGAGAACCCACGGCAGACAAGTGGTGGCAGAGCTGCTGGCATGCTCTGTCCTCTTCTCTTATGCTCCATCACCTTCTGCTCAGGACTTTTCTGTTCCACACTAAAGCTTACACATCTGCCAGGTCTACTTGGGTTGTGTTTAGGAACATCTTGGAAGCTCACCCTTTCTGCGTAGCTTCTGCAGCCCACAGCATGCATTTGTCCCTCATTTCCTTCTGGTATCAACTCCTGCTGTTGGCATTTTCTCTCCAACCTTATCATCCTTGCATCCAGCCCTGGGATACCATACCTGTGTTCCTCTTTGTTGGCCACATCGCCTGTTTCTTTTCAGTTTCTGCCTGGATTTGTTTCTTATTTCCTCTCTGACTATCAAAGGCCAGTTTAACCGTGCATTCCTTCCTGCCATGAGTTAAGACTCTTGCTTAACAAAAACCGTACTGTTCTTTCCTGTTTTTGACTGTCTCAAGGCCATAAATGCTGATTCCTGTTGATGAAATCACTGTGTTTGCATTTAAAATGGGGCTGTGGAGTAGAACCTTTCCAGGCCTGCCAGTGTGTTTTGGGAGGTCCTGGGTAGATGCCCTACGTCCATGTCCCATGTTCCCTAGCCTGTGGGGACCCAGATGCTGAGCCTGGGGCCAGGATGACCTGTCGGCTCCTCCTGCATCTCTTCCGGACACCCCAGGTCTGCCTCTTTCCCCAGGGAGCAGGTAAGCTGCCTGCTGCGTGCTGCTTTCATTTCAGAGGGCGGTGGCTTCGGATTTCATGTGTGAAAATGTCCATGGTGTGCTTAGATGAGAGCCTGCTTAAAATCAAAAACGTATCACTTGTTGTGAAAGTTGATGTGCAGTGTTCTTCTTCAGTTGAAAACTCTTCTCTGTGCTTATAAAACTGCAGACGTTTGCTGAAATTTGTTCATTAACAGCACCTGGCCACTCGGGTATTTACTATTTTAACAAACCACGCCGTACTGATTTTATATCTTAAGAAAAAAATCAAGTTTTCACACAGCATCTCTGTACACTTCAGCAGAGCGAAAGAAGTTGAGAAGTTCTGTTCTGATCGTTCTCATTAGTGTTGGAGCTTCACTGCGAGACGTGAGCCTGCGGCCCATCGGCGCTGCGGCTGGCGGCGGGGCGTCCCGCGGCCACGCTCCGTCGTGGGGAGCGCGTGGGGCAGGGACAGCGCTGCCGTGGGGAGGTGGAAACTGGCAGGGGTAAACGTAATGCAGGTGGGAGCCTTGAGTGTAATTAGGAATTAAATGAGCTTTATTTGGCACAGCAAAACATCTAGTCCAACCCAAGAAACAGGAGGAAATTAGTTCTCAGAACACCTTAATGTCGCTGTCCTTCGTAATTTGAGCGTTCTGTGATCTGACCTGTGTGGTTCTGCCACAGACCAAAAGCAGAAGGAAAAGGGCAAGGAGCAAGCACCTGACAGTTGAAAGGAAATAACCACTGAAATAACCGGTGCTTTGGCTTCCAAATATTTCAGCAAACTTGGTGGCAGACTATTTCTGTGGGAGAATAAACTGAAAGCAGTTGTTATTTTAAACTCTGAAGTGAAGTCAAGTTCTTCCATCTAAAGTAATAGTAGTTTCTTTTTGGGACAGAAATGAATGAGCTTCTCTTACATATCTGAGCAAAATAAGTCAGGGCTGCAAAGAGCACTGTCGAAATAACGGAAGCGTGTTACGTGGTCCCAGGCTTCCCTAAACATAAGAATGAATTGTAGTGGAAAGGAAGGCTCGTGGTTAAGCTCTAGCAGGTGGTGCAAATGGAACAGAGCGCGGCTGCCTTGCAGGCCCTGTTGCGTATGGCTCGGTTAACCCGCCTCAGGGCGGTGGCAGGTTTGGCCTTGCTTTCTCCCTCCCTGTCTTTCAGTCCATGCAGCTTCTCCTTGGAGTCAGAAAAAGCACTCACTGACGGCTTTTGCAGTCTGCTTCCGAGCTGCAGAGCTGGGGCTAACTGTGCAGCAGGCTTTTGTATTAATGAACTTTGCCTCATTTGTTCTGAAGAATAGGGGAAGGAAGGCATTTCTTAAATCTGTGAAGTCAAACCCAAAGTACACTTCAGTGCCTCATTGTGGCTACGTTCACTGTTTGCATGCAGACAAAGAAATGTCAGGCTCCTTTTCCTACTGCAGTAATTTTAGCTTATTTTGGTGTTGGCATTAGTACATCACCACCATGTGTGGTGGGCTAACCCTGGTGGGCAGCCGAGCCCACGGCTGCGCGCTCACTGCCCCCCGGTGGAGCAGAGGGTTGGACAGGTAGAAGAGAGGAGGCTCAGGGCTGGAGATGGAGGGAGTTTGCGGGGTGCAGCTGCAGGCAGAGCCACACGAGGAGCTGGCTCGGTGCTTCCAGCCAGCAGGCAGCGTCCAGCGCGTGAAGCATTTCTTGGGAAGACAAAGGCCGTCCCCCTGGACGTCGCCGCTTCCTCTTTCTTTCCCCTCAGCTGAGCACGGTGCCACATGGTGCTGACGGCTCCTTGGGTCGGCAGGAGTCAGCTGCCCTGGCTGCCCCCAGCCTCCCCCACCCCTCGCTGAGTTTAATGACTTTCCCGTTGCTCTTCAGCTCCGTTAGGAGGTTCTGTTCTTTGCTCAGTCATTGTGCTTCTGTAGCTATTGTAGGTTAAAAAGATTTTGTACAAAGGAAATTTTAGTTGGTAAAGCATAACCATTTTCTACAAGATTTGCTTTCCTTTTCATAGGGAAATTATTTCCTGGAATTCGTTCTTCTTGTGACCGTCACCTCTTGGCTGCTGCTCACAACAGTATAGAAGTGGGAGCTGTGTTTGCAGTCTTAAAAGCAATCTTGATGCTTGGTAAGATTATGCAGAGTAATGTGTAATGCTCTTGTTCCAGTGCTCGGGTCAAACCCAGGCAGTGCTACTCCACATCCCTGGGAGTGCTTCTGGGGGAGGAAGACCCTGGTGGCAGAAGGAAAACGTAGGTGCTCTCTGTGCTTCTGTAGCACGTGGGCAGCATTTCCCCCGCAGGTCAAGAGGTGGAATTTTCTCTGGTGAGTCCGTGCCAGCTGATGAGGCTTTCAGCAGACATGGCTGTTACCTTGTGACCTCCCCGTACCACCAAGTCCCAGCATGTGGCAAACTCAGGCGAGTCACTCTCAAGTACGTAGAGGAAATAAGGCCTCAGATTGCTTTTCCCGGCTTTCTCTGAACTTCACCCCACATTGTGTCAGTCGTTGAGGAACTTACAATAAATCACTGCTAAGCAACGCTCCATGGACAAGGAGAGTCCTAGTTACAAACAAAAAACTGGCTGAAGTTTAGTTAAAGCTTCTGTGAGCTATGATGATGTGTATTTTTAGAGCTGAGTAAACGTCCAGACAAAGAAGCAAGGTCTTCCAGATGTGCCCGTACCTACCTCCTGCTGGTCTTTGTTCTCTGTTGGCCAAAAACCCCGTGGTCCTTAATGACATGGCTTGTCGTGCTGCCTTAGCTGTGGACGGTAACAGCAGGCTGAAGGGTTTTCTGGGGGATGGCTATCACACATGGTGAGTCAGGTGTATCCACGGGGTTTCTGCTGACTTCACATGTTTGGCTGTGCTCGTCTGCTCCACGTGCAGGCCACCATCCTGCACGCTTCTCGCCGGCTCTGCGGTGTTGCTTTGTGCAGCAGTTTGGGCTGTTTTCCCCACTGCTGCACACTGTGGTTGCATCTTCTTCCTTGTCCAAGGCTTCAGAGCCTTAAACATCAGTTTTACCATAAGCCTTTGTGGGTCTGATTTTTTGCTTTCTGTCCTAACTGCTTTTCCTTGCTCCTCTGGTCACCCTGCTTGTCTCAGGCAGATGCTGTCGCAGAGCTGAGGCGATGGCTTGCAGGGAGAGGGGCTCCTGCAGCGTGCGCTGCCCTTTTCCGTTCCCATGAAGGTCCCTCTCTCTTGTGAACAAGTCCGTGGTAAAATGGCCTGAGGGAACCACCAGACAAAACTCGTCTCTTGATCTGTGGAGTGTTAGTAAATCAAAGCAGGAGACAAGGCTTGGAAAGAGCAGACATCTGAGAAGGAGCTGT
The DNA here is from genome assembly GCA_013399715.1 of Alectura lathami. Lineage (NCBI taxonomy): Eukaryota > Metazoa > Chordata > Aves > Galliformes > Megapodiidae > Alectura > Alectura lathami. The sequence continues at coordinate 52,225 of VXAV01008835.1, read as the reverse complement.
AACCCAACTCTCCCTTATCTTCCACAGCAGTTCCCTGCGCTGACGGGCCCTTTCCTGGGGAGCACACAGTGGTTCTGGTTGTGTTCAATTTGTACAAAACTTTTTCTCCTCCTGAAATATCCGTCAAAATGCTGCTGTGTAAAATGAAGCAAGTGGACAACACTTGGACGTAATAGTGGTTTTCAGACACTCGCTTAGCGCTGCCTTTTTTGAGAGCAGCTGCCCCGCTCCTGCCGTACTGCTCAGCCAGCCCGTGCCTCTGGAGCCGGCCCTGGCTGCAGGCCTGGGGCTGGGGGTGCAGCTCACCCCGTGCCTCTGTGCTTCTGCTCTGCAGGTGATGCTGAGATTGGCAGCAACAGTGTCAACCCCGTGAAGAGCGAGGACTTCCCCATGGGGGGCTTGCTGGATGACCTCGCTGAGGACGAAACGTGGGGGGCCTCTGCCACGCTGAAGGCCTGTGGAAAAGCTGTTCCCATGGAGACCGCCAGTTTAAGCGAGTATGCTAGATATGTGCTGAGGACAATTTGCCAGCAGGTAATTTGTAAAACTGCTCCTCTCTCTCCAGCTAGAGAAACAGTGGCATTTCCTTAGAGAAGGATAATTTCTGTGCAGAAGGAGTGTCTCAGTATTTGAGTTCTCATTGGGTTTCCTGGTTTGGAGCAGGGACGTTTAACACACTGAGCCGTATGTTACTGAGGTGGAAAAGTGGCTTAAGTTAGTTGTGAGCATCTCCCTAGGCTCTCAGGTTTGGGGTGTTTTTCCTACCTGACTCTTGAGCACTTTAAGAAGACGGGAGGAGCACTCTGCCACTGTCTGCTCAAAGTGCTTTAAAGCAGCACTTGTTGGATCGCAAAGTTGCCTTCAAAGCATAGAATAGATAAATTTCTGAGAACAGTTCAGGCTTTCAGGTGGGGCTGAGTGATGGAAGACATCTGAGGTCTTACACAAACCGTATTTCACTCTGAAGTCTGACGCGTAGAAAATCACTTTTCTGTTTGGCTTACCGGATGTGAGTGTTGCATTGAAACTGCCCTGTGAACCTGTCGTCTCCTTGCTTTCAGGAATGGGTTGGAGAACACTGTTTAAAAGAACCCGAGAGACTGTGCACAGACAAAGATCTTATTTTGGATCCTGTTCTTTCAAACAAGCAAGCACATAAACTTCTTCAGCTGATCTGTTATCCTCATGGTATCAAAGAGTGCACCGAGGGTGACAACCCTCAGAGGCAGCACATCAAGCGCATACTGCAGGTACGGCAGTGCCGTGGCCGAATGTCACTGCCCATGGCAGAGCACATTATGTCGCCTGTACTCGTGTTGAACTAAAGTCAGGTGTTGCGGAGAGTGTGATTTGTATTCAGAAAAGTTTCACAGCTGAAGGTATCGAGTAACGGCAGCGGACAGCTGCCATACGTTCTTGAATGGGGCTGATGCTCTGGGGTGTTGCTGGTTGTGAAGAGCAGTGGTGGTGATGAGATCAGGCTTTTGCATGTGATACGTCCAGTCGTGAGGTTTCTGTCCCTACGAGGTGTTCACACCTGTATTTGTTCTCACCCAGAACTTGGACCAGTGGACTCTCCGGCAGTCTTGGCTGGAGCTGCAGCTAATGATCAAGCAGTGCATGAAGGAGCCTGTGAGTATTTGTTTTCAAACTTTCTTACCTAATTATTTAATGCAAAAAAGTACGTTAAATTTAACATAGTCCATGAGCAAACATGCCATGAATATGCTAGTTTACTTATGTTTTACTGTAGGGTTCTGGGTCTGTGGCTGAAATGAACAGCTTGTTGGATAATATTGCAAAGGCGACAATAGAGGTGTTTCAGCAATCCGCTGATCTAAACAATAACTCTTCTAACTCTGGTATAGGCCTCTTCAATCCCAACTCTGTTGGAAATGCTGACACAAGTAATACAAGACAGAATGGTAAAAAGACATTCCTAAGGTATTTTCTGTAGCACCTTTTTAATTATTTTAGCCAATGTGATGCTGAATTCTGCATAGATTGCCTAGACTTTGTGCACCTGAAACAGGAATGCACAGAAATGACTTACCTGAAGGTTGCTTCTGTTTACTTTTGTTTAGCAATAAATATAGTTGTTATTCTTGAATTTTTGGAAACCAGAATATATGATTGCTCTGTCCACACTCGCTGCTCTAGATGTGTTGTGCCAACTGCTGTATGAAGGCAGTTAGTACTGGTTGCACAGCTGCACGGATATTCTGGCTGAAATAGGTTTGTTCTGTTTCCAGTTCCTCTGAGCGCCGAGGAGTGTGGCTGGTGGCTCCCTTGATTGCAAAACTGCCTACCTCGGTTCAAGGTAGGGTCTTGAAAGCTGCGGGAGAGGAACTGGAGAAGGGTCAGCATCTGGGGTCATCTTCTAAGAAGGAAAGAGACCGACAGAAACAAAAGAGGTATGACCTTGGGAGATCTCTGCCAACAGAACGGAAAGGCGCTTGTGAAGGAGGGCTGCGGTGGGCACTGGGTCTTTGGTTCACGAGACCTCATCGGTTCACTGCTCTGGAGCATGAAAGTTGTCAGCCCCAGACAGGGTTCAGGTTTCCTTTAGTCTGAGAAATGCCGTTGGTCTCAGAAGACAAAACGTGAAAGCTCTGTAGCACGTCTGCTCGTGGCTGTTCTGCAGCCAGCACAGAGGGGAGCATGGAACCTCTCTCTGCCTTCTGTTTCTTTGCCTGTGGGAGAGATCTTGACAGAAAACCTAGAACAAGCCCCTTTCAAAGCACAGATAAAATGCCTGCAGACACTGTTGAGCCCTTCCTTCATGTCGGCTCCTGTGCACAGCAGTGCAAGCATTTACAAAGGTGTTGGAGTTGTAGTGATAGATTACTTCCCTGTGTGCTTTTTGAAGCCTTCCAGTCCCTTCTTGATCAAAACCAAGCTCAACTGCTCTGTTAGTGACAAAACAAACAAGTGATGCTGTGGGAAGCGGTGAAACCTTGTGCAGCGCTGTGCATAGACGGCAGGGATTGCAGCTGCAGTAGCGGTTGTCTTGCAAATCGTAATTTTTCATATGGAATTAATGTGAAAACAGACAGATGTTCCTACCGTGTTCCTTACATCTGGAAAAATCCCTGTTGACATGATTTTTGAAAGTGCAGGCTTTCTAATTGGCTTGTTTAACAGGACCTGGAGGTTTTGCCGTTCCTTCCTACTAGTTATCACGTAAACTGCTGAAGTCAAGTTAAATGCCAAACGAAGGTGGCTGTTGAAATGAATGCTTGTTAAATAAGCATGTGTGTGCATGGATGTTTCTAGTGTGCTTAGGGATGCGTGTCATTTCCTAGGTGTTTGCCTAACTAAACCTGTAGAAATCACAGCACGAAGTGTAACTCAGATGCCTTTGCTCACTTTTGTAACATCTCCTCCACTTCACACGTCACGCTGCCTGATTTATCTCAGCACGTTTCTCTCAGTTTGCTTGAGTTTTGTGTTCCTAATGGATACACATTGCTGTAAAGAACGTAAATATGGACTCTGAAAGCCCTTGCACTGTTACCGGTTCCTAGAAGCAGCTAAAGCTACGTCTCGATCCACACACGCTAGGGCCCATGGTGAAGTGGCAGTTAGATGGCTTCCATGGAGTCAGTGCTTGTAGGGGAAACCTGGGATTCCCTTCAGGCCGCCAACACGGATTAGAAGCTGTAGCTGCCTGGCCTCCACTGCAATTATGTCCCAAGTTAATCCAGTGAAATAACATGTGCTGTTTCTGAGTCAGGCCTTCAGGTGTCCGTGTAGTTCCTGGTCATTCAGCCTTGGGCTCGGCGGGTTCTCAGTAATGACGGGGTAACCCGCGCGCTCGTCCTGGCTGGTGCCCTTCCTACTTACGGGTGCACGTTCTTGTAATTTGTCTTGTGAGGCTTTAATTTACTGAAACAGAAACAGACACTAACATAGGCAAAGCTGCTCCCAGAAAAAAATAGACAAAACAAGGAAGGGGGTGACGATGGGAAGTACCAAATAACATTACTAATTGACTTCTGTGTTTGCCTCTCTTAAAGCATGTCTCTTTTGAGTCAGCAACCTTTCCTTTCTTTGGTACTTACTTGCCTTAAGGGACAGGATGAGCAGCGGGAAGGGCTTCTAACTTCACTGCAGAATCAAGTTAATCAGGTAAAACAAGCACGTACTCATGAGCACCCCTCACTGGATGTTTGTGTCCTCAGTTTTGTGTGTGTAGGGAGGCTTTAAGCCAGGAAAATTGCTGCGCGTGGTCTGCTGAAAGCAACAGTCCAGGGAAGAAAGAAGGGGGGAGAGTTTTATCAGGTTATTGTAGCGAATTAATCTTTATTCTAAAATTGCATAGGAAAACACAATGAACTTGAGTCTGGCTTCGTTTTTTTCCAGGAAAAACAGCAGCAGATGCTTGTCCTGACAGGAAGTCTCTCGCTTGGTCATAGAAAGCTTTTGTAGGTTTGAAGGTGTACATCTCTGGGGAAACCTTTTGTCTTCTCTGTCAGTAGAGATTAAGACTTTTGTATATGTATATTTTTAAATATTGCTTGTCCCAATCTGGCAAATTGCCTAGGGGAGTCATCCCTCCAGCCCTCTGTTCAAATAACTTGGGCTCATTCGCAACCTCTGCTGATGCTGCCGTAGCCTCCTTGCTCCCGTCTGGTTTGTGCTGGAGGCCCCGTGAGCGCTGTTAACTCCTTCAGACTGTCCTTTAAATGAGTATGTGCACAGTGTGGGTGGTTCCTTTTTCTGTCTCTGGTTTCTGTGACAGTGCAGGTGGACATTGTAGGGCCGTTCTTGGCTTGTTTTGGCTCTCCACAGAGGAGCGTGCGCAGCTCCGCGCTCCCACTGTGGGCCACGTCCTAGTTTATCCTTTCCTTTGATGTTTTTTCCCCTGCCTCCTGGGCTCTCCTTTTGCTGTGTGGCTCTCCTCTGAAATGCAGCCGGTCCAGGTTCCCTAAGGTTCTGGTCACATCTCGTCCAGAGCACCCAACAGGATTCTGTTGGGAAGCTGCATCCTGTGCAAGACACCCACGTACGTTCCCGTGGTGAGCAGTTAGGTGGGATGGTTGAGGCTGTGTGTTAATAAATGCACAGTGAGGGTGCTTGTTTTCTCTTTCCTGCATCAGGAAGCTCTAGTCGTACAATTGATAGCAGAACATCAACGCTTTATAAATTACATTTTTACCCTTCGTTAGTTTGTTTAATCTGCCCTAAGCATTGCACAGGCATGAGGATAAAAAGGTTAGTAATCCTCTGTGGTTCCTTAGAGGTAATGGTCACAAATACACAAATTTTGACCGCAGAAAATTCCTTTGCAAGGAGAAATCAACCTTAACCAACTGGCTTCTCTTAGATCCTTAGTAACTGGAGGGAAGAGCGGTACCAGGACGATGTTAAAGCCAGACAGATGATGCATGAGGCCTTACAGCTTCGTCTTAATTTGGTAAGAAAATCTTACATGTCTGTCCTGCTGGTATGAGGAGATGTGGCAGCTGAAGGACGTGGGAAGGTGCAAAGAGAACTGCGTCCCCCAGCTCCTGAAACTTCTGTTCCAGATGCCAGGGCCACCTCACTTAGCACAGTGCTGTAAGGTCAAACGAGGGAGCACCCGGGAGGGAGCGGTGGGAGCAGCGCTGTGCAGCGTTGTTCTCCCCCAGCCTCTTTGGGAGCTGTTCGGGAGCAAGCAGAGGGGGGAATCTCATGCTGCCACTGGTTCAGGTCGGGGGGGCTTGAGGCAGCTGGGACCAACGTTACGATTGCTGTGACTGCACTTAGAGCAAAGCCACCGTCACGTGCCGCTGAGTGCCGTGGAGACGTGTTGGGAGGGCTCTCGCCGTGGGTAACAAGTGGTTCATTATTAAACAGCGAGACTCTATCCCTTGGTAGAGACAAACCACACACGTATTCCAAGGAGAACTCTTAGATACAAACTCAGCAAGGTGTTGGAGCTAAATGCAGGTGCTGGGAGTAGAAGCAGTCTCTGCAGACAGGGCAGCTGGCGCAGCACTGTGGTGGGGCAGGAAGGCGCCGGGATGCAGCGGTGAGGGGAGAGCAGTGCTGCTCTGGTGTCGGCTGTCCCAGGCATCCTGCTGGGAGTTGGGCAGGTGGCTTCCTCTTTCCAGGGTTGTCACTGGCTGAAGGCTCGAGCTGCGCTTTCTTTAGCCAGGAGTGTTGTGTCTCTGAAGTCTGGGTTGTGGGCCCTCCCTGTGCTGGCTGGTTTGGAAATCAGGCTCCTGACCTGAGCAGCTGTTGTGGTGATGCCGTTTGGGCCTTCTGAGGACCAGTTCTGATGAGGGGGATCGTTCTTAAAGAAAAGGCATACTTTACAGTATCATGTAATATTGGTAGAAATTGTTCTTGGGGCAATATGAATCATTTAGCAGTTTTCATTCACTGCTTTCTTGTTCTTCAGATCCTTTTCTCTGCGCTGGACATCATTGTCTAAAGTTTGCATCTGTGGGGAGGGCAATGATGATAAGGTTCTGCTTCAGAACCTTTTCAGTTTTGAGACTCTTCTCACGCACTGCAAAATCTGTTGCATCAGACATGAAAGTGAGGACAGGAGTGTCTGACAGAGGACTGTATTACTATTTTGCTCTTCTGCAGTTCCTTCTTAGGTGAAACATTTTGCAGAGCGTGGGGTGGGGAGAACAAGTGACGTGAGGTCAGCAGGTCAGCAGCAGTCCGCACGCGGGCGCGTGGGACCGAATGGCAGCACGTGCGCCTGTGAGAGCCGTGCTGGGCTCTGCCATCTGCTGCCTTGTTTTGCAGGTCGGTGGCATGTTTGATACCGTGCAGAGGAGCACCCAGTGGACCACAGACTGGGCCCTTCTGCTGCTCCAGATAATCACGTCAGGCACTGTTGATATGCAGACCAACAAGTAAGTGCCGTTTGAACAAGCTGATCAATGTCCCCAGTGCTTGTAAGTCCGGGTTGCGCGCATGTTACTGATGTGCTTTTCTCAGTACTGTTCTGTTATTGCTGGAGTGCACCTTGCACGCTCGGTGCTGGGCTCAGCTGGGAGCATCTCTGTTTTGGGAAGCACTGGAACCACAGTTGGCAGTGCTCCTTATCAGAGCTGTAGTTCCTAGTGACTGTCTAGCAGCAGTCCTTGCTGTCTGCAGCTCTGGGCTGCGGTGTGCGGTGAGATGTGTGTGTGCGTTTGGCAGTCCAGCTGCGCGTGTACACCGGGGCTTGTGCGCGCGAGCTGCGGTGGGTGCGCATGCGGGAAGCCCTGGAACAGCCAGTTTTTCCACAGAGTGGTGTGTGTGGCCTTTGCTGTCTGTCCTGGATCCCTTGGCAGCTCCTCAGAGTAACGCTTCTGAAATTTCACCCTCAGCGAGTTGTTCACAACCGTGCTCGACATGCTGGGCGTCCTCATCAATGGGACGCTCGCCTCCGACCTGTCCAACGCCTCCCAAGGGGGCCCTGAGGAAAACAAGAGGGCCTACATGAACCTGGTGAAAAAGTTAAAAGTAAGTGCTGTGTCTCGTCATTTTCAGCATTTCCTTTGAATCTCATTTCTGGTGCCTGGGAAGGCCTCTTGGAAGAAGAGGAGCATGAGGCAGCAGTACTAATAACAGGGTCAGAAAGAAGGAAATAAAAACAAATAAGAAAGTGAGAGTAGGAAGGCAAACTACGAAGATTTCCTTACCATTACGTTTAGGGGCCCTGAAGGAGACTCAGTGGCTTTTATTCATGTTTGAGGCACTGAATTTGCATTTAATGTATATTATCTATTTTTGGCATTCTACTCAAGCAAGGGCTGAAAGATAACTTACATTCTTAAAGCAACACAACAAAATGTCAAAAACAAACAAACAAACAAAAAACAGACAAAAAAAAAAAAAACAAACCCGAAGCCCTCAGCCCTGCAAAACCACTTGTTTAAATTTAGTGAAAGTACAGGGAAATGATTCATCCAGAAACCGGACGTGCTCTAATAGCGAAAGCAGCGCAGTGTTTCTCTTCCTTTTTTCCCCCTCTCCGTTCCATCCATCCCTTCATTTCTCCTGCAGAAAGAGCTGGGGGACAAGCGGTCCGAGAGCATCGACAAGGTTCGCCAGCTGCTCCCGTTGCCAAAGCAGACATGTGATATTGTTACTTGTGAGCCAATGGGATCCTTGATCGACACCAAGGGCAACAAAATTGCAGGATTTGACTCCATTGATAAGAAACAGGCAAGAGTAAATGTTTGCTTTCATCTTCACTTTTCGTGATGTTTTGATGCACCGGTTTTGGTCCCAGATGTTTTTCTGTTTCCAACGCACACGCAGGGTTCTTGTTTGCCTCATCCGTGTGGAGGTCCTGGGGCAGTGTGTGAAACCGGGCGTGGGTCAGAGGGGCTCTCAGGGCTGGCTGCTTGCAGCCTGCACGCCTTGGGCCGTGCTCCAGCAGCGCCTTCCCCAGACCGGCACCGGCAGGGGTTCCTCCTCCTCTCCCTGACAGCTCACCGGTGCTTGCAGAAAGCCTCGAGCTTTTCACCTGTATGCCTCTTGAATGGAGGCGGCTTTATGCCACCCACACAGGCTGTGGGGTTTGGATCGCCTTTCGCTTTCTGGGTTGTCCGCAGCCCAGTCATACAACCGTGTACAAACAAGAGCCCGACGGTCTGCAGGGTGCACGGCCAATTTGTGATTCTGATGGGACAGGTGCTGACATATGCTTGCTTGTTTTTGCAGTCTAGGCTCTTGATTGATACTGAGCAAAAAGGAAAATTGTGTTTGACTTGGAGCTGAACAGCAGAAGCTCCTACAAACGTGTTTGCTTTTCCAGCAGAATCCTACGTTTGGGAGCTCGTTTGACATGGAAACCCTTTGACCTGTTACGTGGTGGGAGGAAGGCGGGGGGTGATCCTGCTTACAAAAGACAAAGGAAAGAAAGGAAAAATTAAAAAAAAATTGATATCTTGCTAATATGAAAGGATTTGTATTTGTTAAGGAGAATTTATTTAAGGGAGAAGGCTTCAGCTTTTTGTTCTGCAGTATCACTTTTCCTCCAAAATGTGATAGATGGGACTTGAGATATTTAGCATGGCTACAGCAAATAGTACTGTAAAAATATGACTGCTTCTGTCTAGAGGCAGCGTGGGGTGGAGGTTAAAACCCCACCAGTGTGCTCAGAACGCTTTGTGGGGAAGAAACCCTCACTGGATTTTCCAGCTCAGACCATGCTGTACAGAAGCGGGTAGTTTGCTCTAGCGTTCAGCTTCCTGAAATGCCAACGTCGCTTCTGTGTTCAAACAGGGTCTTCAGGTGTCAGCAAAACAAAAGGTGTCCCCCTGGGACTTATTTGAGGGTCACAAGAATCCTGCTCCTCTCTCCTGGGCGTGGTTTGGAACGGTTCGTGTTGACAGGAAGGTGATCAAATACGAAGAGCAGCAGCATCTGCTCCTGTACCACACGCACCCCAAGCCCAAGCCACGGAGCTACTACCTCGAGCCCTTGCCTCTTCCTGCGGAGGAGGAGGAGGAAGAGCCCACCACCCCTGTCTCTCAGGAACCAGAAAGGAAGTCGGGAGAGCTCTCAGATCAGGGAAAACATGCCACGGATGATGAGAAGAAGGCGAAGGGCAGGAAGAGGAAGACGAAGTCAAGCTCAAAGGCTGACGTAAGTGCTCGGTGCCCCCACGCAAGGTGTGGACCATCTCGCCAAGGCGTCTTGTTGCGTGGTGCAGCCTCAGCTACCTGCAGAAGTTGTCCCCAGCCGGGGGGGTCCCAATAAAGGCAGTGCGTGGAAGTGGTCAGCAGGAGAGTGGGGCTCTGTCAGACAGAGCTGCCCTGTTGGCCCTGCGGGGTGGGTTCTCAGCCGAAAAATCACAACAGAGCAAGGGTTTGAGGGAATGCCTGGCAGCACCCGGCCAGCTCTGCTCCTGCACGGCACCGCGTTCCGCGTGGCCCTGCCGGCGCAGCCGCCTGTCCCGGCAGCTTCCAGCGCCTCGTCGCTGCGCGGAGTCCTGAGCAGCTGCAGTTTCAGCGTGGTTCCTGGCCTTTCGGATGCTTAGTCAAGTTCCTCCTGTTATTTACATGGTGATGCGGTAAGCCGTGCTTGTGCTGCGCCGAATTAGAGCCGGCAGAAGATGCTTGCTAATTAGATAAAAATGGATGGTGTCTCTGTGAAGTTGTTAGCGTTAATTACCTGTGGGCAGCCTGAGACTTAATCTGTTTTTTACATCATTGCAAATGACAATGGGAACTGTCTCTATCCTTTAATAATTTAGTAGGAAAATTGGCATTATTTATGAGTTAGTAAGGTATGAATGTCAGTAACATTCACTTTTGCTGCATATTCCAAGGAATACCCGCAGAACAGCTTGTACAGAGTGCCTCCCAATTACTCACCGATTTCCTCCCAGATGATGCACCACCCTCAGTCTGCGCTGTGGGGCTACAACATCATGGGACAGCCACAGCAGCCTGGCTTCTTTGTGCAGAACCAGCCCCTCCCACCAGGTACGTGCCAGCTTTGAGCTCCCGGGGGCTTTTTGGTGTGATGTGGGATAGAATTTGGCTTCCTACAACCAGATTGTGTTCCCAGCTTTCCCCGAAGCAGGCTGTGACGGCTGATGCTGTCTGTTTACTCCTGTCGTTAGCTGTTTTTCAGAAGCGTTTTCCATTAGCAGTCGTAGGTCTGTCTCTCTTAAGCCGTTAAACTCTTTTGGTAGATGAGCAAAAATGACCTGGTGGCTTTGTGGTGATCCTGTGGTGGAATTTTTGTGATGCTGACGGAGTTTTCTCAGAAGAAAGCTGGTAGGCGTTCAGTGAGGAGGTAAATAAGAAAGGGATGATTAAAAGGAACAGATGGCCTTGGGGTTATTTCTTACTTGATTCAGCTCAAGAACCATGGTGGCTAATTTAACATCTATTACGTGGAATAAAGAAATCAGTGAGGTAACTTCAGTTTCAGAGTTTGTGATGTGCTTAATTCTTTGTATGCTTGTTTTGTTTCTTCCAGGTAACGTGTAGACAATTTAACATACGTATTTTAGGTGTTCTCGTGTGCCGCAGATGTTCTGAAAAATAGATGTTCTGTCCTTCTCAGGTGTTATGCACAGGAGCTTAGAAGTTTGTTTCCAGTTATAAACATTTTTTCTGAAGCTCCAAGTGTAACTAGATCTGTATCTAAGATGCAGAAAAGTCTTCAGAAAACAGCAGTGTCTAAAATACTAAGGAAAGAAAATCTAAAAATAAACAAAAAAAAAGTGTATAAGATGAACCTTTGTAAGTCTGTTGACCTACAGGTCCGTGTTTTTTCTCAAGTAGCACAGAGTGCATAAAATTATTGCCGTCCCATGACAAACAGCTTGGCACGATGAGCTGTTCGTGTCCCGCTTTTGATCTGGCATGCAGATGTTGTTTTTCAGTAGCAGTCAAACATCTTGGGTGATGCAGAACATGCACAGCCCGTAGCCCTTTTACTCTTCACTCTCGTTCACAAGCGGTAGTCCTCACAGCTCTTTTGCCCTTCTAATTCTTCCAGCCAGTTCCCTGTTCCTGTTCCGAGATGAGCTTATCACCGTTAGCGTAGAGCGAAGCAGGTGGGAGCGGATGGGTCAGCAGAGTTCTGCCCTGACAGCTTTGCTACAGAACGCAGAGAAAGTGTTTGTGCTCTGGGTGGTTTGCAGGTGGTTCCAGGCTGGACGCAGCAGGCTCCTTCGTTCCAGCCAACACGAAGCAGGCCCTGTCCAACATGCTGCAGCGGCGCTCTGGCACCATGATGCAGCCCCCCTCCCTCCACGCAGTCACGCCTCAGCAGCAGTTGCTCCAGATGAAACTCCTGCAGCACGAGCAGCAGCAGCAGCAGCGGCTCCTCAGGCAGCAGGCTCAGGCGCGCTCTCTCCAGCAGGTTTGTCCGGACCCCGGGGCTGAAGAGCAGCGCCGTGCTTTCACCTTCTGCCGGGGCTGCTTGCCCTGCGTAGGCCTGTGGGGCGGGGAGCCGGCTCACCTGGGCAGTCCCAGTAACTCCTTAGATGTTGCTCGAGCAGGACCATCTGCTTTTGAGCTTCAGTTGCCTCTGGTCTCTTAGTGCCTTTGTTTTTTACTGTGCTTCATTAAGTCAGCTGTTGCTTCTGCTTCCTGATGGTGCTGTGGTTCCCTCAGGTTCCAGGAGTGGCTTGCACGATGGAGCTGCGTGGTGCTGCGTACCACCAAACTGCAGGCAAGCAGCAGTGCTCCTAGCGTTTGAAAACTCCAGGAGGCCCGGCAGAAGCTGTTTCCGTACACATGTGCGCACGGATGTGCATGCTGTCTGGAAGCAGCTGGCGTGCTCCTAACGTTCTGCAGAGCACTGCTGCCGTGAGCCAGGCTGCACGCGGCCGTTACGCAGTTCCTTCGGAGCCTGAGCTGGTTTTCAGAGTGTGGCTGCAGCCAGGCTGATTTTGAACCAATGGCATAGGAACCAAGGAGAAGAAAGCTGGTGTCGGGATCCCAGATAGACACGTGTGTTGGTGGTACGCCCAGTATCTGCTCACTTATTTGTAAAGCCCTTCCCTGCGGTCTCTGCAGTCATCCGTACTGCAGGCCTCGTGCTGAGTTCTTCCCTTCAGACGCTGTGGTGTGCCCTGGTTGCTCAAAGTTCTGCGAATTTTGGGCAAGCGTCCTTGTAATTCCTCCCCTGCTGTGCCCGTTTTGTTAGAGCCCCTCACTGCCATCACCGTCCTCCAGTCTTTCTTGCCATGCACGCAGAGCCCTTGCAGCTGAAGCTGCCCATGGGCTCTGACAGGTTTGTGTGGGGCTGTTCATAGTCGCGAGACCAGGGTTTCCCCCTACATGTGTTGTATGCTACCTTTCTTACAAACAAAACCAAAAACAATGTTAAAAAGCCCCTAAAGGTCTAGCTAGGTGTTTTGTAAGATCAGCGGTGCAGTGGATATTTGATCCGTCAGTGGTCACTGCTGTAGCTGGGTGGATGAGGAGGCAGCGAGTGAAGATCCAAGCCAGCGTGTTGCTCCCGCAGTCAGAAACGCTGTTGTTAACGCTGCCGCAGGTGGATGGCACAGGGTGTCGGGTTTGCCTGTTGATTTCAAAAGAGGACGGCGTCTGAGGCTGAGCAGTTCACCGGGCCGGCCAGCTTGCTGTCCCTGTAGAAGCGAGTGCTGGCAGTGCTGACTCCAGAGGAACTTGCCCAAGAGTTCCCAAACCCCTGGGAACCCGCGGTAGTTCTTGCGTACTCCGGGCTGCAGAGCAGGGAACGCTACGGCAGCGTGTCAGTCCGACAGCAGCGTTTGGAAATAGAACAAGGTGACCTGTAGGCGCAGCGGCTGTGTGACGGAGGTTGTGGGCTGGCTTAAGCAGGGACGGTTGCCTCGGTTCCTGCATCTCTACAGCGGGAGCTGGAAGGCACCTGCTCAGCCTGAACCCGCTGGGACCGGTGGCTCTGTGAAGGCGGAGCGAGGTTCTGCGGCACCACGCCACGTGGGCTCGATCCGTGGTGCTGCGTCACACGCGCTGTGCTCCTCAAAATGCAGAGCTGTGGAGCAGGTTCTGCAAAGATTATGCTTTGTCCAAGGAATGTTGAATATTATGGGTAGGGTTAGTAGGATCTTGTGGACGGCAGAGAGTCCTTTCCATGCTTAGTGGTTCTGGTCATAAATTTAATAAAGATATTGATGCTGGTGAGCATCATGAACCGCCAGAAGGACTCTGTCATAGTCCAGCGTTCTTCCAGTGCGAGCAGGTGAGCACCGGGAAGGTGCTGGGCTGCTCCGCTAACAGCCTGAGCCGAACGGTGTGTGTTCTCTGCGTTGTTTGCTACTTTCTTGCTTGTCCTTTTCCTTTAGGATGTCTGTAGCTCTGCCGTATCCCTTCAGGACGGCTTTGACAACGTGATGGTAACCGCTCTGAGCTCGTGCACGTTGTTTTCTCTGTTGCACAACAAGCGTTCCATCCGACACACGGGCTGCACACTTTGCTTTTGACGAGAACGGGACGCTTGGCACTCCCCATGGCTAGGTAGCGCAGCAGCTGCATGTAGAAGGCTGCGGATACAATTGCAAACATGCAATATTTTTTTTTTTTTTACAAGTATTCCAAAAAAATGCATCATTGATGTATTTTTTTCTCTTCAGTGTCCGTTGTGTTTCTGGCTGTGAAGGGTCAGAGCAGCTGCAAGATACCCTGACACCGCGTCCATATGAGCATGGCTTGTGCCTTCCCGTTGGCCCCTCAGCTCCCAGCTGGTGCCTGGCTCTGCCCCCTCTGCCCCCTCCGCCCGGCAGCGTCGGCCGTGTTGGGCAGCGCAGGAGCGGTGACGGCCGGGTCGGCACTCGGGGCTGGCAGCGGTGGAGGCCGGGCTGTGCAGCTGCACAGCCACTGTGTCCCTCTGCGCAGGCAGCGCATCCTGCCTGCGCTGCACAGCCAGACACAGAGCTGTGAGTTGGGCTCCTGCAGCACCGCGCGGCGTGGCACAGGGTGCTGCCCGATGGGGGCTGCATGGCACAGGGTGCTGCCCAACGGGGGCTGCCCAGCGGGTGCTCCTGCACTGCAGCAGGGCAGATGGCAGTGACAGTAACCCTGCTTTGGGCTTCCAAAGCGAACAGTTAGGTGCTAATGCTTCACAGAATTCAGTCATTTCTGGGGAGGTGACACCAGTCTCTGGCATGAATTTTCACCCTAATATCTGTGTGTCAGTGTTCTCCACGATCAGTCAGAAAAGCTATTTAGTTTGCAGGACTTTCTTCCTATTCCAGAGAAACTGTGTTGTTGTCACTCGCTGGAAAGGCAAAGCCAAGTTTATTTTTAAGAAGGCTCTGCTGCTTGCCCTGTTGTCAGCATCTCACAGGTGTGCAGTAGTCGCAGTTACTGCTGGCAGCCCATCAGAGCTGGGCACAGGCCGCCCTGCTGGTGGTTAGGTAGGCACGCCTGGGTAAGCAGCAAGTGCACAGTGCAGCCTGTCACATTCATCATCAGGTGACATTTTTTCTTACCTAAATAAGCGTTAGTATTTCACTACCTACTTCTGAAATCAGAGTCCATCAGATTTTGTCACAATCAGCCTACAGGTGGCTTGAGAGAGTTCCAGCATGTTTTTGAACTAGGGATTATCACTTGCTCGAGGCCTCCAGTACAATTTCTTGTTCTGTCTTCAAGGCCAGCTGGGTTTATTTTTACCTAAGGCAGGAGAAACCCTTTCCAGAACCCCATTTGAGGGGCGGCTGCTGCACCCCTGCTGGCTGATGGCCCTCTCCTCACGCTGCGGCGGTGCCCTGGGGCCGAGCAGCCCCGCTGTGCTGCCGGGGGTGCTGAAGCCTCTCCTGGCTGCTCGCTGCCCGCGGCGGGGGGCTGCCCTCGGGGCGCAGGGCCCAGGCCTGACCTTGTGTGTCTGTCCCGCAGGGGCAGCCGATGGACCCAGCGTCTCTTTTCACCCCGCAAGTCCGACCCCCGGCGCAGCTCCCACAGTACCCAGGGCTGCAGCAAGCACAGGTACTGCCTGCCCGGCGGAGGGGCCGCGTGGGAGCGGGTTTAAACCGGGTCCCTTCCCCTGCCAGGCTCCTGGTCCGTGCGTGCGCCCTAGGGCAGCGGCAGTGCCCTGCCTGGGGGCCCTCTGCGCGCTGCAGCTGGTGAATGCTTGTGTCAGGGTCACTTCCCAGTTTTTCCCTAACGATGTTGCTGGTAAAAGATGAGCATACCTCATGCCAAGTCTGAAATTGGACCTGTTTTTGGTGAGCCACTGACACCAGTAAGTCTTTAAAAGGAACCTCTGTTGTGCTGTGTTCATTCTGATGCTGGGGACACTGGGGTGTGGGGAAGGGAGGGGAGGAGCTCTTGCTCAGCAGCTCTCTGGCGGGGCTGGCAAAGCCCAGGGTCCTGTGTCTGTGGCCACGCTGCAGCGGCCTGGAGCTGCGAACAGAAGCGCAGCGCTGCCTCGTGCTGATTGCAGCTGGTTGCCAGCTTTTGGTTCTCCGAGAAAGGCTGTCTCTTTTATGATGATGCTGGCTTATACGAGGCCGCAGTGAAGTTACTCTCTGTCTGCTTCCCACGCAGAGCATGCCTCACGGCTACACGCTGTACAGCACGCAGATGCCTCTGCAGCAGCAGCAGCAGCCCGGCGGCGTGGTGCTCTCCCCCAGCTGCACCCCCGGCGCGTACGCGGCGCACTCCGGCCCCGCGCTGATGGAGCGGCTGCGGCAGCTGCAGCCCGGTGGCTTCGTGCAGCAGCAGGCGGCCGCCTACGGCCAGCCCCTGGCGGGCTCTCAGCGGTGAGCTTCTGCCCTTCGCAGCCGGGAGCGCTGCCGGTTTAACGGCAGCTTTGATTTAGAGGTTTGACGAGTTTCGTGCTTGGTGTTTCTTTTTTCAGTCCCTTAGGATGGAAAAAGCCTTTGTAGTCAGTTTTAACTTTGTGGAAATGTGACTGTGAGATGCTTTGGTCAGGAGAACATTTTAGTGCTTAGGTGGAATTCTTACTAGAAACGTAGAAGCTCGTTGCTCATCCTAACAGAGCGGGAGAGAAATGGTTGGAGCTGCCCTTGTTTAGAGCGTTACTACCTGCATCGGTCGCAGGGTGTTGGGACAGGACAGCTTCTGTTTTGGGATATTTTCCCAAATTATTACCCTTTTATTCATTTCACTGTTTCTCGACCAGATTGACCCATCAGCCTCTGCAGCCGAATTCATTGCTGGGCGGGGGGCTGGACACCACATCCACCGCGGGCACCCACCCAGGCCTGACCTCGGCACAGCTGCCTCAGGAGCAGATCCGGCAGCGGCAGCAGCAGATTCGACAGCAGAGGCTCTTCCAGGTGAGAGACCTGACTGTGCCGAAGGCGAGGGGCGTTGGGCCGCGGGGAGCAGGGGCGGCACGGCCCCGCCCGTGCGTGCATTCGGCTGTGGAGCCGGCTCCTGTCACCCCACCTGCTTGCTCGGAGTGGAGTACCCTACATTTGGGGCTTCCAGAAGAGCTCTGGGAGTGCACGTGAAATTCGGTGCTCCTGTGGCTCGAGATAGCGGAATGCCTTTGGAGCAGGTGAACTTGAGAGTGGCCTCGCTGGGTGTTCTTGGGCAAAGCACTGGTCGTGCTCCGCCTGCGCTGGCCAGACTTACAGCGTGTACTGCAGCTGAGCTGGTGACTAGGCTGGGTGCACCTGGCTGGTGCGCTGCCTGTACTCTGGGCTGGCGGTAGATTTTGGATTTGGAGGTGAGCATCCATTTATCAGCTGAGGATGGAGGACTTGGCCCAGGGCCAGAAAGGCGTATTAAAAATCTTCCCACAGCCCTTTGGAATAATTTTCTTGTTTTCGTCTTAAAGCAGTAGCTATCGGTGCCAGTTCCTGACAAATTACAGTGCCTTTTATCTAGATTTTGTGATGTGATAAATGAAGTAGGCCAGCTTTGAGTGTGTTTTGTGTATTAAAAATGTCAGCCTCGGTGTGGCTGACAGCACGTGGAACCGGAGCACTGGGAGGCTCAGCTCCCACGCGGGGCCCCAGTGACCAGCGCTGCGAGCAAGCCCAGAGCCCAGCCAGCGATTGCGCAGCGCAAAGCCGTTCTGCCCGGCTCCCGGCCGCTCCCTGGGCAGCGCGCGTGCCGCGTCGCTGCTGCCTCAGTGCCGTCTCCTTTCAGTTGCAGCAGGGGCAGCAGCAGCAGCAGGCGCTTGGTCTCCAGCCCGTGCAGCCGCAGCAGCCGTTGGTAAGCGGAAGGGGGCCGGGGGGTGNNCCTGCTCAGCCCCCGCTGCGTCCCGCTGGGGGCTGCCCCTGGCAGGGCCGTGGCGGTGGCTGCCCGCTGCGGCCCGGCTCCTGCCCCACCCTAGTCCACGTCCCAGGGGGTCGCTGGTGGCTCCAGGCCTTTGGGATTTAGGCTGAGAGGCCAAAATAGCGGAAAAATCGGTTCTATTGCTTGAAGATGCGTCTAAGTGAAATGCACAGTCATGCAGCAGAGCTGCACGAAGACAACTGCACAAACAAAGTTATTTCTCAGACATTCCTTTCTGCTGGGCTGGAGCCTTCTGTGTCTTCTCCTACGGTTTTAATACATCACTGTTGGTGCCAAATGGTTTTTGAGGACGCCTACGCTGGGTCTGCAGAACTGTTGTCTATGTTTCCCGGAGTTGGGCTGTTTTTCCAGATATATTTAAGGCAGTTGAGAAAGAATTTGATCTAGAAAAATGGAAGTAACAGTGGAATCGCTGATGCGGAGTTCCAGAGCATTAGTGCAATCTGACAGGAGCCGAGAGGCGGCGTGCGGGAGTGAAGGTGAACACAAGGTGTTTATCTGATGGCTGCTGAGACCACTTACATCCGTTTTTGGGTTTTTCGTAGTAGTATTCTTGTCTTTAACGATCTGCATCTGGAAGGCGGTCATGGAGGCAGAGCACCTGCCTGGTGCCAGCCTTCCAGCAGCAGAAGGCCTCGTGCTGGTTTCACATCCCCACAAAGCCCTGATGCGGTCAGAGCTTTTGGCTGACCTCAGCATTCACTGAAGGCTGCTACCCAGAGATTGCACAACGTGCTCTAAGTAAGGGATTTGTGTTCAGAAAAGAAGCTGAAGTCTGAAAACACTGAAACTCCCTTCAGAAAGCAGGAGGCTTCACCGAGACAAAGCACGGGCGGACTCTGCAGAGCGCGAGACGTAGCAGAGGATCAGAGCGCTCCGTTTTTATTGAGCGCGTCAGGCTCTCAGCCTGGATGGGTGCGTTGTGCATCGCTGTGCGGAGCGTTTGGATGCTGGGTCTAAAAGAAAAAATGCACTTCATTGGAAGCACGTGTCCTGTCACCAGATCTAGTGAGAGGAACAACGACCTGACTTAGGACACAGACTACGAGAGCCCGGAGGCCCTGCAGACGGGTGGCCCAGCAAACGGTGACGGCTTGGCCCCAGCACGCCTCGTGCGTCGCAGCCCCCCAGGGGCAGGGAGGTTGTCCCCAGGCAGCTCCCTGTCCCCGGGCAGCCGCAGCACCGTGGCTTCTCTCCTCACGGGTGGCAGCTGTGTTTTCAGGGGGAGGAAACACCTCTTGTGTTTGCAGACTGCCGACACCAGAGGCACCGGCCCTGAGGTGCCGTTGCTGCAGGTGGTCTGGTCAGAGCTGTCCTGATTTAGCCGCCCGATGTGACCTGTGTGTGCTACTCTGACCTGCAGGCAGCTGATCAGTAGCAGGTGCTAATACTGAAGGATTTTCTTCTGAATGACAGGCAGAAGGACCGAAACAGGGCAGTGTTTGTTCTCCTCCCTGGAGTTACGTGGCAAGGAGACTGCACGGCCCATCCAGCTGGGGATAAGGCCGGGTGGGCCAGTTAGAGACTGAATTCTGCTGTGGTGCAGCACAGACAGCGTGCCGATTTGTGGAAGTCCGTGCACTTGCAGCCAGGGTGCTTTCGGAATGACTGAAGTCACGATTTAGTTCATTAACAGCAGATTTCTCTGGAAGCTTTTTGTGTCTGATTCCGTTGAGCTCAACGCTGTGCGCTGGAGGGGTTTGCCTTGGCCCCACAGGCTGCGGTGAGGCTGCTTGAAGCGATCTGCAGGGTAATGCTGGCCTCTGCAGAGCTGTTGTCAGAGACCAGAGACTGCCTGGGACCCCTGTAACACTGCTGGAAACGTGTCAGATTTTGGGGAATGAAGAAAACAAGTGTCTGGGAGTCCTGAGTGCACTCCACGTGCCCCCGCCGTGCCATTCGGAGGTGCTCGGGGTCTGTGGGAAGGCGGCTCCCCGTTCCTGCCCTGCTGCTCCTGGGTGAAGGGACTGCAGCAGTCCCTGCCGAGCCCGGCCTCGGGCGGCCGATGGTGGGAGGGGGTTGGACAGGGGCCTCTGCTCCGTCCCGCCGGGGGCAGCGGGAGCCCGGCGCTGCCTCCTGCGGAGCCAGGGCTGAGCGCGTTCCGCTGGCCCCGGCCGTGCGCCGACGCTGAGCGCCTCTCCCTGCCTCCTGTTCCTTCAGCAGTTCCCAAGGCAAGGCCTGCAGCAGACCCAGCAGCAGCAGCAGACGGCGGCGCTGGTCAGGCAGCTGCAGAAGCAGCTCTCCAGTGAGTACGGGTTCGTGCGCGTGCAGGTGCACGTCTGTGCTGGGACGTGGAGTCAGGACGTGGAGTCGGCTTTCTGCAGGCGTCCTGCCGCGCGTACACGTGAGGAGCCTCCCTGCCGGCAGCAGGTTGGGCGCCCGGGAGCGGTGTGGCAGCGGGGTTCCGGTCCCTGCCGGCTGCCGGAGGAGGCCGAGGCTCCCGCAGGACGGGGCTGGGCACCCCATTTCCCCCTCGCCCCTGCAGCCTGCTGCAGGCGGAGTCCCCAGGGGCGTCAGCAAGGCGTGTGGGGCGGTGTGCTGCCCGTTGTTTGCTGCGGCTCTGTGAAAGGGGGCTGCTCCTCTGCGCGCTGCGGAGTCCAGCCGCGCGGCACAAACCCTTGCCCTTACTTTGTCAACCAGGTAACCAGCCGCAAGGAGTGAACCAGTACGGGCACCCGGCGCACTTCTGAGCCCCGCCGCGAAGGGGCCGCGGCGCTCCGTTTGCACTGAAGAACAGAACATCCAGAATGCAATGCACTAGTTACTGCTAGAGCGAGCTTTAGTTTTCTTCTCTTTATTTCAGTAATTATTTTTGTGCTGCAGTTGATGTGAATATGTAACAAGGTGGGTTTGGGGGGTTCTGAGTTCTTTTGCGTTTAATTAGATTTAAATGTAAGGACTTGTGGGCCTATTTCAAGAAGAATGTTATTGCAGATTTTATGAATTCGGTGCTTTTTGGGTCCTGTTACTTTTAAAGAGGACAAAGAATGCTGGATTTCTGTATCTGTGGGAAACACTCTTGTTTTTTTTTTTTTTTTTTTTTTTAAAAGAACTGCACTGGACCAAACTACTGAATTGAACGGCA
The DNA here is from genome assembly GCA_013399715.1 of Alectura lathami. NCBI lineage: Eukaryota > Metazoa > Chordata > Aves > Galliformes > Megapodiidae > Alectura > Alectura lathami. The sequence goes on along the minus strand of VXAV01008835.1, from coordinate 31,459 downwards.
CTTCCGATTTTGACATCAGAGTTGATTTGTTCATTGAGACGTTTGCCTTCTTTGTTTGGTGGTAGAACAGGCGTTAATTTCAGCTGTGTTTATTTGACTGTAATTTTCATATGCACTTTATAAAGTCCTTTGTTTAAAGTACCAGTTCTCTCTTGCTCTCATTGTGGTAAGAAGGTGCTGAAGTGGGTTTATTGCTTGTGTTAGAACTTCTTAAAAAGTTTATATTAAAAGCCACAATGTAATGTTAATAAACCTCCCAGAAGTTTCTGTGTTTCTTCATATTCAGTCTTTTTGATACGAGCTCGCTGGCGGTCAGTTGAGGAGTGCGAAGCACAGGGACAAGGACTGAGCAGCCACAGCAGGTTTTGCCCTGTAGGGCAGTCTCCAGGTCCTGGCAGGGCTGTGGGAGGCGGATCTGTGTCCCCCTCGATGGGTTCAGTAAGAAAATCTCTGGAATTCGCGAGGCAGGGGATGGTTACCCTGAGCCCTTCCTGTGGCGGGTGAGGGGTGCCCTCGGCACCAGCCCCGGCTGCGGCTGCGCTGTCCCTGCGCTGCCCCGGAGCTGCCCCGCGTGGGCACCGGCGGTACCGGGGCTGCGCGGTCGCCTCCACGGCACACGCGTGTCCCGAATTCAGGGGAGAGGCTGATCTGCCCCTTCTGGGCTGGCAGGAATCTCTCTTAGGAGGAAAGTGAGCGAGAAACTCGGAGCTTTAGTTACTGACTGAATCCTTGAGCGTTCTGTGCCCGGTCCCGCCACCGCTCAGTGCTGCACGATGTGTGTGCAGCCATTGCCTGCTGTCTCGAAGGCGTTTTTTGCCTCAGGTACAAAAGGTTCCTTCTCAGACCTTCCTGGAGAGCTGAGAAACGAAATTTCTACATTTTCATGCAGACTGGTGGAGTTGTTTTCCAAGTGTGAAATCTCTGATTTTGTGACAGTAGGAAAATTACACCAACCCGGCCTGTTTCTCCATGCAGTCTGTACTAAGCAGAGTTGCTCTCTTAGAAATTAAAACAAAATTGTTCTCTGTGTGTCCTCCCAAAGTTCTGCAAAAAAGACTGCAAAACAGTCACAAATACTTGACTGCTTGTTTCACCATGGAATGTTTATTTAAAAAAACATCCTAAATAATCAGACATATAAGACAGTAAATCTGCATCACAATAAAATCTGCTCCCTGGCTCTCAGATACCCTTAGGTTGCGATCCATGCTGATGACAGCCATACACGGTGGGCGTTATTAATCTAATATAAAAAACTCTATCCTTTACTGAAGATCTGAGGTACATTTCTAGGAAGTAATTCTATTCAATATCCCAAGTTTGCTGAGAGGGCACAAGTGCCCTGAGTTCATCTTTAGGTCCATTCAGTCACTGAAAGAATCAGCGCTAGATGGTAACGCTAGATCTAAGTCTCCAAAGCCCTTTTTTTTTTTTTTTTTTTTTACATGGTCACTGCAGACTGAACGCTGTAAACGAATTTTGGCAGCTCTGTGCCTGTGGCTGCCTTTGGTTAACCTTCTTCCAAGATTAAACTCAGTCCAGCTCTCGCCTTTGCTATCCACCATTGGTTCTGCATTTCCTACTTCAAATGACATGAACGTATGTTACCGTGAAGTCGCTGCCAAGCTGGTTCTTCGCGGTGCACTTGTACGTGCCCGAGTCTGCCGGCCGGGGGTTCTGGATGAGCAGCGTCCCCTGGGGGTGCAGCACTCCCCCCCCGGCCGCCCGGCCTTGGCTCCCGGTGGAGAGCACGGAGCGGTCGGGTAACTCCCACGTGATTTCTGGCTTTGGTATCCCCAGCGCCGTGCAGCTCAGCTGAACTGCTGCTCCTGGCATCGTGTGTATGGTCCGCGGGGGTCTGCCGGTAATGCGTGGGGGACGGGCTGCAATCACGACGGGGACGGTCACGGACGCGTCTCCAGCCTGATTTCTGGCCTTGCACACGTAGCTCCCTCTGTCGTGCACGGAAGCCTCCCGTATCACCAGCGTGCCGTTCTCCAGCAGCAGGTGCTTCCCGTTGATCTGAGGCCGATCCAGCACGCGGCCTCCGGGGAGGGTCCACGTGGTGCTGGGCCTGGGGCTGCCCTCGGACAGGCAGTGAAGGGCCAGCGACTCCCCGCTAACGCCCTGCACTGGCCCCGTGGGGTGGAAGAGGATGCTGGGCTTCTGGGCGACCTCCAGGATGATCAGCTTTTCGATGTAGCCAACCTGGTTCTTTGCTGCGCAGCGATACCTCCCTGCTTTGTCCCCGCTGGCGCTGTGGACGGTGAGGGTTCCGTCGCTGCCTGTGAGGAACTGGGAAGTCCCGATCCCCTTGGAGAACCACGTGCCGTTAGGCAGCATCCAGCTTACCTCGGGCGGCGGGTTTCCGTCCACGGAGCAGTTCAGTATGGTCGTTTTCCCAGGTTTTGCGATTATCTTTTCATTGAACGGGTTTTTAAACACCGGCCGCCTCAGCATTTCGAGCACCTCCAGGCGCACCACCAGCGTGCTCTGCCCCCCGTCGTTCCGCGCCACGCAGGTGAAGTCTGCGGTGTCGGAAGGCCTTAGGTTCCGGATTTCGAGAGTTCCGTTCTCGTGCACGACGATCCTGCTGCCGTAGTACGGAGCCGTCAGGAAAATGTTATCGGGCATGATCCACATGATCTGGGGGGGAGGTGTCCCTTCTGCCCGGCAGTCGATCTGTTTCTTTGAGTGCCTCACCGCTGTCACTTTAATGATTGTTTTGTTCGTGTACAAACCGTTTATGATGGGCGGCGTCGTGTCAACGTCCACTTTATACAGTTTCGTGTCGTCCCCGCCGGCGTTACGAGCGACACACATGTACTCCCCAGCGTCCAGCAGTCTGACGCGGCTGACTGCCAGGGAGCCGTTGGCCAGCAGGAGGTGCCTCTCTGAGGACGACGAGATCATGTCGCTGGAGGGCAGCAGCCAGAATATTTTTGGCTTGGGGTCTCCAGCAGCTTCGCAGTCCAACAGCGCCGTGTCCCCGGCCTTCACTTTCACGTACGTCTTGTAGCTGTGCTTGATCTGAGGGGCTGCCGTGAGCACTGTGATGTGGATTTTCATCTCGTCTCTTCCCAGGGTGTTCTGGGCGTAGCAGGTGTAGTCTCCCTCTTCCGTGACTCCAGCTCTGTTGAGGTACAGGGTCCCGTTGCCAAAGAGGACGTACCTGCGGGACCTGTGCCCGCTGTCGTCCGCCAGCATCGCGTTGTTGATCAGCGTCCCGTCGGGCAGGCTCCAGGATATCTCTGGTGCCGGCGACCCGGAGGCCTTGCAGTCCACTCTGAAATCTTTTCCGTAGGGCACCAGTTTCTTGAAGTACTGTTTCTGGTCGATTTTGGCTGGCTTCATCATGACACCGACTTTCATCAGTAGCAGATCATCTCCCATCTCATTTCTGGCCACGCACACGTAGTCACCCGCGTCCTTCTCGGTGACTGCCTCAATAACCAGGGACCCGTTGGGGTACACGTGGATTCGACTTCCCATCCTGTTTTGGGGGGAGAAAAAGAATTATGGAACAAAATGCTGAAGGTGAACACTGAGCACTGGAAGTGAGTTACAGTATTAACTTGTTGGATATGGTGTGGGTTTTTTTCCTTGACTTCCTGACTGAACGTGCCATTCCATAAATTACAGACACACCGTGATGTGTGCTGGCTGTTCTAAGCAATGTTCTAAAGGCACCGTGTTTATATTTCAGCTCCTCTGTGTTCCTGGACTTCCTTCCTTGACTGAAAGTCCTAAGGCTCCTTTCCCAAGCCGTGGGGATATAAATGCTGGGAAATCAAATCTGGGTGCTCGCAGTGGAAGAAAGCAGCAGATGACAGGGCTAGGACTTCCAGGTGTCCCTGAGTGCCTAAGGGAGGCTGAACTGATGTGCACGGTGTTTCCCGACAGCTTGCTAACGCACCTGCGCTTCCCTTCCTCCTGTCCCTGTGCGCTGTTCAGCTCGAGCCTGCGAGGCAGCAGGGCGCAGGCTGGCCCCAGAACCTGCTGCTGTTCGCCCTGCCCTCATTTCAGCCAGAAGGTTGCTGCTGCTGCTACTACGGAGCTGTGTTTAGCAGTGAATTTGGCTCGCAGTGCATTTATTGTTCCAGCGACATTCCAGCCCCTCACACGAGCGCTGGAGAAGACAGTGTTTGGATTTTCAAAGAGGCGGGGAACAAGAAAGGCTCCTACCTGTGCCACTGGTCCACCACTGCCTTGGAAGGCAGCCTCCAGATTATCCGGGGCTTTGGCTCCCCCGTGGCCGAGCAGTTCAGAAGCAGTTTATCCCCAAAGTTCAGCCGAGTCGTCCCCTGGGAGGCGGCGGCTATCCTGGGCAGCGTGCCGCCCGGCCGCACCGCCAGGCTCACCACGCGCCGCTCCGAGCCCGTCGAGCTGGTGGCGATGCACTCGTAGTTCCCGCTGTCGGAGGGGGCGATGCCGCTGAGCCGCAGGGTGCCGTTGGGCAGCAGCAGCGCCTTGCTGTTGGTGAGCTGCAGGGGCTTCACCACCGTCCCGTCGAAGAGGACCCAGTGGACGCTGGGGCGAGGGTCCCCTGCCGCGGTGCAGGGGAGGTTCAGGTTTTCCCCCGCCGTTCCTGCGATCCGTTCTCTCTTTTCCTCCAGGATGACGGGCGGTGCTGCGACGACCTGTAGCTTTACGGTCAGCGCGTCGGTGCCCGCTGGGTTCTCCGCCGTGCATGTGTAGAGGCCCCTGTCGTAAACCGTGACCTCCTTGAGAATCAAGGTGCCATCGGGCTGCACGAGAACTCCTCCGTTTCCCCGGGAAGCTCCGGACACGTGCGTTCCGTTGGCCAGCACCCACGAGATGGAGGGAGGGGGCCTGCCCTCGGCCGGGCACTTCAGGGCCGCGGGCGTCCCGGCGTGGGCGGTGAGGAGCCGCGCGCCGGC
>VXAV01008834.1:219712-235320 GCA_013399715.1 Alectura lathami | reverse complement strand
AAAGTCCCAGGGCATAAGGGGCTATTTTAGAATCACTGCAGAAACAAAGATGCCATCTGGAGGCAGTACTTATTCAGGACTCACTGAACCATCTCTTTCTTTTTCATATGTACACACCTACGTAAGTCTTCAATATTCTTGTCCCATGTGGAGCAAGTTAGCCCAAATCTTGTCTTGGATAGATTCCCCATGTAACTCTTGCCATTGCCACGATAACAATCTGAACATGAAATGTTGAGACAAAGAAAAGTGGAGGGTGACTGTGCAATATTGAAAACAAAACTCTTCCTTTCCATTAGTAATTCCAATAATTAAAGTTTTGTATTTAGCAAACACTATATGATATAAATCAAGCATCAGTATAAATCAAATCAGAAAGAAAATGGGAGAAAGTTTTTGAATTTAGATACATAACTCCTTGCTTGAGGCCCCTCAGTGCAGCAGCATCTGAAATTTTCTTACTTAGATAAATTGGGACATTTCCTTTAATAAATAGTTTGTTTTTAATTTATAATGGTCACAACTAATATTCTAAATGTTGTCATAAGCTGTTTTATACAAAACAAAGCTCTCTGTTTTTATAAAAACCAAGTTTTCACCGTCTTTCTTCAACAACCTACCTTTGTGTAGACTCTGGATACAGGCTACAGTACATAATTCTTGATTTAAGTTCTATTTTTGCAAAATTGAAAAATTTACATGATGTGAATTTTAATGTAATTCAGAAACTTGTCTGTTGACTCCAAGTAGAAGTCATGTTTAATTCATAAGCTTTAATCACAAGCCTTTTTGAGACTTTTCAAGAGGATTATTTAACATGAGCATTACTCTAAAGACTTTTTGTATAAAGTATTTCATTTTATATTCATCAGTATTTTTACTTTTTGATAATTGATACTTTTAAAAAACATTGAAAGTCAAAGTGTAATCCTTGCTCTGACAGAACTCTTGCAACTGCAATTCTTCAAACCTTAAGAGATAAATTATCTAAAATTTAAAGATGAAGATTTTAATATATGCTGACGTAGCATAATAGGTTGCAAGTTTGAGCCTCGGAGTATGACATGATTGACATGAGTTTTCAGGAGACAATAATACTCCTTAGAGTAATACCAAGACCAAGAATTAGTGTGGACTTTACAGACAGAGTTAAATACTTGAAGAGAAAAGGTTATATGGGAAGTCCCATGTGTTTTTTTTTCAGCACAACTCCTTTTAGTCAAGGGGCTACATGAAATAAAAAGAAAAAAAGGATCCCATTTGGTGGCTTCATATGCAAATAGAGGAAAAAGTAAACCACAAAATCATGACAAATCATCTCCACTTTGGGAAAGAAAGGCCTTTCAAATTAGGAAAGGTAACAGAGAGCAGATTCACCTTGTCTAACAATCAGATCCAACAGCAAATCTTTGCTGCAACTTTTCCTGCTAGAACTGAAACATCAGCTGAGAAATGAATCTCATTCACACCATGACGAACCCCAACTTTGCAAATAACACTAAAGCGTAACTACACAGGTGTAATACAGATGTACTGATATCAGCTTCTCCAGTTTTCATGCCTGCCTGTCTGCCACTTGGAACAGTACAGTATTCACTTAAGATCATATTATCACCTTTCCCTCTGTTACCTTGCTCATTTGATACATCACACTTAGGAATCTGGGAGCAATAACCAATTCGGATGTTTGGGTCAGTAGTAAAACACCAGGGTGATTCAGATCCATCTGGATTCCGGCAGTAGTTCTCCCTCAAATCCCTATAAAAATAAATATGTTACCTCATAGCAGGGGTCACCTAATATCACTGATACAGTTTATCACTTTTTATTTTGAGTTAGTAATAATATAGGCTCCTAAAGGGCTGTGTGTTACTGATCAGTGACAAGTGCAGGGAGGTGAGGAACCAGTAAGAATACACTGTCTGGAACATATAGCAATTGTAATGAGAATATGGTTATGGGAATTTGTTTTCAGTGGACCTATGTTTTGACTGGCTATAAGATTTCATTTGAAGATTAACAATATCTTCAATATGGCTTATTTTTATTCAGGTTTCTCCATCAAAATTTGCATGCAAGCTGACATTGGATACACCTGCAATCCATTATAAGTGCTTTTAAACACAAACATTACCAGTGTGCTTAAAGTTCCTTGTACTTGAATGGTTCTGCTGAGCTTAGAGAAACAAAGTCCTGAAGATTGTCAGTGATTCATATAAGAAACTAAATCTTAGAATATGAAAAAACGTATGTTGAAATTCTATACAGCTGTTACCTGTAAAGTAAAAGCTGGCCACAAGGGAACATCTTTAAATGTCTCTTGAGGCTTGAATTAAATCATCAAACCTCTTAAATGTGAGTTTTATTTTCCCATCTCCTGACAGTTTTTGCTGTGTTCTGCGTAACATCATATTTCACTGCATTTTTCCTTTTGCAACACTTACTGATCATAGACTATGGAAAGAATTGGCCTAATGCTGTAATTCCTCCTCTATGTGTTCTGAACATTCATACAAGTGGTTCTGTTGATTTAACTTAAGCTATTGGCCTGAATAGCCACTGAGCTCTCAAACATTGGCTGAATAAAGGTCTTAATTTTTTAGCTACTCTACACTGCCAGGGAAATTGTTAAAACCACTCAAGGGCCTAATCCTGCAGCAGTGATACATGGCTACAGCATGAATTGATTTAAATGGTAGTTTGTCTGAGAAACACATGTGGGATAAGGCTGAAACACTAATTTACAAGTAAATTCAGGATGTTCCTGAGATTGACAGAGGAGATTCAGGGTCATTTCCTATTTTCAGTCCCATTTTTCTATTACAATTATTATTGTCATGTTTTCAGTAGATGTGTTACTACACACAATATTTGATGAATAAACCAAACAACAATAATGAAGGGCTTAAGATAATAAATCTAACAGTTCTACTCAAACAAGCTATTGTCAGAGAGAGAATCTGAACTGAAAGTGAAGTCTTTACCTTGAAAGATCCACATCATTAAATCCCAGGACAAGTCCAGACTGTTATTCCATCATTACTAAAGACATTTAGTGTAAATTGACCTTCAAGTCCAGATTAGGAGCTAGGTTTCTTCTACACTCAGTGAAAAAGGGACTGAAAGAGCATGATTAAGGTAACTGCCTAAAATAATAGGATGACTCACATTCTGTGAATGTGTCTCTCTTTTTGTGTATTGTATGGGAAGCTTAGATGACCCATGGTCCTTCAGGTAAAATCATTTTTATTCATGCAAATACATTTGGTAAGGAGATGGAAAAAGGATTAAAAATACGGAAAATTAAAGAAGTGTTTCCAAATAGTGTAAGTGCCAAGTATTGCCAATGAGATTACATTTAGGTAACATTTAGGGCACATTAAGTTGACGTCAGTAAGCAAGCTGTAAACAAGCACTTGCCTCCATGAAAGAAAAAAAATACTAATGTACAGTGATATTGGGATTCAGTTCCCAGTCTGAAAAACATCCATACACTTCACAATCAAACAAAAGTTGAAGGAAATATTTATTTAAAAATATAAGCACCTACATTTTCACACAAATTCATCTAGGTCTAATATTTTGAGATATGAAGAACTGATTTTCCCTTATTCAAATATTTTCCAGCAAGCAGAATAAATGCATCACACTCTAGAATGAGGGACAGGGATCCCATAGCCTACTTTGGTATCACAAATTAAAAAAAAAAATAAAAGCAGGAATTGTTCTTTGCCCACTGAAGTAACACCCACTGTCTCTACTCACTTGCACTTGAAGTTCTCAGGAGTGATGTTGTGCTGGTGAGGAAACTGTGAGTCCCACCGTTGGCACTGGATCCCACTCCATATGGTGTTGACCATGCCGCGGTAGCCCTCGCCCTGCCCCTGGATGCATGTTGTTGTCTCAGCCACCACCTCTGTGCTGTTCATCATGCCTGCATCTGCAGATGCAAAGAAGAGATGCAGATCAGAGGAATCTTGACAGGCTGGATAGATGGGCTGAGGCTAACTGCATGAGGTTCAGCAAGACCAAGTGTCAGGTCCTGCACTTTGGTCACAACAATCCCATGCAATGCTACAGGCTTGGGGCACAGTGGCTGGAAAGCTGTGCAGAGGAAAAGGACCTGGGGGTGCTAGCTGACAACAGGCTGAACATAAGCCAGAAGTGTGCCCAGGTGGCCAAGAAGGCCAACTGCATCTGGTTTGCATTAGGAATAGTGCGGCCAGCAGAAGCAGAGAGGCGATCGTACCCCCGTACTTGGCACTGGTGAGGCTGCACCTTGAGTCCCGTGTTCAGTTTTGGGCCCCTCACTACAAGAAAGACACTGAGGCCCTGGAGTGTGTCCAAAGAAGGGCAACGAAGTTGGTGAAAGTCCTGGAGCACAAGTTTTATGAGGAGTGGCTGAGGGAATTGGGGCTGTTCAGTCTGGAGAAGAGGAGGCTCAGGGGAGACCTTATTGCTCTCTACAGCTTCCTGAAAGGAGGTTGTAGTGAGGTGGGGATCGGCCTCTTCTCCCAGGTAACTAGTGATAGCATGAGAGGTAACGACCTCAAACTGCTCCAGGGGAGGTTCACATTGGATATTAGGAAAAAAGTCTTCTCTGAGAGAGTGCTCAGTCATTGGAACAGGCTGCCCAGGGAGGTGGTGGAGTCTCCTTCCCTGCAGGTGTTCAAAAAATGTTTAGATAGGGCACTTAGGGACATGATTTAGTGGGCATAGTGGTGTTAGGTTGATGGTTGGACTAGATGATCTTAGAGGTCTTTTCCATCCTTTATGATTCTATGATTCTATGATTCTATTCCTCTTGCCAGTGACAACATTTATGAAATCAAAATGGGTATTGGGCTTCATGCTAGCTTATTCACTTGCAGCCCAAGACTCTAAAAGCTGCATAAAATTTAGGAGATTTTGTTAGACACCTGGCCCATTCTATAACATTGGAAGTCAGGAAATATTTTTAGCTATTGTTTCCAGTTTGACAAATATTATCTCATTTGCTTAGCTTTACACAACCTAGTAACCACCCATGTGTGTACTGTTAAACATGTTAAAACATGGTTGCAGAATGAGACGAACGTAACTGTTTTTCTCCAAAGAATTTCCAGAATATCAAGTCACAGGAAAATAAGCATTTTTTTTTTAAAGAAGATAATTTTTACTATAAAGTAGCATGCTAAATACTCCTTGAAGCTTCTCTTTTTATGCCTCATATAGTTAGTGAAAAAAACCCTCGCTTTTGGAAATCAAACATCATTATTCTCTAAAGAGAGACAAATGTTTTAAAGACCAAGAAATTCATCAGACTCAAGATCTTTTACAGATGTTGATACGCTTTGCATTCATCCTGGTGTGGGCTGTCTTGAACTAGAATCAGAAAAACAGTGGTTTCTGAAATGACTCATTCACATAACTTGAAAGTCTCTTTTCATTTCTTATGCAATTTTCATAATTGGAAATTAATGGCACAGATATTGCGTTAGCTATATACAAAGTAGTACAAAACTAAATACACTACAACAATAACAATGCTTCTGCAGTGTCCTAAAAAGCTCCCAACATAATATTTTAAGTAACTGCCCATCTGTTGGTAATTGCTGTTGTTCACAAGACTACATTGATTAATTATCCTAAATGTATTGTTGTCAGCAATAAGTATGTTAATAAACTTTTCAAATAGCTTTTCTTCAAATAGTCCAGTGACTAGAACAATATTCATGTTTTACTCATAACATAGTTCATGACTGGTAACTTCAGCCAATTCTGTGAACTTGTGGAGAATATGGTTCTCCAGGAAACCAAATGTTGTAACAGATGGGTTTAGTTGATTTGCTGTCTAATCTTCTATGTTAAAGATCACTTCCCTGTCAGATAACGTCAAGTTGTGCGGGTGAATTATACATTTCTACATGCTGCAGAAAATTTCCCTTTTTTTCTTCAGCGGGTGGATGTTTTTACATCAGTGTTTTGTGGTCAAATTAATTTTCTGTCCTTCCTTCCTAAGGTATTATGTCTGTAAATGTTGTGTTTCATTGGGATTCTCAATTCTAAGCTCATTCCAAAATGAAAAGGGCATAACAAGCAGGCTTCTGCAAGCTGATAAATGAACTCTTTCTGGCAGATTCAGCAAATAGACTTGTAGCTAGATTTTTAATCATTATTATTCATTTTATAAAAAAAATTGGACAACAACAAAAAGAACAAATTTTTACGTCTATTAAAAATAAATTTCTACATATTTCAGCTTTCTACTGTCACTGACATATGAAAACAACTGGAATGATATTCTTATGGAGCTCTTAACTGAGTATACTGAACATCACTACACCACACTCAAGTACATATTTGTCTTTTCAAAAATATGTGCATCACTTTCATTAAAAATGAAAAAACGAAGTGTACAATTTGGAATAAAAAAGAGACATTTACCAAGATAAATTTCAAAATACATATGGCATCCTGGCTGCATAATATTTCCAAAATAATTTAATACATTTCTACTATATAACTCCAGCAAAAAGTCTTTTCAATCATACAGAAAACTTCAACTTAATGCAAGTTTATCTCACATTAAATAAGCACTATACAATGTCCGTATTTATACATATGAAGTTAATATTTCAAATTTAATTTTCCAATTAAATGTAGTATATCTACTCTATACTCAGTCATGTCATGGAAAAAGTAATTAGATTGGCTTTTATGTATTTATTTTTTAATCACATGCCTTAAATGAAATAACAAATGTGCCAATGGATTTAAGCAAGGTGAAAGCATTATTTTGTAGAACTTTCCTTCTTCTTGTACATCTACAGATACAAAGCGGAACTTTACACTATGTGTCTTGAGAGTGAACACTATCTCTAGATGACAGCAGGTTGTGTTGTGATAAGACTAGCGGAAATGGTTTCAAATTGAGAGAGGGAAGATTTAGACTGGATGCAAAGAAAAGGTTTTTTAAGGTAAAGGTAGTGAAGCACTGGAACAGGTTGCCCGGAGAGGTGGTGGATGCCCTGTCCCTGGATACCTTCAAGGTAAGACTGGACAGGGCTCTGAGCAACCTGATCCAGCTGTAGATGTCCCTGTTCACTGCAGGGGAGTTGGACTAGATGGCCTTTAAAGACCCCTTCCAACTCAGACAATTCTATGATTCTATGAATTCTGTGAACTCTATCTCTCCCATTCTGTCTTTTGAGTCTCAAAGCTAGCCCTGAAACAAGCAAAAAAAGTTCAGCAAACTCAGCTGGTGATCTCCACAAACAGGTACTATGGGAACAGTTTCCTCTTTCATGGGAACGGTGTGCTGGATGCACACAGCGACATGCAACAGTTTGAGGAGAATTGACAGCCTTACTAGGCATGACAGAGGTGTTCTGCAGACCACAAGGCAGTGTCCAAACTTTACGAACTGTCCAGCTTGTTTAAGTCTATAACATAAATAGTCATCTTCACTCAGTGCTGACTGGTCTTGTCCTTGAGGTGAATTACTCCTAATTAACCACACAGCCAAGTACAATAACTCCAAGCATGGACATCTGGCATGCAGAGCACTGATGAAAGAGTCCTGCTTCTGAGGGCACACTCACCAGTTCTCTCAGAAGGACAAAAGATGACACCAAAAATCAGTAAGATGGACCACCTTTATCCTATATTACTTTAAAGTATAAATAAAGACCTGGAACTCCACGGGCTTGTTTCAGTGAGAAAAACATTAAGTTAGAAGACAAATGTAAGTTCAATAAGCAATCTTCACTATGTAGGCAGATACTTCAATTTCACATCAGAAGTACCTTTTTTCGTTCAAGTTCAGCCTTTTGAACAGAGATAAAAAGTGCCCTTAAAGGAAGATTACATAAAAATTCATCTTATGAAAGACAGCTATTTATGATTTATTGATTGTCACTTCTTATTCCTGTATAAAACTTCATTGTGAAAAGAAGAATTTGTTAATTGTCAGCAGCATTTTGCTACTTTTAAACTGTGATTTAATTATTCTTAAATTCTGCAAGACTCAAATTAACCATCTAATTCAGACAGCTGCTTAAGGATTTCCTGTTAGCAGTATTTGTATTTTCACATGTTCACACTGAGGTCTCTAACCAGATTCAAGGTTATCTTTTTTCCCCAAAAAACCTTCCTTATTTTGATACCTTGAATCTAATGATTGTATTAATAATGGATGGCTCACATATTCATAGACACGTGAGTAAAGAGATGTAATATTATCCAGAGCTTCATGTGTAAAGTCACAGACAGCCTTCTCAGTACTGGTTCTCACAGTAATGCCAGCATGAGGGAATCAGCAGGGGCCTTGAGTCATTCTACAGCTGAAGCAACCAGCCAGGCTACTATTTCTGTCTTTAACCCCAAGAACCCAGAAGTAATCCTCCACAAATATTAGGTCAACGGATAAACTCCTACTAACTTTAAAAAAAGGCAGTGGTATTGCTGGACTATTAATGTTCTTCCATAGTAATACTAAGTATTTTTGGAAAAGACCTGGTTGGAAAGGAAGCATAGTCCTGAATGATTTTGTGAGGAAAAACTTACAATACCTTATCATGCAGTATTTTTCCTAGTGCATAACTCAACCAAAGGAAAATGTGCCCTGATTTGTAAAGAAAGATATTGAAAGGTAGATTTTAAAAGAAGAGCTTAACTCGGTGAAGAAAGGATTCAGAACACAACAAAGTCCTCATGATCAATGCAGTTTTGAAAATCAGTGAGAAACTTGAGCAACTTTCAGGTGATAAGCAGCTCATGCTTAGTTACACTGCCTCCAGGCATTCCTACCTCAAGAAATTCAACATATAGTGCTGGGCAGCACTAGTGAGACAGCTCCTTTCTTCCCATGTTTCCTTCAGTGTACTGTGTACATAGTGTACAGTATATGAAACATGGCAAAACAAAGAAAAGAACAAACACTGCTCTTGTAGCATTAAAGAGAAAGGGGTTTGATTTGTGTTGTACTTTCTCAGTGAGAACATAAGAGAAAGTGAATAAATAAATTAGGTCGAAGTTCAGGAATCACGGTGCTGAAGAACACATTGTCACCTAGCACCTGCACACCTACCAGTCATTTGTCCTTGAACAGAGAGAGATCTTTCTGAGTCTTAACTACAACTAGCCTTTAAATCCATACTTTTTTTGTTGTTGTTGTTTAATTCATCCATAATGTTTTTCTGATCCATATTTTCACCATTAAGACTTCTCTGCAGGTTCAGAAGAGCTTTAAAATCTCACTTTTAAAACCATCAGAGAAAAGATTGAAAGGACCCTATCTGAGGTAAGGACCATCTTTGAGAAAATGTATAGTAAAAGCAGTTGCAAACCCAATGAATGCTAGAGCTCGTCTATGTATCCGCGTAAAGCTAAGTGGAGTGGAAGGTAACACTTCATCTACTGCTAAACGCCAGTCTCTTCTCACTCACACCATTCCATAAACATTTTATCTCACATAAATATTAAGCTTAAACTGAGTGGCACATTTGTTTGTTTATATACTGTAGTTCAACAAATAGCTCCTTAATCAGAAAATCACATTCAAATTGGCAGTTTAAATCTCTATTTTTAAAAGATGAGTAATGTAATATTGGTGTTTCTCTGCCTTTCCAAAAGTTGTAGGCATATAGTAACATACAATTTTGTACCCAGATTCTCACTTTGCTATTTCATTACTTGCTTCCTCCCATCCCAGACTGTTACTGAATTATTTCAGAACATTTAGGTCTCCAGTCACACATGCCTATTGCCTAGGAGCTGTGAAAAAAAAAGGTTAAATCCTTGGTAAAATCAGCTGAGTTGGTTGGAAATCAGGAAAGCAGGGAATCAGGAAACAAAACACTTTCCTTAACATAATAATTATATGTAGCTCTGCAGCTGTCAAATGACTGACATATGTAGCTTCCTCCTTTCTGGTCCTCAGCATCTCTCTGCCATATTGTTCATCTACAGAAATGCAGGGTTTTTTTTTTTTTTTTGCCTTTTAAGCAGTATTTGTTCCCCTCTGCTGTCTTCTTTGTAGCCCATATCTTCATTCATGGCAAAGTAATAGCCATTTTCTTTTTTACATATTTGCTGTCATTGCTTCCATTTCTTCATTTCACCCTACACTTCATACTGTTGTTATAGTTGTCCTTTTATCCTCTCTTCTAACTAAAAATTGTCTCAAGCCAAAACCACAGACACATATGCAAGCAACTTCAAACCAGTTCTGGGGTCCCTGAAGTCTTAATCCAGATCCAATTTTTGCAGCTTGAGCCATCTCTAATCCCTAATTGCTCCTGTCATCTCTTTCTCACAGCCCTGGCTGTAAGCCACCATGTTTTATGCTGCCTTCTGTGCTTGGAAATAAGTTACAATGCCCTCCTGTCTCCTCAGTCTTAAAAACATATTTATTTTCTGAATGCTTCCTTCCAGTGACTTTTTTGCCTAAAATTTTGTATATGAGCTGTTGTCAGCATTTTGGCTATAGAGCATACTAGCACTCATGACATGTAGTTAAAGCCACAAGCAGCATGCTGCCTTGTGGTCACTCCCCCGAAGAGAGGACACCTACGTTTTTGTACGTGATCCAAGGGCTTGGATTTGCAGAATGCTTTTTCTAATTAGTATTTCTTGTAAAATATATAAACAGTCCTCAGCACAGGGATTAAAAACCTGTGTGAGAATCCAAACCACAAAGCTATAAAGACATATAACACATGATGTTCTCTTTTTAGTGTACTGAAATTGTACACAGCTTCAGAAAATGGAGCAGCCACTGAAACCCAGAATGGTCTAGTGTTTTGGGCTCCCTGCTAGGAGGTGGGAAAACAGTTTTTCTATGTGCCTCAAGAAAGACAGAAAACTCAAAACAGGGCTCTGTTATTTTGCATTAACATTACATTCACTGCAGTAAATTCCCTCTTTAGGTTATAAAAGAAAGCAGTCAACACCATTTTGTGTAGAAGGTAAGGCCGTAAACCTATGCTAAACATCTTTTGAAAATATCAGCTAGGTGATGTGCTTTGAAGATTATTATTTCTGTATTTTTCTTTATATAGATTTCTTTAGTAATTTCCAAAGACCTACAGTATTCTGTAGTGAAAATGCAGATTTGCATGTGAAATTTCCACTGACCTTAATATAGCTTCTGACTGAAGATTAAAGAAAGAGTTTATAGTTTATATTGTCAACTTCTGCCTAAGAATGAGACAGAAGATTTTCATCACAACATTAAAATCATTACGTTGTTGGGAATTTTATTCTTGTTTAACTTATTTTGGTGATGATGGTTTTGGGATTACTTTTTCCTCAGAACTATAATATAATTGTGATTTATGTAGATGAAGGTAACACTGCAGTATTTTGCAGAAGATCTCCCACCCAATGATTTTATGAAGCTTAGCTTACGCTAGGCTGTAGATACTGAGAATTACATGGGCTGTAAGATTACGTGACCAGCAAAGCCAGATGTGAATCCTCAGAACACTGACACATCAGCTCAGGAAATGCCAGAGGATGAAGGTTTATAAAAGTTACATTTGTGAAACAGTCAGCTGTAACTTAGGAATATTTTTATTTTCAAAATAAAATCACTTCTACCAAGGGAAAAGAATAGATCTAGAATAATACATATGTTTCATATATTATTGAATATTTAGAGAAATGTAGAAATCTCATCTTGATTTAAAAAAAAAAAAGAAAGGCAATTCGGCTACAGAGCTAAAAAAGATTTGTATACATAATAGGAAAATGCTGAACTTAAATGTTCAAATTATCAAAAACTCTAGATATGATTACATGATTTAACACTGTAGTTCAGAGGCAAGATTTTCATCGTGGATGTGACATTATGGGTTCCTGATGCAAAACAATCAATAGCGTCTTGTGAAGTTTCTTCTCTCTCTGGAGAGCCTGGTTACAAATATTATTCGAAGTGGCAACTTGTGCTCACTTTTTCACTGTGGAATAATTTGCTAATTTTAATTACATTGTACTGGATTTACAGTGAATTATGATAGTGCAAAATAAATTCACTTATTCCCTACCAGTGAGTATTCATACTCAACCTTTTGATTTCAGACAGTTGAATACCTCATAATTGACTGACACCCCAAGACATTGCATTGACTCAAACCAAGAACAAACAAGGATAGAATACTCCTAACTACGGGTGGTAAAAGCACAAGACAAGGTTTGATTTGGTTTGCTAAGAATTCCAAAGTGAATCCCATGCTTCCACTTTCAGTTAACCACTGCTAATATATAATGGTTCATGCCACAGCCATTCCCCTATCTCTCTCTTGCCCCAGCATATACATATTGAAAAGGCTGAGGTACTGAAACCTTTGCCTCCGTCTTTTCTTTCAGGAATCCCAGGTCCTGGAGGCCAAACTGAATGGCTGGAACAAGGAAGATGCATCTTTTGTGGGAAAGGATTACTTCAAGGAATATTTGAGCAAACTGGACATTTGTAAGTCCATGGGCCCCACAGGGATGCACTTGTGAGTGCTAAGAAAGTTGGCAGAAATGATTGCAAGACCACTCTCTATAATCTTTCCTTGATCATAGCAACTGGGAGAAATGTCCAAATAATGGAGGAAAACAAATGTCACTCCTATCTTCATAAAGGGCAAGAAGGAGGAACCAGGAAGCTACAGGCTAGTCAGCCTCACCTCAGTCCCAGGGAAGGTGATGGAATAGCTAATCCTAGAAACCATTTCCAGACACATGAAGGAGAAGAAAATCAGTAGTCAGCAAGGATTCACCAAAAAGTCATGCCTGACCAACCTGAAAACCTATAATGAAATTACAAGTCTAATGGATAAGGAAGGAGCAGTAGATACAACCTTCATGGACTTCAGTCAGGCCTTTGGCACTGTCGCACGTAAGATCCTCATAGAGAAGCTGTTGAAGCATGGGATGGATAAGCAGACAGTGAGGTGGACTGAAAACTGGCTGAATGGCAGGACCCAGAGTGTAGTGGTGAGTGGTGCAAAGCCTAGCTGAAGGCCAATAATGAGCAAAGCCGGACATCAGCCAGCCATGTATCCCTGCCACTGAGAAAGCTAATGGTATTCCTGGCTGCATTAGGGAAAGTATCACCAGCAGATTAAGAGAGGTGATGCTTCCCCTCTACTCAGCATTGATGAGGTCGTGCCTGACATACTGTGACCAGTTCTGGGTCACCCAGTATGAGAGGGACAGGGACATACTGGAGAGAGTCCAACGGAGGGCCACCAAGATGATGAAGTGACTAGAGAACCTCTCCTATGAAGAGCGGCTGGGAAAGCTAGGGCTGTTCAGCTTGGAGAAGGCTAGGTGTAACTAAGTCTACAAACACCTGAAAGGAGAGGGAAAAGGGGATGGAGACAGGCTCTTTTCAGTGGTGCCCAGTGCCAGGAGAAGAAACAATGGGCACAAACTTAAATGTTCTGTCTAAAACACCATGCAGAACTTCTGCGCTCTGCAGGTGACAGAACACTGGCAGAAGTTGCCCTGAGGCTGTGAAGTCTCCTCCTTGGAGATCCTCAAAAGCTGCCTGGACATAGCCCTGGACACCCTGTTCTGGGTGTCCCTGCTGGAGCAGGGGTTGGACCAGATGGACCCAGAGGTCCCTGCCAAATTCAGTCAGGAGTAGTGATTCTATGATATACGCATATGTAGCCAACAAAAAAAAAAAAAAAAAAAAAAAAAACCAACAAGATTACACTATGAAAACATACATTTTTTAAGGTTCATCACTGTCTCTATTTTGTCAAGAACTGAGACACCCCAACAGCCGTTTATCTTGATTTAATAAAAAAAATAATAATACAGAGAACTTGGAAAATTAGAGAAAACAGTAAATAAATATAATTCCTTTTATGCTTTTATTCTTTTATATTTTTTTTCCATTTTAGAATTCTTATGTAAATTCAGATCTAGGTTAGCTTAAAAGGTTCTATTTAATAGAAATTTGTCGGTTCTTCTATCCTCCTCATAAAAGATCTAAATGAATTTTACAATGACGTAAGCCTACTGAAGTGACACCTAGAAATAGATGAAAAGAAGAATGTCTGGTGTTGAAGAAGTTTTTTTTTTTAACACTAAAGTTTGGTCAAAATTGGATCAGAACAATAAAGGAATTTGTAGTTTCCCAAACTTTGCAGATATAAGAGAAATTGACTTTCTCATGAGCTAACAGAACATTGCAATTTTCACTGAGAAGCTTCCTCTTGACACTACTTTACAGAAAATCCAAAAATACTGCTTTTCCTCTCCTGTCTGTGTTCCTGGCAGCTCTGCCACAGGGCTGGGGTACATTAAGCTCACAGGCTTCTATGGTACGGATTCTGTCAGACAGCTGTTTTGTTTTTAGATTCTACCTTTACTCCTAAGATGTTTTCAACACAGTGGTTTGTGTAAAGTGAATAAAGAGAACTGCTTGGGTATTATTAAACAATCTTTAATATTATGCTTACATATTGATTATTTTGCAGGATGGCAGTCCATTAAGGGCAAAAAGTTGTATCCCAGATCTGGCAATGAGAAGTATAGAAGACAAAAGAGGGGACTACCACCTGCAGATATCACATCTCATTTTTTGCACAAGTTACAATCTGAGAATCACAGAATCACAGAACGTTAGAGATTGGAAGGGACCTCGAAAGATCATCTAGTCCAATCCCCCTGCTGAAGCAGGAACACCTAGATCAGATTGCACAGGAACGCATCCAGGCGGGTTTTGAATGTCTCCAGAGAAGGAGACTCCACAACCTCTCTGGGCAGCCAGTTCCAGTGCTCTGTCACTGAGAATGAGGCAAGGAATTCAGGACTGCAAATTTTGATTTCCTGACAAAAATGTGTTCCTAAAAAACTTAATTCTAGCATCTGCATCAGCCCCAGCATTCCCATAAAACTCCGCAGAGTTTAACTGCGGAGCTACCACAAAAGTCAGCAGATCTGGGCTTTGAACATAGCATGTGCTCCACAGGGGTAAATCTTTAGAAACTCTGATCTGAAGCATCTCAAAGTGGACAGCCAATATTTGCATCTCCTAATATCACTTTGATTCAATCCCCTGCCTGTAAAGTGAAGATAACAAAAGCCCCCATCTCATAGTTGCAGTATGAAAATAAATTGTCTGGTGGAGAGCTTTGATACAAGAAGGATAAATATCACAGAGAAACCCATAAGTAAGCTAATAATTCTGTCTTCAGCACAGGACTGAATAGTGTGCAGCAACCAAGACCTAGAACCACAAAATATGCAAGAGAAAAACAAAGTACAGGAGATTTGTTGATAGAGCTCTGAGCAGGGAAAGAATCTTACTCACAAATATTGTCCATGCATTTGCTATGAAATTGTAATGTAGAAATCCAGCACAGCCAAACTAATATTGCATGAGATCTTGTTTACATTGCCAGACATTTAGTTCTTGATTTTCCTATGTTTTTATACAATTTCCTGTATGTATGATATGCACATATACATATTCCAATGCTAAGTAACAAGCAACTCTCTTATTTCCTATCCAAAATAAACATAATGTCATTATAGGAACTCCTCTTTGAAAGCTGAGTCACCAAAGTGCAATGAATGAAGTAGCTGTGGTCCTATATTGCTTGTACTACCTGTGTCCAGAT
>VXAV01008834.1:189739-202945 GCA_013399715.1 Alectura lathami | reverse complement strand
CCAAAAAATAGTAGAGAATATGGACTAGGCAGACAAGCAATCAGTGTAATGATGCGTTTGTAAGAGACAGCAGATGCGGTAGAATAGCTGTCCTATATCTGTAATGATTGTGTAGCTGAGAAGGTTTGATTCCATTGTACCAGATTTGTAGTACTTGCCAGTGAACTTTAGCAGTGCATGTATCTGTGCTCCATGTGTGAAGTTCCCATTGACTTCAGTGGGAGTAATGTGTAAAGAATNAAAAAAACGGTATAACATTTAGATTGTCCTCTGTACAAGCTACAGCTGGTGACAATTACTGAGAGACTCTTGGCCAAAGAGTATTATATAAGAATCCATTAGGAAGAATGTAATAATAATAGAGATGCATAACTTACTTGCAAGTGAACGAAAGGCCTTTGTTCCTGCTGCATCTCTTGGCACACTGCTCAGTGGTATTTAACAGCTTGGTTTTAACTTCCAGTGTCTTATTTACTTTGATGAGCATCAATTCTCCTGTTTTTTTGTAGTCATGAAGAGGATTTCTCCTTTTTCCTTTACCTTCTGTGAAAGAAACAAACAAACAAAAAAAACAACTGTAGAGAAGAGTACCAAGATTAAAGATGGTATTAGAAATGAATGATATTTATTAAGGAATTATAGGAATATTGGTACATATAGACAAATTCATAAAACTAAGGTACAAACAAAGACATGAAAATAACTGATCATTTTATATAGTGATCTCCATTATTAAAAACTGAAATTGTAGGAAAAACAGAAAAACTCATTTTAAATAAAGAATTGTATAATGTTAGAAAAGGGTGAGAGGAAAGTTTTTCACTGATTTTTTTTTTCAGAACCCCAAAATATGCCTGTTATGTGTCATGAAAACTCTGACACCTTATAAATATTTCCATGAAAAACTGAAGTGACAAAGTTAAACAAAGGTCTTCTTTTGATGGACAGAGAGGAGTTAAAATGAAAAAAAAAAAAAAAAAAAAAGGATATAATCCTTTAGATTATGTAGAGAATCACAGTCTGAATGTGATAAACTGTTCTTAAAACAACAAACTTTTTAATCACAAATTGAGAACAGATTTGGAGCCTGGAAGTAACACAAAATAGTCACTTGTCCCATTTGTTCCATTTGTTGCTCCAGTGACGACTCAGTGTGAGTATTGTGTTCAGTTTAGAAGCCCTCAAATGAGGGCTGTTAGCCTACAGAAAAGGAGGAGAGGCAGAATCCATAGCATGGAAACAGTCTGCCCTGTCACAAAGATTTCTACAGAAAGGTCTTTTCTATGTCTGTTGAAAGGCCCAGGGGAAGAGGGATGAAGTGGAGCAGGGAAGATTGGCTAAAGTTTTGCTAAAATGCAAGAGGAAATATTTTCATCTGTTGAAAGAAAAAAAAAAAAATTCCTAATATGTATGTACATGTTTGTTTGTTTTTCCCATAGAAACCAGTCTGCCCACTGCAGGCTGCTCCATCATCAGTGAAGGCAGATGAGTACCTCTGGAGAGAGGATCTCACTATTCTAGGACATATGAGTAATACAGGAAGAATAAATTGCCCTTTGGATCTGTTTCTCCTGTTTCACTCAAGGATCCCAGATGATCTTTTTGGATTTGATGGTTAAAGCAGAAAAAGTTTGGTGAATGAATCCCTCCTTAATATATGAACTGGGTAGTAGTATTCTTCATAATATATTTCCACATAACTGTTTTCACAGCTGTCCTTTCATTTTTTTTCTCCAAAGGATCAGCTATAGTGACAGCTCACAAATTTTCAGGACTAATTTATGAAATTTTGCCAGAGTTTTGCATGTATATGAATCCTCATCCTAGCGCTGTACTATCCTAAATAGGTAATTTCTCACACGGGTGCAAAGTGCACATAGGTCAGAAAATTTTCGTTTGGTGCACTCTGCACAGAATTTCAGAATAACTCCAGAAATTTTAAAGGTGCAATAGCTAAGGTCCCCATGACTCTGAACGAGTTACTGACAGCTGCACACATTGTAAAGCCAAATAGGGACAAGAGTGTTCCTTTTGCAGAACCTCCATACTAATTAAGGGAGATCAGATTTTCTCTGGATTCAGCTAAATCACACCTCTCAGCAGTGAGTTATTCCTAAGATACCTAAAAATAGACCAAAGATGTTTTAAGTAGATTTAATCAAGCTTCAGTTATTAAGAGAGAAAGAGAGAGGGAAGATCAAAGGAAAAGAATCTCTGCTGCAATGTACCTATAAAAATCCCTCATCCCAACTTACTCTTCTTTCGAACTGCTGAAGGTGAGCAATGCTATTCCCCTGTACCTAATAGCTCATAATTTTAATTCCAACTACAAGTATTTTCAGAAAATAAAATTATTAATTTCCATCCAAATCCATATTATTGTTATAAGAGTAAGCTTTTGTTGAAAAGAACAAATGTTAATAATTTTGGTACTGTCTGGGACCCATGTCAGCCATCGTAAGTATTTTCAGCCTTGTATTTGCACAGCACATATATACCCAAAATGACTCATAATGTTTGGGGAAAATGTTATGAAAGGACTCTGGATTTAAGTATTAGCATCATTACTGGAAACTGTTGTATCTACACTGAAGCTGCCTGCTTTTATTTTTATTCTTTTATGTACCTGTGAAAGAGCCAAAGCACTGTAATAATAATTGCATCTGTTCTTTAAGACAACCACAGAAAAACAAGTCTTCCATTAAGCTTTTGTGGTAAATTTCTCAACGTATTTTCTTACAAGATGTCTTTCTTATCTCTATGTTATCTCAGACAACATTATTATGTCAAGGAGTTAAGAATCTGTACAGAAATATCAAAGTATTCTCTTTCAGTTCCTGATGCTAACATTTCCCATCTACTGATAAGTGTCATTATTTTTATAACCTACGATAACAGCTTCTTAAACTCACCAGCTAGCATGCAAGAATATCGTGCAAAAAAATCTATTATTTTCCGCTTGAAAAACATGGCTCACAGTTGTGCTTTTTCCTTCTCTGAGCAGTTGTCCAAAGAGGATTATGGGTTTGATCTTGCATTTAGCAATTCAGAACAGCCTGATTTACTTTAGCTTTCAAACAACAACATTCTGTGACTTTGTCTATAATCCAAAAGGCAAAGGGCCAAATGCATGGTTTGACTTTGTTAGAATTATCTGAATAATGCAAAGCATTAATTTTACAACTCTAACAACAACAAAATAGTTTGTATTAGTTCAAAATAGGTGCTTTAGTTATTAAAATCTTAAATAAAATAATGTCTTTGAAATGTTCTACATTAAAGACAATCATGCAACATTCTATAAACAGTGCTCCTAATTTGTGATTGCCATTTATTTCGGTTTCCTAAACTTTGATCAATCAGGACTTCTGTTTATTTTTGGGCCATGACATCAGATGCTTTCTGTATTTGAATATCACCTTACCAAGGAAGTCTGATATTCCACCTAAATTTGAAAATAATAACTGATTCAAACACAAAAGAATCTAGTCACATACCAATAAACTTTTTTTCCTCAACAGAAACAACCCCTAACAAAATATATTTCTTTGGGTGACTCATAGTGTTACTCAAAAAGGTGAGGGTGCTGCTTTATCTATTTCTTAACATGATAGAAATCTTGGTCATACAGAAGAAAGCAGAGCTCAGCCAGTGCACAGGGAAATGGGAACTACCATATTTGCTTGAGTAGGATGCTGCAATGGGCATCAACTCATTTGGGATCTCCAGTCTTCCCACTGGACTTTCACAAACTGTGTAAAGTATTCATTTAAGAAAAAATGTTCCTCACAGTGAAAGACACTTTCCTAGGAGCTACAATAAACAAAATTGTGTTCCCTTACTACCTTTTCTATATGAAGTTTCTGTGTTGTCTTCTCAGATATGAAGTATTAACTGAGATTACCCAAACTATAACACCTCTTGGTGAAAATATTTCCAAAAATACTTTTCCCTGGAGTAGTTTCAGTCTATGCCAAGTACATGTGTAAACAGAGATAAAGAAAACTATCATTCCGTGCCTTATTGTTAGAAGAGTCACTAGGAGGTTGCAATACCTGTATTCTACATCCAATTTAACTGTAATTATTTTAATTATTTTTATATTAAAAAAATAGAATAGGTAGAACAGCAAGGAAAGAGAGTAATGGATACCGTAATAATCAATATCATAGAAATTAAGACACTTCCTTAGCCCTAACCACTGGGCTAATAGGAAAATTGCAGAAAAATAATTTCCTTTTTTTTTTTTTTTCTTTTTGGCCTTGTTTCCCACATCAAAAAGAGATTTGTGCTCAATCTAATATCACACCACTCATACATGAATGTATTCTACACATCAATTCAAAAAGTTAAGCCTAGTAGAAAAGAATGTCTGATACTAGGCTTTAAGAGATTCAATAAATTCAGTGCCTCATCACCTTCTGAGTAAAGAATTTCGTCCTAATATCTAACCTAAATCTCAACTCCTTTAGTTTAAAACCATTCCCCCTTGTCCTATCACTATCAACCCATGTAAAAAGTCACTCTACCTCCTGTTTATAAGCCCCCTTCAGGTACTGGAAGGCTGCAATAAAGTCTCCAGGGAGCCTTCTTTTCTCCAAGCTGAACAAACACAACTCCTTCAGACTTTCTTCATCGGAGAGGTGCTCCAGCCTTCTGAGCATCTTTTTGGCCTGCCCTGAACCCGCTTCAGCAGCTCCGCATCTTTCTTGTGCTGGGTCCCCAGGCCTGGATGCAGTATGGTAGGTGGAGCCTCATGAGGTTGTACAGGGGGACAACCACTTTCCTCTCCCTGCTGGCCACCCCTCTTTCGATGCAGCCCAGCACACAGTCGGCCTTTGGTGCTGCACGTGCAGACTGCTGGCTCATGTCAAGCCTCTCATCCACCAGGACCACCAAGTCCTTCTCCACAGGGCTGCTCTCAGTGAATTCTTCTCCTTGTGAGTGTTCAAAGCCGGGTTGGATGTGGAACTGGGCAGCCTGATCTAGTGGGTGGCAACTCTGCCCACGGCAGGGGCGTTGGAACTAGATGATCTTTAAGATCCCTTCCAACCCAAGCCATTCTATGATTCTATGATGCTACGATTCTGTGATTTAATAAATTCAGGATAAATGTAGTTTCAGGCCATTTAGAGATCATTTACCTTAGCAAGTCAAGTATCAGACTCTCAGGTTTTAGTCTGACCACAGAAAAAATTATTTTTCCATTAGCTGTTTTGTAGTAAAAAAATAGTATCACACAAATTATACCATTGTTGTGGCAATCAAGAGCATACAGGTCATCAAGTTGCCTAAAGGTTATCTTTGCATATTACAATGAGATGAAAACAGTACGTGTATTGTCTGCAGCAAAATTTTACAATCAAATTGTCTGATATTATCTACGTCACTGGTAAGCCCTTTCTCCTTCCTCCACCAGTCTAATATGGTTCCACATTTAGGCCTAGGAGTTATAGTCTTACAGAGTACAACTGGAGCATACTGCTGTCTCCCTTGAAAAATCTCCACTTTTATGGACATGTCGTAGACTATACAAAGCTTTTATTAATAAAGACTTGTGATGCGTTCCGCATGTCTCCTTTCAGGGTTTCCAAGTCACTCTACCCGATGAAAAAGTTAGTACTTTCTTATGGAACCACATCATGAATACTTGTGATACTGTGAGAAGTCTAATTCCTTTCTTTTCTTTCTAAATCTGCATCCCCATTTTACTTACCAGAACAAGCACATAATGGTTCAAGACCAAATTTTCCAAATGAGAAGATAAATAAATTTAATGTCAAGGTTTATGTTTTAATCAAGATCCTTAATGAAATCTTGTTTTGGTATGGAGTTTTACTTCCTGATTTTGCTTGTTACGTCTCTCAGAACTTCAGCAATTTCCCAAGCTGTTATTTGCTTTGTTGTGTTAAACTTTCAACTGCCTAGGGTAATGAAAGAGTTGTGTTTTTGTTTTGTTTGCAGCTACTGATGTAAGTAAGTTCGATTCATAAGGTGGATGGAAAAAGACATTTTAAAACTCTTAGTTTTGAAAAGAAATAACAGCCTTGTAACAGCTTCACTGTTCATTATGTTTGTTGGATATTTGTTGGATGTCAAAAAGAATCGAGAGAAGGAGAATACCTATTTCCTCTAGGGTGGAAGATGATGACACAAAAAATCAGGAATCAATTGCAGTCCTTCCAAATAGTGCAACAAAATGTGAAATAAGATGGCAATGGGTACAAAAATTGAAAAGAGAGAGGTTGTCCACACACTGCATGAAGCTCAGAGAGACTGAAGATTTAAAATATATTCAAGTGAAAAGAAATCATTTCATCAAGTGATACAAATATTTCTGAAATACAGATGAGACAATCCCTTTTTTTAGCATCAGTAGGCATTTTAGACCTATTGTATTTTTCCATCATATTAGTAATAAAATGAAGTTACTTGACCTTGAGTAGTTAAAAGATGAATTAACTATAGCTTGAATTATTTGTTTTGTAACAGATAACCAAGTCAGAAGGTCAAAAGAAAATCAGCTATTAACTTAATTTTGCAAAGAAGAATCACCACTGCAAGCCAAAGTAAACCGAATTTCCCTGTTGAGCTAGGAAAAAAGAAATGCGAGAACTGAATTTCATGTGAAATTTGCGCGAGACAGATGGTGTTGGAATTCAGAGGGGAAATGTCAGAAATTTACCATCATATGGAAGACCTTCAGGAAAAAAGAGTAAAAACTCCTAACTGCAGCTAAAATAAAGGGAAACACATTTCAACACAGTAAATGTATTGTATATTTTCAACAGGAATCATTATGCTCAAAAAAGAAAAAAAAAAAAAAAGCAAGGTTATACCCAAGCAAGCATATTCATAAGTATGTATTTGAAAGTGGAAAAAAAGAAATAAATAAACAAGTACAGTTCAGAACTTGACGAGTTTTACTAAGCAAATTATGAAAAACAACGGTTTAACAAAATAACACAAAGTATTTCTAACAAGATATATCAAAGCTGAATCTTATCTCCATGTAAATAGAGATAATTTAATACAAAAATAAAAAGAATGCTTAATCATATACGTAAAAATGCATTTGGCAAAGCTTGTCTAAAAACAAAAATTCCTGAGTAGGGTTTGCAATAAAACAAGTCCTCAGCACAGTTGAAGAACAGTATGTAAATTTGGTGAGGTGTTTAACTTGTCTGTAAAATATTATTCAAGAGATATTTTGAATTAAATTCAACAACATATCTCCAAGACAATGATTTTCAAAGGATATAAATTATCACGAGTAAATTGTATATCAGTACAGGCCCCAGTATGATATCGTTTCATTAGTAAAAAAAAAACAAACTTGAAAGTAGATGTTACTAGATGGTTTCAGATACCACATGCTAACAGTGAGTCACATACATAAAAGTATGGTTACTGTAAACATTTTAAAAAAATAAAATAGGGGATCTTGATATCAAAATAATGTATGGGGTCATGAAATCATTGCTATCTATGCGAATAGTTAGGAAGCAATTTTTTAAACAAATTCATTCTAGATAGTTTTGTCTCTTAAACCAAGTCCTGGAAGAGTCACTTAAATAAAAAGAACTAATGTTCATCATTTTGAACTTACTTTTAACTTAGTTTCAACTTACTTTCATTTACTTTGACTTCTCCTTATGCCTGTTTCAGTATCAGAACTGTCCAGTTTCCTGGCTAGAATGCAAAAAGTGAACATCTTTTCCAAATGACTTCTCATTTGGAAGGAAGGAAGGAAGAGAGAGAGAGAGAAAGAGAGAAAGAGAAAGATAAAAAAGAAGGAAGGAAGGAATAGAGAGAGAGAGAAAGAGAGAGAAAGAGCTAGAGAGAAAGACAGAGAAAGAGGGAAAGAGAGAAAGAAAGAGAGAGAGAAAGAGAGAGAAAGAGCTAGAGAGAAAGAGAGAGAAAGAGGGAAAGAGAGAAAGAAAGAGGAAGACAATGAGAAACTGAAACCATTCTGAAATATGTCCAAGAAAATTACTTTTTAGATTGAATAGAGTTAAATGCCAGATAAAGTTTAATTTGGTTATTTATGTAAAACAATAATTTGGCATGAAAAAAGTTTACCAACCATACTCAGAAAAACTACAAAAAACTAGTCAGCTATATAAACAGAATGTCACCAAAACAAGACCAGCTGTCCAAAGAGTCATCTCTAGCTTGTCACAATTAAATAGTTTCTCAGAAAGGTATCTGGAGGATCATGTGATTTTTTTTAACTTCTAAAATTTATTTTCTTGGCTAAAGAGTCATGATGCAATAAAAATTTCTACAATTTTCAAAAGCAGATTGAAATATATTATATAGAGATAATTTTTTCCTTATTTTTATATTGGCTTTCAGTCTAGTTGTTGAGCAGATTCAGGAAATGCAAAAAGGATATTTCTTTTTGGCTTTATGTTGCATATTACCACTCACTCACACACCCCCTCACACATACGCACCCATGCACACATATCCATCATCAGCAGCTGCAAAGATTGCCATTTTCTCAGGAGTCCAACTTCATGTTTTTGCTAAGTCCTGCCTTCGTAACTCTGTCCTATAGTCAGCGTGAAAACTCAAGAAACAAAGGATAATGCTAACAACAGATAGCATGTTCTGTAATTGGATGGTAGATGCAAAAGGACAGCTCTTTCTCTTCCAAGAAAAGGTTATCTGAACAGCAGGATGCTGAGGCCCATTGGCAGAAACAAATGTCTGCAGTTTGTACTCTGACTTGCTGCATCTAACCTCTGGCTAAATCGCAGGGAGCCTTTTCCCTTGTAAGATTTGTCTTCCTATGCATCTGCACTATAATTAAATCCCTTCTATTTCACATTGAGTTCCACAATCTTTACAAGCATTCAATGTGTCCTCCAAGGCACCCCACACATTGTGTGCTCCATTTGCAATGGGGTCTCAAACACTGCTGGGAGTGTCCAGGCTTGGACTGGGGAGTAAAGAGAAAAGAACAAGCAGGAAGGAACTGAGATTTGAGCGAAACAAAGAGTGGCCAACAGCCTGTGTGAGGAGTGACAACAGACTTTCTGCATGTTGTATACATAAATATAGTGCTGCTGGCCAAGGCAAGGAGTCATAGGAAGAGCTGTAGACAGAGGGAGCAGCCAGTCCTGCGCCGGGCCAGCAGCACTGAGGGGTGCCAGGCATGGCCAGGCTCATCAGCAGCACATGGGTGGAGGCCCACAAGCCATTTAACTCCATCTCGTGTAGCTAGATTTTGCCAGAACATCTGACTAATCTGGAGCATGCTCCTAGCTCTACCTCACTGCCGCATTGCTTTACATGGGGGTACTAGCCATGTTCAGGAATAGCTCTACTATCCTCTAACAGGACTGTCAAAATTCTCTGTAGGAGAGAGATAAGATAAAGTTGAGGATATCCTCAGCCCTTCACAGTGCTTTGTGGCTGCCCTAATCCCACAGTGCAAAGTACAAACTTTGTTCACATCTGGAGGATGCCAGTTCTCCTACTATTTCTGCTTTCCAGCCAAGCACGGAGATCAATCCTTTCTCACCCCTGTGCTGCCTTGTTGCCTCTGCCCTTCTACCCCCTACCTCAGAACTGATGGGGAGAAAGTGAAATTCCAGCACTCATCCAGTACATGCAATTGTAAAATGTTCAGGGCAACTCTCTCCTCCCCACATAAAGCTTTTACCCATTAAGAGGCCCAGTAATCCTGCCTTCAAATCTCCTTAGAAAAGTTTGAAATGCTTAAGTGGCAAACTAATGTTCAGTGTAAAGATCCAAAAGGGAGATATTATGCTCTCTGAGGGAGTCTGTGAATTTCCCTTCCAACCCTGGACTCAGTTGAAGTATTACTATAATGACAGATGAGCTCCTCCAATAAGAGGCTTTCCTCTCCTTGACTTCAGTGCATAATTTTCCAGAGTTTTACGCAACATTTTAATCTCATGTCTTTCAACTCTAAGTTTGCCTGCTAGGTTGCTTATGAAAATGGCATTAATAGAAACAGAAAATCTGTTAAGCAGGGTAAGAGCTGTATTACATGCGAGAGCAAAACAAGCAGCCCCTGGCACTGAGCACCAAAAGGATTCCATTAAACAGAAGGAATACAGTCTTCCAACTGGCAGAGTATCATTTCGCTTTGTTGACAGTACATAGAATAATGATTATCTACAGCTGGGATGGGGAAGTATAAGTTACATTAAATTTTAAAATATACGTAGCTATGCAGACCACAGAAATACACAACATTCATACATCGATTATTGCTATGTTTTTTTTTTAAGCCATAGTTATTTATAGGAACGAAGTGCAACTCCCACATCTTCATTAGAAACTGCTTCAGATGATCCAACCTAGAGAAAGGACTGGAAAATTTGAATAGAGGAACACACTTCGATGCCAGTCTTTTCATAGAAAATAGCTTTAATTTAAATAAAACTTTAACGTTCATTATTTTGCAATACACCAATCTACTTTCATTAAAGAGTCAGGCTTCGTTTCACTAGGTTAACATTATTAAAGAAATACTGTTTAAGAAAACTGAATATAAAGAAAACTGAATGAAGAAGAAAACTCTGATGAAGTAACTAGATTTCGATTAATTTCTTTGTTCAAATGATAGAGATTAACAGGATATTGATAATTACTAGGCAAGTAGACAACAGGAATCTTACACATTTATCTTTTTCACCAGTCAGCATCCTATCTTCTACATATTACAAAGAAACTCAAAAACTGATGATGTGGACAGCTTGCTAACATGAAAGTGTCTTCACCCTCCTTTGTTTTTCACCTGTTAACATAACCCCACATATATTAGTCAGAAAATTCAGCTACACAGGAAATTATCTTCACACAGAGCTTAGGACATTGGATCCCAAACCTAAAAGATCCATTCATGGAGGAAGTCACATTCATTTCTAGGTAAATTTCAAATCAAATTCGACAGAATAGTAATAAACTATGGGTATGCACTAGCAAAAGACTTTCTTATAAATATTTTTAAATTCTGTTTTCATCACCTAGCTTTTTTTCATATATAAAAATAATAAATATACAGACATATACTAAGCTTTCTTCAAAACCTCTCAGTACAAATCATTCAAAATCATTTACAAAAGATACGTATGTTTGGAAAGCAATCAATATATTTTCAGAAACTAACACAACTTCCCCTTCCATACACTGTAAAATCCTGAAATATTGATTGAGGATCACCTATTTTTACAAACTAAGACAAGCACAATGGTGGCATGTTGTAAGAGTCATCTTTCTTGCCCATAAGGCAAACAACAGGATTGATTAATATTAAGGCAGGTGGGGGAGAAATGTTAAGGAAAGGAGAATTGCCAAGAAACTGTCACTATGAAAATTGGCCAGAAAACAAGTTCTACTCCAAGAAAAATTCTGAAGTTTTGGAAGTCTAATTTTTCTCCACATCAGGATGAACTATGCACTAAACTGGAGAGTCCATTGGTTAGGGTACAACTATAATCATCGGTCTACTGTTACAGTATCAGTCTCTCAATCTCTTCTGTTGGAATATTACATAGAGCTTGGGAAAATACAGGCTCGCCTACAGTCAGGCAGAACAAGGGCTTTCTCTCATTCAAGAAAAGTGTCCTGACCATCAAGAGATTAAGCACGACCTAGCTTCTCATGAACTTGGCTATAGACCAGTTTCTGTCTGGTTGGCCCATGAAGTTTCAGGAGGCTGTTTTGCTGTTTTCAAACTAACACATTAGTTGATGAATTTCTATCCCAGATGAGAATTTGTCACAAGCGAGTACTCCAAGCTATTGTGAATTTCTCTTGCTGCAAATTTCTCTTTCATTGATATGGGAGAATCAAGCCAAAGAAATTATCTGTTTAAAAGGAAAAGTTTTGATGGGTCAGTATTTTCCACTAAAAAACAAACAAACAAACAAAAACCACCACAATATTTCCTCAGAAAATTCCTATCTAGCTCTAGTCATCACATTTTCTGAAAGGTCACAATTTCCACAAAATGGAAA
Source organism: Alectura lathami (assembly GCA_013399715.1). NCBI lineage: Eukaryota > Metazoa > Chordata > Aves > Galliformes > Megapodiidae > Alectura > Alectura lathami. The sequence goes on along the minus strand of VXAV01008834.1, from coordinate 190,946 downwards.
TTGCAATGTACATGGAAAAGGAGTTCAAAAAAATGTAGTAGCGTACTGGCTATATCTGTTTCACCTGCTGTTAATGCCCATGAAAACAGAATCAGCATTGAGTAGGCTGGGTACAGAAGCCCTCATGAAATGTTCAGCATCCTACAGAACCACAATCACTGTAGGAGAAAATGACAGGTTTTACAGACATGATGCTGCCTATCTTTTTTGAATTGCACATCAGACCACAAACTATTTCACTGTAAAATCCTATGTCAAAATATTTATTTTTTTAACTAGAAAATATAATCATGTCATGTTGCTTGATGCCCTCAGACCTTGCCCCAGAACCCAGCCACTGTGTGTGTCTGCTCTCACTGCCCACTCCTGGTGGATCCTCTCCCTGAATTGTGACTGTCTTTTGTTTCTGTCTGTGCAAAGGTCTGACCCTAACAATGTTGGTGGAAGGAAGGAAGGAAGGAAGGAAAGGTTTGTAGAAACCTTTGCAAAACTTTTTTTTTCCCCAAACATCTCCCCAGAGGGCCAATAGAAACACAAAGTTAGCTCTCCAGATATCCAGTCCAAGGGGGACACTTCAGGAAAGAAATTCAGCTAAAAGAGCTTCCAGCACATGATTACTTATTGTTTGTTCCTTCCCCCCTGCTCCTGGATTTCATTGGGAACATCTAATGAAATTACAAGTATTTCAGTCTGGAAACAGCACGTTCGTGCTGCTGAACTTCAGCAAGGGCATTCCCTTTCAGCAAAATAGTATCTTTTACTTTGACTATTCCTTGTCAATTTATGTAAGTTAACAATTATTCTAGCACTTGGAAATTAAGGGCAGATATTTCCTCACTCGCTGTCTATGGGCAACGACGAAACATCCTCCTGCTCTCACCTCCTGCAAATCTCCCTGTCCTGAGCGACCTCCGAGTGCCCCTCTCAGGTCGGGGAGGTGGCGGTAAGCCCGACACCTCCACAAGCCACCCAACGCGCCGCTGACCCCACCGCAAGCAGGTTGTCCCGAGCCGACCCAGGACGGGCACTGGCACCCAGGCACCTTACTCCCGGCCGCGCCCGGGCCCGTCCCTGCCGCGCAGGTATTGCTGAGGGGAACTGAGGGCGGCGGGGCCTCCCCCGCCCGCTGCACCACCCTGCCGCGGTAGAGAGAGGGAGAGAGGGAAGCGATGGCAGCTGTGAGGTGGCGAGAGGCTGGGGGGGTGGG